>CM054943.1:22043230-22130730 GCA_029168755.2 Tillandsia fasciculata
AGAGAGAGAGACGAGAGAGAGAGAGAGAGAAAGAGTAGTGCGATTTTCTCCTGTGATCCGAAAAAGGCACCGGGGCCGATGGTTTTCTTTGATCTTCTTTCAGCGTTTTTGGATCATTCTTCGCGACGACATTCTGGAGGTCTTTTAGCGGCATTCTGTAATTGCCGCCTAAAGGTCAAAAAGTGCCGTAAAAATAATTAGTGGCATTTAGCAATTAGTGCCGCCTAAAGTTGTGTTGCTGATTCTTCCCCAGCATTTAATTAAATTGCCGTTAAAATTAAATAATTAGTAGCATTAAATAAATGCCGTTATAGATGTGGTTATTAGCGATATTATTAAATGCCAGTATTTTTTAATTATCTACAACACTAATAAATGCCGGTAATTATTAGTTTATTTGCAATATTATACAAATATTGGTAATCTATTGTTAATAAATGCCGGTAAATTATTATTAGTTTATTTGCAATATTATACAAATATTGGTAATCTATTGTTAATAAATGCCGGTTAATTATTAGTTATTTGCAATATTATACAAATGTTGGTAATCTGTTGTTAATTCCGGCATTAATTAATGCCGCTAATTCTGAATATTTTGAAATTATATTTTTAAATAAATAAAAATAATATAAATTATTATTTGCACTATCATAAAATAATTAAATCTTATCAATTTCAAAAAATACAAATTCAATGGATAATATGAGATTTCAATATTTTCAATATTTATGCATAAATCGTACATAACAAAATAACAAAAATAATTTACTAAGCTCATTTTTAATTAAACAAACAATAAGTTAAATCTTCAGTACATTCAACATCCAAAAAAATAACAAACGACCACAAATATTTCTAAACACAAAAGTACCAATACGTACATAAATAACGCATCCAAATAGGTCAGTACACGACATAAAATTGTTTGCGAATATAACAATACAGCTTAAAATTGTTTAAATTGTCTTGAATTCCAAAGGTAGCATTACCTGCGTTGAACCTGTCAAAAAAAGAACACGTTAAAAGTTAGTTTTAACGAGTCAAAAGTCTATATATTAAATAATTAAATTGACGAAAGGATAAAAATATAGGTCTTATACAAATATAAAGGGCCAAGCCACAGATGCTCCAACAGCATCTCCAATTGTTTGAAAACCTCCACATGATCTTAATAATGGCTCGTAATGCTCTATTGGAATATTTATTTGCACCTCCCAGCATTATGATCTAACTCGACACCACCTAATTTCGTTGTTGGATTTGTACTCAACAAAAAAACCTTGCGCAACATGCTTGTGAGGTTTTCTCAAGCTCTTCAAATATACTTCAATTCCGCCCTAATATTGAGTAAAAATAAGTAAATACAGTTAAACTTTTAAAGTGCAATAAGTAATTTGTACTAGTCTTTATATTGAAATAATATTAAATAATAACTAAAAATAAAATAAAACTTGTGATTTATATATATTAGAAATAAGTAATAAGAAAATTCAGAATAAGAAATAGAAGGTACCCCTTATCTAAAGTATGGACATCCTTTTCAACAACTTTTGCTCGATAACCCTGCATTCAAATATAGTATATATTGGATATCTATATTGATCTTAAGTACATATAAATTTATACAAAAAAATAAGATAAATTAATTACAAAAAAATTACCTGATTTCGTGGTACTTCCAAGCTAGATTCAGAAGATTGTATTTCATTACTCGGCGGTTCTTCAAGGGAATGTTATTATTATTACCATTCTGCAAAAAAAAAAAAAAAAAAAAAAAAAAAAAAAATTAGATGATTTATCTCATTATAATTAGATGGTTATTTTAAAAAAGTAAAATAAATATAAGTACACTCGAGTTTACTTGTGGACTGCCTATAGGATTAGATGTGCCTACTGGATTAGATGGAATGTCTCTATCTTCAGTCAAATTCAAGTCTTGTGATTTTTTTGCGATTTACGGTTCGATATCCAAACCCCGCTCAACGAAAGCCGTGGACCTCTAACGAAAGGTTTAGAGACCACATGCGCGCTGTCTACAGCAGCCTACCAGGCTACATTTACAAAATGACCCCTAGGGTTTTACCAAATTGCATAAAAGCATGCAATTTCATGCCTTTTTCTCTTGCATTTAATTTTGGAGTGCTATTTTAACGAACCGACACCACCAGCAGGTGGCCCTCGACTTGCTGGACACCGTGCTCACCTTTTGGAAGCAATGCGAAACCCGAGTAAAACTTCGGGCAACAATTTCTTGACATAAAGGCTCACATTGCTACATTTAATATCTACACTCGACCAAACCAATTTTAAATGCAAGCATCATGATCAGGGACTCCCAAATGTTCAGAGGCTCACCAACTAGGTGCTGCGGGGTAACCGGAGACATTGCCGGAGCAACATGGCTCAAAAACAAACTTATAGAGCTCAATTTGCAAGATTCTCCATCTACCCAGTCAATTGCTGAAGTAGAGTGAGCATCAAACTCAGGAGTCTTGCAGGAGTCGAATGCTCACTTGCTGGATGACCAGAACCAAATTTGGCTCACTCGGGCATTCTCCGAACACAAGTGGGCATCAAGCTAACACATAACCCTTGAAGACACAATGGTGGATCCCTATGTCACGCCCCGGGTGTAAACCAGAACCCGGGCTCGCCAACAGATCCGCCGTGCACACAGAATTTTCCATGTACACGAAGCGCTGGTAACCTGCTCAGATATATAATATACAATAAAAGAGCATAAACAGAGCTGAACTGAAAGAACTACAAGTAATCTCAGACTGAAATAAAGTAAAAGCTGAAATAAAAGTACAATAAACTCCCAGCTCACCATAAATATACAACCAGCTGGCCAAAGCCAGACCCAAAAGTAAACTACTGTAGTCTGAGATACAAAAAGGGAGTACAGTAAAAGTCTAGCTAATCTCTCGCTCGGGGTAGACGATCTAGCTAGTCGGCGATCCTCTTACCTCGATCTGCCGCTGAAGGCCCAGCAGCTCCCACAGTCGACTCTGCAAAACAAAGGGGAAAAAGAGGACAAGAAACAACAATGGGGGTGAGAACTACTAGATAAACCAGTAGCCTCCCCTAGTGGGTAAAACCTCAAATGCTGACGCACCCACTAGGAATAAAGAGGCAAAATGAGGAAAAACAGTAGTAAGCTATAAAGGCTGCTGAAAAGGAACTGCCACTACAATGCCTCTAAATGCAGTGCCAAAGATAACTGTATGCATGCAACTATGAAGCTAACTGCCCAAAGAAACCCAATCTAGACACCAGTAAAACTGGCACTGCCTGCTCTGTCATCATCTCATGAACTCAGTACTCCACCTGAATGACCGGCACCCAACACGGTCTAAAGCCTACTCCGGAGTGGCACTCGAGGGGAGCGACCCACACGAGTAAAGTATCTCTGTATCAACATCTCTGTAACCAATGTCTCACAATAGCAGGACTGGATCATGACCATGATCAAAGTGGGAATACTCCATCCACTAATGCAACCCCGATCCCCAATCTGATGTGATAATAACATCCGGTCAACCGCCCAAAATCCGCGGTCACCGCTGAACCCATAACCCCAATCTGATAAGGTAAAAACATCTGGTCAACCGCCTAACATCCGCGGTTGCCACTATGCCCCACAATCCCCTAAGACAAGTCCAAACTGTCCCAGACAATACTATCTCAAAATCCCGATCAGACTCGAGCATCATGCATCGATAGAGAAGAATAACAATAAACATGTTTTCTCCTAAGTCAAATCCCATAATATAGTGCTGCAGTAAAATAGTGGCCTAACTAGTTGTCCAAATAAGCATGCAAGTGTTCTTTTTTAAAAGCATTTGAAAAGGACTAAGGTTTCATGTGAAGAATTATTTTAAAAAATATTGTTGGTTACTTATTTGCATGCGGTTTACGATATAGCAATTGTCCAACTTTTTGTCCCAGATTTATCACATAGAAGCTACTAAATTAATTTAGGGGGCCAATGCAATAGGTTCAATATCACAAGTTAACTGTCACATTTAAATTGGGAAACTCTACTACTCCTAGTGAGCAAGTCAACAAAGAGGGAAACGCAACCACCCACCTCGAAAAGCGTGCACACACTCCAAGAAAATACCCGCTGTCCTCTAAGCACACCGTCAGCTGAAACAGTATCCTACAACATCACACAAGTGTACACGGTGTAAAAACAACAAATCCCAAAACAGCTTTTGCTGTTTTTAAAATCAGCACGCAAAACGAGGAATTTCACCTCTGTCCCGAGCTCCTAAAATCCCAGAAAAATCACGGTTGCGTTCCTCGCGAAAAGTAGCCCAAAATCGACTCTTGAATCGCCTCGATCTGATATTCCTACGCGGAGAAACAATTCGTCGAAGTCGCCGCTGTCCAAAAGCCCAAACAGCAAAATAGGGGGTCAAATCACCTCGGGAATCGTGCCAAACTTCGGAATCCAGAAAAATCATCAACACGAAAAACGAAGCCCTACCTCTTAGGAACACACCGGCGAAGAAATCGTCGAAAAAGGACTCCTGTACTGCGCAGGGGACTCCTCGGACTGAAATGCGACGATAACGGGCCGAAATGGGGGAAAACCGAGGCACACTGTAAAATCCGGAACGCCGCTGTCGATCTTCCAGAAAATCTGGGAACGCACCACGAGGTAGAAAAATCGTGAGGAACAACTTCTCTTCAAGGCACTCTCTCTTTCTCTCTCTATCTCTCGGAAAAAAACAGAAAAGAGGAGGGGAGGGGCCTATTTATAGGCCCAAAAAACAATTGGGAAAATGACCTTGTGTCCCAAGATTCGGGCGCCCGGATTTTTGGGCCCGATTTCGGGCCCGCACAGTAACCCGGCCCAGCTGCGGCCCATCCCGCACGGGATCCGGGTCGGACCAAATTTGGTCCGACCCGCTTGGGCGTCCGACACGTGTCCCCCGCACAGGGGACAGCGCGCCCGGCGAACCGGGCGCGGCCACGTGCCCCCTGCGGGGCGGCGGGGTGGGTGGCGCCCCCAATGGCGTGGCGCCACGTGGCGGGCGTTTCCCGCCCGACACGGCCCGGCGCGCCGCCGCGCCGCCTGCGCGCCTGCGCCCGCGCGTGCGTACGGCCGCGTGCGCGTACGGCCGCAGGCGCGCGCCGCGGGTGCACCGCGCGCACCTGCGCCGCCAACCCGGGGCCGCCACGTGGCGCGCCCCGGTGCACCGTGCACCGCGCCGCTGCCCCCTGCCCGGCCTGCCCGCGCTGCCCGCGCCCCTCCATGCGCCGCGCGTGCTGCGCCGGCCCAACCGGCGCCTGCCACGTGGCCCGCCGGTCCACCGTGCACCGGCGGCCCGTCCGTGGACCGAGAGCCGTGCGCCGGCCCAATAAGAAGGCGCCACGTGTCCCGGCCGGTCCACGGCTCCCCCCATGCACCATTTTGCGCAGAAAACTTCGGGGGGTCCGTTTTTGGGCATCCGGACTCCGAAAAAATAATAAATAGCCGTTTTCAAGCGTTTTTCCGCGCTGAATCCAAATACGGCCTCCGTTCAGCCTGATTCCACTCCTAAAATTCGGCAAAGGCAGCCGAAGGTCAGGCTTGCCCAAATCCTCTCTGAGTCCAAACAACACATCACTTTGACATGTTGGGGCCCAACACACACACTAACAGGTGTTCCACACCCCGAAACAGGGGAAAAACACAGGGGAACCTGGGACACTACATCCTCCCCCACTAACAAAAGTTTCGTCCTCGAAACTAAAATCATACCTCAATCCAGAGCCTCGAACAAGTAGGGGTAGGCGTCCATCATCTCTGACTCGAGCTCCCACGTCGCCTCGCGCTCATCATGATTGCTCCAGAGGATCTTCACATAGGGGATGGTCCGATTGCGCAATTCTTTCACCTCCCGATCAAGAATCCGCAGTGGGCGCTCCTCATATCTCAAATCCTCGCTGATCTCGAGAGGTGCAAAGTCGATGACGTGCGACGGGTCGAAGACGTACCTCCTCAAAGTGGAAACATGAAAAACATCATGGACGCCGGCAAGTCTCGGGGGAAGTGCAAGTCGATAAGCAACTGGCCCAATACGCTCCAACACCTCAAAGGGTCCAATGTATCGGGGGCTGAGTTTCCCGCGAATGCCGAACCTCCTAATCCCCTTGGACGGCGAGACTTTCAGAAATACATGATCTCCAACCTGAAACTCTAAGTCTCGTCGCCGAACATCAGCATAGCTCCTCTGTCGGCTCTGAGCGGTCTGAAGATGCTGTCGAATCACCCGGACCTTCTCCTCTGCCTCTAGCAGTATATCTGGCCCCAAGGTCCGTCTCTCGCCTACGTCACTCCAATAAAGTGGTGATCGGCACTTGCGTCCATACAACGCTTCAAACGGAGCCATCTGTATGCTCGCTTGAAAGCTGTTGTTGTACGCAAACTCAACCAAGGATAAGTGCCGAATCCAACCTCCGCCGAAATCCAAGACGCAAGCCCTCAGCATGTCCTCCAAGATCTGTATAGTCCGCTCTGACTGCCCATCAGTCTGTGGATGAAAAGCTGTACTGAATCTGAGCTGAGTCCCCATCGCGGTCTGCAAACTCCCCCAAAAACGCGAGGCAAACCTCGGATCTCTATCTGACACAATGGAGGCGGGTACTCCATGCAATCTCACAATCTCATCAAGGTATAACTGGGCTAGTCGCTCGAGTGGCCAAGTAGTCTGCATAGGCAAGAAGTGCGCTGACTTGGTAAGTCGATCCACAACTACCCAGATAGCATCTGCTCCGCCCTGTGCCCTCGGCAATCCGACCACAAAATCCATCGTAATGTGGTCCCATTTCCACTCAGGGATTGGGAGACTTTGTAACTTGCCAGCTGGCACTCGATGCTCAGCTTTTACCTGCTGACAAGTCAAACACTGGGCCACAAATCTCCCGATATCCCTCTTCATGCCATTCCACCAAAGTGTGCCTTGAGGTCCTTATACATCTTAGTCCCCCCAGGATGAAGGGTATAAGGTGTATAATGGGCCTCTCTCAATATCTGCTCTCTGATCTCAGCATCCACTGGCACACATGCTCGGTCCCTGTACCTCAGTACTCCCGCAGCATCCACTGAAAAGTCCCCTGACTGATCACTCGGAATCTGATCTCGAATCCTGGTCAAGTGGGGGTCCTCACTCTGTTTCTCCCTGATCCTGTCCAGCAGAGTGGGCTGCACGACTAATGACGTCAGTCTAGCAGAGACCCCAGGGGACACAACCTCTATCTCGAGCCGTCTCATCTCCTCTAATAGTGGCGCCTGGTCTGTGATCAACATAGACAAACTCTGTACTGCTCTCCTGCTCAATGCATCAGCGACCACGTTAGCCTTGCCTGGGTGGTAAAGGATGTCCACATCATAATCCTTTAATAGCTCTAACCACCTGCGCTGCCTCAATTCAGCTCCTTCTGTGTGAACAGATACTTTAAGCTCTTGTGGTCGGTGTAGATCTCACAATGCTCTCCGTACAGGTAATGGCGCCAAAGCTTCAGTGCAAACACCACGGCAGCGAGCTCCAAGTCATGGGTAGGGTAATTCTTCTCGTAATCCTTGAGCTGTCTCGATGCATAAGCAATTACCCTCCCTCCTGCATCAACACGCAACCGAGTCCACTGTGCGATGCGTCACTGTAGATCACATATCCTTTCCCCATAACAGGGAGGGAAAGGATAGGAGCAGTCATCAGTCTGTCCTTCAGCTCCTCGAAGCTCTTCTGGCAGTCCTCACTCCAGATAAACTTAACCCCTTTACGCGTCAACCGAGTGAGGGGTGTGGAAAGCTTCGCAAAGCCTTCCACAAACCGACGATAATAACCAGCTAATCCCATGAAGCTGCGCACCTCTGATACAGTCGTCGGTCGGGGCCAATCACGAACTGCCTCAATCTTCGCCGGGTCTACAGCTACACCGGCGGCGGAAATCACATGGCCCAAGAAAGCTACCTCCCGAAGCCAAAACTCGCACTTCGCCAGCTTGGCATACAACTTCTTCTCCCGTAGAAGTTGTAGCACAGTCCTCAAGTGCTCCTCATGCTCGGCCTCGCTCGGGAGTAAACCAGGATATCATCAATGAACACCACCACAAATCGATCCAGAATGGCCGAAATATCCTGTTCATCAAGTCCATAAAGGCGGCAGGGGCATTAGTCAATCCAAACGGCATAACTGTAAACTCATAATGCCCGTACCGTGATCTGAAAGCAGTCTTAGGAATATCCTCGGCCTTCACCTTAATTGGTGGTAACCAGACTGTAGATCAATCTTGGAAAAACACAAGACCCTTGCAGCTGATCAAAGAGATCGTCGATGCGCGGCAGAGGGTACTTGTTCTTGATGGTCACTTTATTCAGCTCCCTATAGTCCACACACAGTCTAAGTGACCCATCTTTCTTCTTCACGAATAGCACCGGCGCTCCCCAGGGCGACACACTGGGTCTAATAAAACCCTTATCCATCAAATCTTGCAGCTGTGCTTTAAGCTCTCGCAGCTCAGCCGGTGCCATCCGTAAGGAGCCTTAGAGATTGGCGCAGTTCCGGGAACTACGTCAATCACAAACTCGATCTCCCTGTCGGGCGGCATACTAGTCAGCTCAGGTGGAAACACATCCGGAAACTCGCGGACGATAGGGATATCCCCGAGTCCCGGTGCCGCCGAAGGCCCCTCAACAACACTAGCCAAAAAGGCTACACATCCTCGATGAATCATCTGCCTCGCTCGGGAAGTCGAAATCATGGAGGCAAAGAAAGCGCTCTGACATCCCCGGTACACCAACACCTCCTGGCCTGGCTCTCTAAAAGTGACAGTCCTCTCGGCACAGTCAATAGTCGCAAAATACCGAGCCAGCCAGTCCATCCCGAGAACCACATCAAAGTCCCTCAGCTGTCTCAAGACCAACAGGTCTGCTGGCATAATCCAGGACTCGATCTGCATCGGGCAGGACCAACAACACTCCTCCACGTGCAAAGTGTGATCGGGAATCTGAACCTCTCGTGCACGTGGCAAAAGTCCTACCTCTAACCCATGTAATGATGCAAAAGATCTACTAATGAAAGAATGCGATGCTCCAGTATCAAATAAGGTACGAGTCCTAATGCCAGAGAGTAAGGTGATACCTGCCACCACATGGTCTGCTGCTGAAGAATCCTCTACCTGTGCAGCATACACTCGCCCACTCTGAGCTGGAGGGCGATAATCTGTGGGATGGGAAGAAGAGGGCCTGCTCGCTGGAGCATAAGGCCGCTGAGCCGTCGACCGCTGCTGCGATGATGATGGGGCAGATGCTGAAGAAGGGGCGGCAGAGGTCGAAAAGGGGCAAGAAGCTCGAATGTGCCCGGCTGTCCACATCCGTAGCAACGACCCCACCGCTGGTCGCAGGTGCCGGAAGATGCTGACCTCCACAGAAAATACAACTGCCGGGGGCCCGTGACTGTCGTGACTGCTGCTGCTGCTGATGGGACTGTCGCTGTCGCTGGGACTGCCGCTGCGATCCACGCTGCGATGACTGGGATCTCCGCTGCTGCTGCTGCTGCTGATGGGGCCTCTGGGATCCTCCAGGCCCTCGCCGCTCAGACCGTCCCTGGCCAGAAGACTGTGGCTGAGGCGGTCGGGGCGGCCTCCACGAACTCGTCTGTCCCCCAGCCTCCGGTGCTGGTCGCTTCGCCCCCGGGATCACTTTGGGAGCTGGAGATACTCATCCATCACTACCTCCCCGCACTCTACATAGAGCGCCTGCTCCATCGAGGCCTCCAAGGTCTGCAACCTGCGTGAGCGAACTAGCTGAAAGATCTCCCGGCGCAACCCTCGCTCGAACATGTAAATCCTGTGCGCCTCGTCTCGAGCTACGTGTGGTACACATGCCAGCAACTGATTGAAATCCACAATATACTCCTGCACTGGACGATCGCCCTGTCGAAGGTTCTTCCGCTCCTCCAGCCTCTGCCGGACGCTCTCGGGGAAGAAGGCCCCAAGAAGAAGACTGCGGAACTCCGCCCAGGACAAGAGATGAGCCCCAGGCGGACCAGCCGGTCGCACACGCCGCCACCAAGCCTCGGCGTTGCGCTCCAAAAAGTTCGTTGCCAATAACACCTGGTATCGCTCCTCAATGAACAGCGTCTCAAAGCGCCGCTCCATCGCCGTGATCCACGACTCTGCCTCCCACGGCTCGGCGCTCTGCCCCGAGAAACGGGGCGGGTCAAACTGGCGGAACCTCATCAGTAAGTCTACCATCTCCCGCTGCTCAGCCGGGGTCAGTGGTCCCGTCAATCCAGAGGGCTGTCCCCAGTGCCCGAGCAATAGGGGATGCCGGGGTCACCGGTACAGCTGGGGGAGCCACAGCAGGGGAAGATGGTACAGGAGAACTCTCCGGGGGTGATACAACAGGCTGCGTCCTCTGCTCTAACAACTGTGTCAGCCGACTCATGGCCTCCTCCTGACGCCGAACAGCCTCCGACATCTGGGCCATCTGTGCCTGTAGCTCCTGCACCTCGCTCTGCTGGCCCTGCCCGGACTCCTGCTGCTCGGGCTCCGAGGAAGAAGGCTGCGAACGCGTCAACATCCTGCGTCGCGGAGGCATCCTGCCACAAGAACCCACAATCAGTATCATAACCCCACACGACCCAATCTAGCGAAAGTCAAAGACATCCCCCTATTTCTGCGACTTTATGTTGTCTGCAGCCAACATAACTGTCCACCAGAAATTGGGTATGTCGATCCCTCTTCACTCACTGGAAGAGTCCAATAAATAAATCAACGACTTTCGCAAAATGTCACGTCTCTCACGCCCTATCATCCTAGGGTCTGCCAAAAGCCTAGGGTTTCCTAAGTGCCAACTGACCTATCCCTAAGCTCTGATACCAACTTAATCTGTCACGCCCCGGGTGTAAACCAGAACCCGGGCCGCCAACAGATCCGCCGTGCACACAGAATTTTCCATGTACACGAAGCGCTGGTAACCTGCTCAGATATATAATATACAATAAAAGAGCATAAACAGAGCTGAACTGAAAGAACTACAAGTAATCTCAGACTGAAATAAAGTAAAACTGAAATAAAAGTACAATAAACTCCCAGCTCACCATAAATATACAACCAGCTGGCCAAAGCCAGACCCAAAAGTAAACTACTGTAGTCTGAGATTACAAAAAGGGAGTACAGTAAAAGTCTAGCTAATCTCTCGCTCGGGGTAGACGATCTAGCTAGTCGGCGATCCTCTTACCTCGATCTGCCGCTGAAGGCCCAGCAGCTCCCACAGTCGACTCTGCAAAACAAGGGGGGAAAAGAGGACAAGAAACAACAATGGGGGTGAGAACTACTAGATAAACCAGTAGCCTCCCCTAGTGGGTAAAACCTCAAATGCTGACGCACCCACTAGGAATAAAGAGGCAAAAGGAGGAAACAGTAGTAAGCTATAAAGGCTGCTGAGAAAGGAACTGCTACTACAATGCCTCTAAATGCAGTGCCAAAGATAACTGTATGCATGCAACTATAAAGCTAACTGCCCAAAGAAACCCAATCTAGACACCAGGAAAAACTGGCACTGCCTGCTCTGTCATCAATCTCATGAACTCAGTATCTCCACTGTCTGAATGACCGGCACCCATCACGGTCTAAAGCCTACTCCGGAGTGGCACTCGAGGGGAGCGACCCACACGAGTAAAGTATCTCTGTATCAACATCTCTGTAACCAATGTCTCACAATAGCAAGACTGGATCATGACCATGATCAAAGTGGGAATACTCCATCCACTAATGCAACCTCGATCCCCAATCTGATGTGATAATAACATCCGGTCAACCGCCCAAAATCCGCGGTCACCGCTGAACCCATAACCCCAATCTGATAAGGTAAAAACATCTGGTCAACCGCCTAACATCCGCGGTTGCCACTATGCCCCACAATCCCCTAAGACAAGTCCAAACTGTCCCCGACAATACTATCTCAAAATCCCGATCAGACTCGAGCATCATGCATCGATAGAGAAGAATAACAATAAACATGTTTTCTCCTAAGTCAAATCCCATAATATAGTGCTGCAGTAAAATAGTGGCCTAACTAGTTGTCCAAATAAGCATGCAAGTGTTCTTTTTTAAAAGCATTTGAAAAGAGACTAAGGTTTCATGTGAAGAATTATTTTACAAAAATATTGTTGGTTACTTATTTGCATGCGGTTTACGATATAGCAATTGTCCAATTTTCTTGTCCCAGATTTATCACATAGAAGCTACTAAATTAATTTAGGGGGCCAATACAATAGGTTCAATATCACAAGTTAACTGTCACATTTAAATTGGGAAACTCTACTACTCCTAGTGCGCAAGTCAACAAAGAGGGAAACGCAACCACCCACCTCGAAAAGCGTGCACACACTCCAAGAAAATACCCGCTGTCCTCTAAGCACACCGTCAGCTGAAACAGTATCCTACAACATCACACAAGTGTACACGGTGTAAAAACAACAAATCCCAAAACAGCTTTTGCTGTTTTTAAAATCAGCACGCAAAACGAGGAATTTCACCTCTGTCCCGAGCTCCTAAAATCCCAGAAAAATCACGGTTGCGTTCCTCGCGAAAAGTAGCCCAAAATCGACTCTTGAATCGCCTCGATCTGATATTCCTACGCGGAGAAACAATTCGTCGAAGTTGCCGCTGCCCAAAAGCCCAAACAGCAAAATAGGGGGTCAAATCACCTCGGGAACCGTGCCAAAGTTGCGGAATCCAGAAAAATCATCAACACGAAAAACGAAGCCCTACCTCTCAGGAACACACCGGCGAAGAAATCGTCGAAAAAGGACTCCTGTACTGCGCAGGGGACTCCTCGGACTGAAATGCGACGATAACGGGCCGAAATAGGGGAAAACCGAGGCACACTGTAAAATCCGAAACGCCGCTGTCGATCTTCCAGAAAATCTGGGAACGCACCACGAGGTAGAAAAATCAATGGGGAACAACTTCTCTTCAAGGCACTTCCTCTCTTTCTCTCTCTATCTTTCGGAAAAGAACAAAAAAGAGGAGGGGAGGGGACCTATTTATAGGCCCAAAAGAAACAATTCAAAAAATGACCTCCACGTCCCAAGATTCGGGCGCCCGGAATTTTTGGGCCCGATTTCGGGCCCGCACAGTAACCCGGCACAGCTTGCGGCCCATCCCGCACGGGATCCGGGTCGGACCAAATTTTGGTCCGACCCGCTCGGGCGTCCGACACGTGTCCCCCGCACAGGGGACAGCGCGCCCGGCCAACCGGGCGCGGCCACGTGCCCCCCTGCGGGGCGGCGGGGTGGGTGGCGCCACCCAATGGCGTGGCGCCACGTGGCGGGCGTTTCCCGCCCGTCACGGCCGCCGGGCGTCGCTGCTACGCCGCCTGCGCCCGCGCATGCGTACGGCCGCGTGCGCGTACGGCCGCAGGCGCGCGCCCGCGGGTGCACTGCGCGCACCTGCGCCGCCCAACCCGGGGCCGCCACGTGGCGCGCCCCGGTGCACCGTGCGCCGCGCCGCTGCGCCGTGCCTGCCCGGCCTGCCCGCTCTGCCCGCGCCTGCTCCATGCGCCGAGCGTGCCGCGCCGGCCCAACCAGCGCCTGCCACGTGGCGCGCCGGTCCACCGTTTACAAGCGTTTTTCCGCGCTGAATCTAAATACGGCCTCCGTTTAGCCTGATTCCACTCCTAAAAATTCGGCTAAGGCAGCCGAAGGTCAGGCTTGCACCCAAATCTTCTCTGAGTCCAACAACACATCACTTTGACATGTTGGGGCCCCACACACCACTAACAGGTGTTCTACACCCCGAAATAGGGGGAAAACCACAGGGAAACCTGGGATACTACACCCTATACCTAGGCTCTGGGTCTCAAGCACAAGCACCAGTAGGTGCTAACTGACTCCACGAATCTCGCCGGACACATGGCCGGCGGCGAGGAGCATCAGCAACGGCGGCGGCGCAAACTCGGCCGGAGCAACACCATTAATGGTGGAATCATCACAGGCCAGCATGGGTTGCCCGCAAGGGTACCAATGGCTCTGTCGTGACATGATGAAGCAAACTGGGCAGTTGGCCGGCGGCAACAAGCGGCGGCGGCGGCGTACGGCCATGCAAGAACTGCCCAAAACTAGGGCATCAAACTGCGACGTGCATCCTAAACGGAAAGCCCTGAAACTTCATGGAGAGTTTCACAGAGACCAAAGGAAGGTCCCCATGCATTTAGATCCGATCCCAAGACCCCGGGTGCATCACTTGCCCGAGGCGGAGCAAAAATGGACTCTGTCGGGTGCAACTCCCCCGCCGGCGACCGGGTGCATCTCGGGCGCTGGGATTCGGTATAGGTGATCTCCAGGATGTAAGGAAGGTGCACCAAGGGTTTAGGTAGCAAGAAAACAAAGAACAAACGAACCTCACCTTCGCTGGATCCGAGGAAGAAGGAGATGATCTTCCCAGCGTCGCGCGGCCACGGCGGTGCACCGGCCTCCACGGCTTGTCTTCTGGATGAATATCACCACCACAGAAGGGTCCAGGCACAGTTTACAAGGTTTTGGTGCTCTCCTTCTCCAACAACCTCGGGAACAAGAATGCTCCAAGAATGTCCTTGCTTTTCCGGCGATCTGGGGAGGCGGCCGGTGGCGCAGGTGCTCGGAAAAGGTAGCAGAGGAAGAGGAGGAGTCGTGGCGGTTACCAGATGGGCTGCGGCTAGGGTTTGCTGAAGCAACACCAAGTTGCAATAAAACTTGACAACAAATGCAAATAAGTCCCTCTACAATAAATATTTAGGTCTGGGTCCCTGACTGTAGAACCAAAACACAGAGAAGTCCCTCTCCAAAAAGTTTGGATCAACTTGACACATAAAATATAGCTCTTTGATGCAAAATACTATGATTTTTCTCAAATTTCACGCTTTTCGAGACAACCGGACTGTCAAACTGAAAAACGGACACCACCACGACGTCCGGCTCGACGAAACCTATCAGGTAGCGATTTTGGTTCGCTTAAATTTAGTTCCATAATTTTTAAATTCCATCTTATACTATAAATTATACAGTTCGGCACGTTTTACGATGCTTTAGGCTCGTCAAATGCAAATTTCGTCAGCATCACTGCGCTTAGAATGACGAAGCGGTTAAAATCGACTACCTGGACCGTCAAATTCGGACTCTAGACAGTGAATCGGTCAACGTTCGCTCGGCGGGGAATTAAAACAGGAGGTTACTATTCACGACTTAAGTCGTGGGCCCCACTAGCTTCTTCACTGATTTCTGAACAATCCGACCGTCGGATCGAAAATCGGTTTATATCGTTTTCAATCGATTCGACGAGACGGTCGCACTGGCGATTTCAGATTTTCGAGATCAGACTCGAATCTGAAAGGCATACATCGTGCTTCGAAAATTGTGCAATTTTCACATCGGTATACAACCCATAGGTTCAACTTTGCCATTTCTCATTCATATTCACATTTGAACTTTTTCAAATTAAAATTTGAATTTCTAGATTACTACAAGTGCCCTAGGTTCCATACACCATAGGAACTTGTACAAAATGCTAGATAGTCCTTTAACTCTCAACATAAAAACCTAGGTCCTTTACTGTAGAACAAAATCACAGAGAAGCCCTTCCTCTACAAGTTTTGTGCAATTTGACACATAAAATATTGGACTTTTTCGCAAAATACTGTAAATTTTTATATATTTCACGTATTTCGAGACAATCGGGTTGTCAAACTAAAAAAGGACACCACCACGACGTCTGGCTCGACGAAATCTATAAAGTAGTGATTTTGGTTTGTCACATTTGATCCCCTAAAAATTTAAAATTCATAAAATACTATAATTTATACAGTTTGGCACGCTTTACGATGCTATAGGTCCGTCAAATGTAAATTTCGTCAGCGCCACTGCGCTCAGAATGACGAAGCGGTTAAAATCGACTACCTGAACCGTTAGATTCGGTCACTAGACAGTGAATCGGCTGACGTTCACCGCCGAAAAAACCGAATCAGGGGTTACTATTCATCAGTACTATTAACTAAAGTTGCGGGTCCCACCAACAACTTCGCTGATTTCTGGACAATCCGACCGTCTGATCGAAAAACGGTCTATACCATTTTCAATCGGTTCGACGAGACGGTCACACTGGCGATTTCAGATTTTCGAGATCAAACTTCGATCTAAAAGGTGAACAAATATTGCTCTGAAAAATGTGCAATTTGCAGGAATAAATCTAATATTATTTATTTATATCTTAAGTAAGAATTTAAGATCTTTTACCAATATTTGCTTTTAAATTGCATAATAAAGTTTTTAGTGGCATTTGCCGGTATTTAAACTATCTTTTACCAGCATTTAAAAATAAATATAGCTAAATATTCATATTTACTAACAATAATTTGTAAATATCGATAAATGATATATTTAGCAACAATTTTTAATAAATGCATGTATATTTTGTATTTAGCAACATTTACTTAAATATTGCAACGAATAGTGCCGCTGTATGTCATATTCACCAACAATAATTTGTTAATATCGATAAATGATATATTTAGCAACAATTTTTAATAAATGCCTGTATATTTTGTATTTAGCAATATTTACTTAAATATTGCAACGAATAGTGCCGCTGTATGTCATATTCACCAATAATAATTTGTAAATATCGATAAATGATATATTTAGCAATAATTTTTAATAAATGCCTGTATATTTTATATTTAGCAACATTTACTTAAATATTGCAACGAATAGTGCCGCTGTATGTCAAATTTCTAGTAAATTTCTAACTTCTTTTCTGGGTCACTTAATCTAGATGACTTCAACAATAGCTGGATCTGCCTTATACCAAAGAAGAGTGTAGTTACTACTGCTCGTGACCTTCGACCTATCTGTCCGGAGAATAGCTTGGTCAAAATTATCTCGAAGGTTTTGGCCATTAGATTACAACAATTCATGGATGCGCTAATCAACCCCTTTCAAGCAGCATTCATTAAAGGGCACTCTATACTTGATAATTTTTATTCTGCACACATTCTTACTCATCACCTTCACTCCACCAAGCAACAGGAAGATCGATTTTGAGCGGGCTTTTGACCATATTAATTGGCAATTCCTGTTGGAACTACTGCAGGCGAGGGCGTTCAGCGCTAAGTGGATTAGCTGGATTTCAACTCTTCTCCATTTGTCTTCTGCGGCGGTGTTACTTAATGGCGTTCCGGGCAAACGTTTCCCTAGTAAACGAGGGCTTCGCCAGGGGGACCCTCTCTCTCCTCTTCGCTTTATTCTTTGCATTGATGTGCTTTTCAGAATGCTTCAGGTGGCATCCATTAGCTTATCGCTTCCTATCGTAGGTGTTGGGGATGTCAAGACTCAGACCTTTCAATTTGCCGACGATCTACTTATTTTTTTTGATGGCACTTCTAGGTCGGCTGGGGCAATAAAGCAGATTTTGGACGCCTTTTCAATGATACTCAAGATCAATTACGATAAAGTTCCCTGATTCCGATCAACCTGACGGTGCCCAATGCTACAGCCCTTGCCAGCCTCTTTGGCTGTACACTGCTTGGTTTTCCTTTTAACTATTTGGGCTGCCTCTCCCCCCCAAGGCGCTTCGCAAATCTGACTATTTGACCATAATCGAGAAATTGGACAACCAACTAGCGGGCTGGAAGGCACTCACGCTCTCAATGGGAGGTCATCTTGTTCTGCTTAACTCTGTTCTCACTAGCATCCCTTCTTATTTTTGCTCGGTCTTTAGGCTTCCGATTTGGGTTACAAATTCCATTGATAGGATCCGTCGAGGCTTCTTTTGGAAAGGAAAGAAACTTCTCAACGGATTTCACTTTCTTGTCAAATGGGAGCATGTGTGTCGCCCCAAAAGGCTTGGCGGAGTAGGGATCCGAAACCTTCGATCCATGAATTCCGCGTTTTTGATGAAGGAACTTTGGAATTTCTACAGTTCGAGATCTCTACTATGGGTGCGCCTTTTGATACAGAAGCATTACAGATTTAGATCACCTGCGGCTGCCACCACAGCGCCTATTGGGTGTTGTTCCATTTGGAAAGGAATCCTCAGTACGTCCTCACCTTTTCATACATCTGTTCTTTTCTCTCTTGGGAACAAATCATTGGCGGCTTTTTGGAGCACGAGATGGAGCGGGGAGTTCTTATTGCGCAACATTTTTCCAAATCTGTATGCTGTATCTAACCTTAAACACTTGTCAGTCAAAAATTGGATGCGTCGATTTGCCACTACGAGTAACTTCAGCTACGGCCAGACCCTTAGTTGGGTGGAACAGCAAGAAGTGGGGCAGGTACGTAATCTGATCGATAGAGTAATACTCAATGAAGATACGGACTCGATTACATGGAGATGGTGTAGTAATGGTAAGTTCTCTGTCAGCAGCGCCTACAACTTTATTTCTTTCGACGGAGTTGATGACCGCAAAATTAGTCATCTTTGGTCCATCAAAATACCACTCAGAATCAAATTATTTCTATGGTTGGCTGCGAGGTATAGACTTCTAACAGCTGATTTGCTCGCTAAACGTGGTTGGCATGGCCCTTCGATTTGTGCGTTATGCGGCGCCGATGTAGAAAATCTGAATCACCTTTTTTTCCGCTGTCCTTTTGCTAGGTCTATGTGGGATCGGCTTCTTCAAAGTTTTTCAATTACAAGACAACGACTTCGCAGCGATACATGCGATTTAGCATGTAGATGGAGGAGAGCTAGGTTGTCTCTGCCGGGTCGTTTCCAGGGTACTTTCGATATTTGGTTCGCAACTGCGTGTTGGGAATTATGGAATGAAAGGAACAGAAGAATTTTCGATAACACATTAACCTCGAGTGATGTTTGCGGAAGAAGAGTGGGTAGCACTGCTATGTTCTGGATCTATGCGCTGGGTGCTTAAGCATGCGACTGGACTGAAAAATCCATCTTCTCCGGCGAAAACTTCTTTTCTTCTTTGTGTCTTACTCTGGTTCTTTCTTGAATCACTGTTTCGGCTGTTTTGGCGTGTTTCTTTTTGTGTTTTTTTGTGTTTTTTGGTATTCTAGTATCGTTTAAGGTTTTAGTTTGCTGTGGATGGTGGGGCTTTGTTATTACCCCTTTGCAGGACTAAGTCCTCTCCTCTGTTCATTCCTTTGTCAAATAGGGTATATCCCTATTTAATCAAAAAAAAAATTATACTCACGAATATTTTAGCATTGAGATTTGTGCTATTGTAAAGTCAACTAAAGAGAGATAAGAGAAAGTACAATAGTACGGATCTCAATACAAATCCAATAATAAAAAATTCACAAGTATAGCTAGGCTTATATTTTTAAAAATATATAAATTCTACTATATATATATATATATATATATATATATATATATATATATATATATATATATATATATAAAATTAAGCTCCTATATTTTTAAAAGTAGTAAGTTATTTGTGTTTGTATGTATTTAGTTTTTGGATGAAAAGATATGTGGCTAGGATGATAGTGAACCCTTGGATTAAGTGAGCAATTGGTTGAATAGATTGACCTAAGGGATGAAATTAATCAAAGGGTAGATCTAACGGTAGAAAACTTACCAGCACCAATTATTTAGTACTTGTACAAATATAATAGCCGGACTATATATATATATATATATATATATATATATATATATATATTTCCAACTCGCTACCACATTGCATTTAAAAAATAATCTAAAACTTAGGGCATCTTTGACTCATAAAAGTGTTGAACTCTTGATACATTGACTCATGTGAATAGGTTTTTTTTTTTTTTTTTTTTTTTAAAAAAAAAAAAAAACCTTCTAAATTTGATTGACTCAGTTTTGGTGAAATAGTTTATGTGCAACAGTTTACACCGTGTCATTAATGTGTATGTAATTTTAATAGGACCATGTAATTATTTACCATTATTTAGAAATTCAGACAAGATCAGCAAATAAAACAACAGCAAGTAAGAAAGCTTCGGACTGCTGATTCGATTTAGATTCGAAAATAGTTGTTATAAAGAATAATAATAATAATCATTGTAAACTAGTTAAGTCAGTTGACTAATAAGTGAAATTTTATGTCACATCCAATAATCTTACATCGGATAAAAATAGAGTTATGATTGGGTATATAAGAAATATGGATACTAATAATAATAACTGGACTTAAATATTTTGGGCTGTGCTTTGAGTCTAACGAGTTATTATTACTAGTGCGCCGGATCGTTACATTTGGTATCGGAGCTAATCACCTATCGGAAGTATGTGACGAATTTTGGATGAGCCTGAATTTATATAACAGGGCTAGCCAGACAAGTTTCACATCACCTGGTAATATTGGGTTGTGTGTGTGTTTGGGCTGACGAAGACGTCAGGCCTAAATGGGGAATATCTGTGACACTCAATAGTTTCATATCGGATGAGACATGGACACTGGTAATAATAACTGGACTTAAGTATTTTGGGCTGTAGTTTGGGTCCAACGAGTTATTATTATTAGTGAGTCGGATCGTTATATTTTACGGCTGAACCACCACGGTTCAAACTCTCAACTTTTAAAGTTAAAATTTAACAGCTAATCACACGAATATATCTAATTTTGTTAAATACAAAGATTTTAAAATTAAAAAAAAAAAATAGTCAGTTAAAACCAGTTGAATGGTCAATTAAACTATGAAACATCTGAATCTTGGTGGTTCAAATTATTATCCAAAAATATAATTTTGTAGGATACTAATACAAAAATATGAGGGATATAAAAAATACATAAAATTAATTGATAAGATAAAAAATAAAAATTATCAAAAGTGGAGATTAAATTCACGGTATCCACGACTTTACAGAATAAAATAATTTAAAATTAACTTTAATATCATATTATTCAAAAATATTAGATCTAATAAAAAATAGGTATAGAATATATAATAATATATATGATCACTAAAAAATTCAAACTCTTATTAGTATAGGAAGTTAAAATTGTGCAACAAATCAAGCTATCAAATCTAAATAAAAGAGTATATATCAAACATGTCATAAATTTCTTTTTTTTTTTTTTTTTTTCTTTTTGAGGGGTTTTGGGGACACCAAATTGGTTTACAAAATATTGTAAAATTTTAATAAATTTATTAATATTAAATTACTCAGAGTTGATGTTACTTCACATTGAAATCTCCATTAACAATTACCAAATATTTATATTTCTAACTTGCTCATAAATAAACATTCAATTCAGTGTACAAAAAAAAAAATTAAAAATAAAATTTAACACCAATGATGCTTAAGTGTCAAATCAGTTTATTTCACAAACTTTTAAATTTTAAGTAGAGCCCAATCAAAATTCTCCTTAAAATAATTTTATTAAAATTTTGAAAAATAAAAATGTACGTACATAACAATAATTTAAATAATATCGAGTACATCATACTATATTTCCTGATGCAATATACTCTATAAAATTATTTTAAATTTTTAAATATTAAATATTTTGCAATATATAATTTAACAATAATAACATAATAGATAAAGTTATACATTGTACTATAAACAAATCAAGATTAATTTAAATCAAATGTATTATATTGTACTATTTTAAAAGAAGACTCAAATCTTATATTCTTAATTCTAAAATTTTTAAAATTTTAATTTTTTTTATATTTAAAATTAATTAACAAGATAAACAAATAATATGGGCTGTTGGATGATTAATTGTGTGCACAATAACGTCCCCAGTTCCATCATTAATTTGAATTTAAATATTAAATAATTTGCAATATATATTTTAACAATAATAACATAATAGATAAAGTAATACACTGTACTATAAACAAATCAAGATTAATTTAAATCAAATGTATTATATTGTAGGGTTAATTGCATACATGTCCCTACAAATATGTCGAATTGTAAATATATCCCTCCAAAATTCAACTTTTCATATTTATCCCTTCAAAAATCCACCGTTATTCAAATATGCTCCTGCCGTCCATCTCTGTTAGAAAAGTTGATTTAACCCTAGCTAAATGCTTAACCTTGGTTGGATTAAAAAATGAATTTACATATTTACCCTTTCCATATTATACTTTTGGAGGGATATATTTATAACAAGTATAATGGTATTTATTACTTTTGGAGGGATATATTTGTAAAGGGGCAAAAAAATAATTTCACATCAAATCTGTTAAAAAATAAACAGATAACCAGAGGGGCATATTTGAAAAACTTTGAATTTTTGAAAGGATAAATATGAAAAGTTGAATTTTACAGGGATATATTTGCAATTCGACATATTTGGAGGGACATGTATGCAATTAACCCTATATTATACTATTTTAAAAGTAGACCCAAATCTTATATCTTTAATTCTAAAATTTTTACAGGCTAAATTGCATAAACCCCTCTATAATATATCGCTTTTTCACTTTGCCTCTCTGTCTTTCAAAAGCCTACATTTTATCCTCTCGTAATTACGAAATTGTGCATTTACCCCCGCCGTCAGAATTCCGTGAGAGAATCGTCAATTTCTGAAGTGATATACCAAAAATACCCCTCCCCACCCCCTTTTCTTCTCCCTTCCACTATTCTCCCTCTTCTCTGTACCTTCCTCCTTCCTCATGAACGAATCGGGGGCGCCGCCGCCGGTCGATGCGAAGCATCCGCGAGATTGATCTGCTCCCTCACGACACGATCCATGACCTGCGCAGCATCGCGGGGCGGGAGGTTGATCGGCGCGGGGTACGGGCGCGAGTGCAGCGGCGACGTGCAGCGGCTCGAGTGGGAGGCGCTCGAGTCCAAAATACGGCGAGGGATCCGCGCCGCGCGCGCTGCCGTCCGCGCGGTGTTCGCGAGCGAGCAGCGTCTCTGCGAGCTAGTCTTCGAGGGCCGCGCACACGCTCCCTTCAGCGAGGCGGTGAAGGGCGCGGCGCTGCAGCTCTTCCGGTTCGCGGAGGCTAGCCGAAGCCGAAGACGTAGGAGGCGGCGCTAAGCGCTCCTGCTAACTCCGCCGTCGCGCACTTCCTTTCTCGCGCCGATGGAGCGGCGGCCCCACCGCCTAGTCGTGCTCTGCGCCCACCTCCGCCCCACCCAACTCTCCGCCTCCCTCTGTAGCGGCGGCGGCTGCGGTGCCGCCACCGCGGCTGCGGCGCCGCCACCGCGGCTGCGGCTGCGGAAAGAGGAGGTGAGCGAGGAGAAGAGCTGCGTCTTCTCCGCGATCGTCCGTGGTGAGATCATCGTAAAGCACAGGGATAAGGAATAAGGGCATTATCGTCATTTCGCATGTTATGTTAGTCCCGTTGTCTTCTAAAAATAATTTCGTAATTACGAGGGGGCAAAATATAAGCTTTTGAAAGACAGGAGGGCAAACTGGAAAAAACGGTATATTATAGAGGGATTTTCTATAATTTAGCCATTTTTAAAATTTTAAAATTTTTATATTTAAAAGTAATTAACAAGATAAACAAATAATATGTGCTATTGGATGATTAATTTTGTGCACAATAACGTCCCCAGTACCATCATTAATTTGAATTTAAATATTAAATATTTTGCAATATATAATTTAACAATAATAACATAATAGATAAAATTATACATTGTACTATAAACAAATCAAGATTAATTTAAATCAAATGTATTATATTGTACTATTTTAAAAGGAGGCCCAAATCTTATATTCTTAATTCTAAAAGTTTTAAAATTTTAAAATTTTTTATATTTAAAAGTAATTAACAAGATAAACAAATAATATGGGCGGTTGGATGATTAATTGTGTGCACAATAACATCCCAGTCCCATCATTAATTTGAATTTAAATATTAAATATTTTGCAATATATAATTTTACAATAATAACATAATAGATAAAGTTATACATTGTACTATAAACAAGTCAAAGATTAATTTAAATCAAATGTATTATATTGTACTATTTTAAAAGGAGACCCAAATCTTATATTCTTAATTCTAAAATTTTTAAAATTTTAAAATTTTTTATATTTAAAACTAATTAACAAGATAAACAAATAATATGGGCTGGTGGATGATTAATTGTGTGCACAACCCAGTCCCATCATTAATTTGAATTTAAATATTAAATAATTTGCAATATATAATTTAACAATAATAACATAATAGATAAAGTTATACATTGTACTATAAACAAATCAAGATTAATTTAAATCAAATGTATTATATTGTATATAAATATTTGATATTATATTTAAATTTATATTTTAAAAAATTAAATTTAGAATAATATATTTTGAAATATTATAAATATAAAAAAAAATAATTATTTCGAATTTAAATTTTCGAATTCTGATTTGAATTCGTATTTTAAATTTTTGATCAAATTTGAATTTAAACATAAATTTTTAAAATTCGCCGGATTCGAACTTATATTTATTTCTGAAATAAATCGTTATAACTTTTAACAGACCCAAACTCTGCCTTAAATTCTGATATAAAAATTCTAAATGATGAAAAAAATATATTTAGTTCCACTACTCCTCGGCCTTATTTTCTGTGTCTCGGGAACACGATGGTAACATGTGTACTATTTTTGACCTTGCGAAATCTTTTATGCCTACTAATATTTAACAAAATAATAATCTTTCAAATTATTATAAAATATATTAGTTAAATAAATATTTGATAGATAAATGTTTAGTAATTTGATGTATGTAGTTAATAATTTTATAATAAATAATAAATAAATTTCATAATTGCATGAATTTTAAATCTGACGTGTAGTTATTTCCATATATACTTTGTTGATTTAAATAAAAATAAAAAATATATATATACAAAAATTTACGTTTGGAACATCACATTTTCAGTCTAATTATTAAAGTTGAAACTAGTACTTAAATAGCTATAATTATAGCCAAATTGGATAAGAGTTTTCACTACGACAGTTAGCAAAGAATTAGATCACTAAATATATATATATATATATATATATATATATATATATATATATATATATAAAATAAAAAATAAATAAATAAGTTACCAAGAAGATGAATTGCAAAAAACCAAACTAAATGTACGCAATTAATTATAATTATTATTATATTTTCATCTACATATGTGTAATGATTATAGCTACTAGCAATAATAACTCGTTGGGTCAAAGTACCGGTGTAACGACTCAGCCCACTAGCAATAATAACTTGTTGGGTCTAAACCACAGCCTAAAATGCTTAAGCCTAATTATTATTACTAGTGTTCATGTCTCATATAAACCCAATTACAATTCCATCCACATCCGATGTGTAACTTGTTGGGCCTAAACCACAACCCAAAATGCTTAAACCCAGTTATTATTACTAGTGTCTATGTCTCATATAAACCCAATCCGATGTGTAACTTGTTGGGCCTAAACCACAGCCCAAAATGCTTAAACCCAGTTATTATTACTAGTGTCTATGTCTCATATAAATCCAGCCCATGTCTCATAAGGCCTGACGTCCTCGTCAGCCCAAATACACCCAGACTCAGTCGAGACTCATCACACACTTCCGGATACCAAATGTAATGACCCGGCCCACTAACAATAAGAACTTGTTGGGCCCACACCACAGCCCAAAATACTTAAGCCCAGTTATTATTACTAGTGTCCATGTCTCATATAAACCCAATCACAATTCCATCCACATCCGATGTGGGATTATTGGGGGCGTCACAGCCGGTCCAAAATGATTAAATGTAATTATGAATCTCTTTTTTTCATCCTGTATTAAATAATTGGGACATCGCATATTTTTTCTATATTTTTGGTATAGTAGTTTGCTCCGTATAATACTTAACTCTTATATTTTCGGCTGGTATTCGATTTTGATACCAACAATAACGATTCGGTCAACTCGCAATAATAATTCGTTAGATTGAAACTATCAGCCAAAATTATTTAAATCTAATTATTATTATTAGCATACATAAATTTTTTAGGGTTAATTGCATGCAGATACCTGCAAACATGTCGAATAGCAAATATATCTCTACAAAATTTAACTTTTCATATTTATTCCTTCAAAAATCCACCGTTATTCATATCTACCCCTACCGTCCATCTCTGTTAGAAAAGTTGAGTTAACCATAGATTAAATGATTAACCATAGGTTAGGGAGCGGAGCAGCGCCGCGAGCTCCAGCTGCATGAGGCTCCCGTCCAGCTGCGTGAGGCTCCTGTCTGCGCCCATGTCGAAGCGAGGTCGAAGCTAGGAAGGAGATGACCGTTGGGATTTTTGGAGAGGGATATTTTTGCAACAAATATAAAATTATTGTTTTTGGAGGGATATATTTTTAAGGGTAAAAAAATCATTTCACATCTATTCTGTTAAAATATAAACCGTTTTCAAATGGTAATAAACTAGAGGGGTAGATATGAACAATTTAGGCTTTTTGAAAAGATAAATATGAAAAGTTGAATTTTGTAGGAATATATTTACTATTCGATATATTTGTTGGAACCTGTATGCAATTAACCTAATTTTTTATATCAAATTTAATATTATTAATTAAATTATTATAATACATATATAATTATATTTTATTTATAATTATATTCAACCAAACGATTCTAAGTTGGTGGTTGTCAGCCATACTTTAAACCTGGCTCTTTCAGATATTCTGAAATAATGGTCAAGTCTGCCATTGCTGGCAGTAGTCATCACCCTTTACTTTAGAGCACGAAAATTGAAAAATAGGAAAACGTGTAATTTTAAAATTGCTAGATTTTCCAAAATAAGATTAAATAAATGTAGCACAATCATCCCAACTTCAATTCTTTTGAGACATTTTTGTCAAAGTTTTAAAAATATTATATTCATCATCCAAATTATTATATTTTATAATTAATCATTGATCTAAATTTATATTCAATAAATTTAATGTGACTAACAACACTAGTACGACATCATAAAATAAATAAATAAATAAATAAAACACGCACAGCTGCGATATAATAAATTTTCTTTTCTAATATCAAAATTCAGTTTTTGCTGTTTTTGATATTAACTGTAGTCCATTTTATCACTAAAATTGATTTTCGATATTAAAAAATATCATAGATATTACTAGTATTTTTAGACCATTTTAAGATAATTTATTAACTTATTAATTTATATTAATTTTCTGAAAAAAATTCACGTGTCAAAATTTTAATATTTTAACTTTAAAAATATATAAAATTTGAATGATTCTTTAATACACCCCCACCCATCCAATGGGCCCGGGTGGGTAAGAGATCACTTCAAGTGACTTTTAAAATTATTCTATTCATTAGATGAGTGAAGTGTATGATATACATTTTTTTCGAAGTGTACATGTAGCATTACTCGTTTCCCTTTCACCGGCCTCCTAATTAATATAGTCTCCACCTCCTAATTAATGTAGTCTCCATCCCAATATCACAAAATAAAATAAAATAAAATAAAATAAAATAAGATCTCTTCTTTTTTTTTTTTTTTTTTCTTCTCATGCTCTATTTAATTAGAATGTTTTGTAACTTAAAATTACATATAAATTTTTTTGATTAACTTAAACTAAAAGGTTGTGGCGCGTTTGTAGGATTGTTAAAAAAAAAAAAAAAAAAAAAAAAAAAAATTATTATTACATAAGATATTCATTTACTAAGTAGTTATAAAAAAATAGCTATATAAAAAGATCAAAACAATACAATAAAATTAAATTATACAGACATATTTTTATAACACTTTTATACAAGTATCACATCTATATTCAAAATTAGATTATAGGGATATAATTTTGGGACACATCATAGTAATGTGTTGGTATACACCCTAAGGGCTGCACATATAGAGATACTAATAATAAGTTTCGGTATTTTTACCAGTAACACCTTTTTATATTTTAGAGACACTTAAAAGTGTCACTATATCATAATTTTGTTATAGTGAAACTGATGGAAATATTTTGTACAAATAACCAATTTTTTTTTAAATCTTAAACCTCTCTACTCTCTATTTTTTCGGTTCCTTAAACCTTTCTCATCTCTATTTTTCTGAATCAAAATTTTTCTTTTGAACCGAACAAGCCATTTTCCTTCAAATCGAACCGAACTCTGAACCAAATTTTTCTTAAACCTTAAATCTCTCTCCTCTTTATATTTTCAAAATCAAAATTTTTCTTTTGAACCGAGCCACCATTTCTTTCTAACATGAACTGAACTCTAAACCATGAAACCAAACCATCTCTTTCTTCTCTCTGTTTTTTCGGCAACAAATTAATTTTTCTTTTGAGTCGAACATTGCATTTTCTCTCAAACCGAATTGAACTTTGAAAAGATGAAATCTGATCCAAATAAATTAATTAAAGTTAAAATGTATAGAACTTATTTTAATTATAATAAATTTTTATGACAGTTTTATATAAATGTCCTATCTATATCCAAAATTGGATTATAGGGACATATTTTTAGGACACATTTTTGGGGCACATCACAGTAATGTGTTGCTATACACCCTAACAACTGCACATATAGAGACACTAATAATAAGTGTCAGTATTTTTACCAGCAATACTTTTTTATATTATAGAGACACTTAAAAGTGTCACTATAACATAATTTTATTATAGTGAAATTGATTGAAATGTTTTGTGCAAATAACCAAATTTTCTTTATATCTTAAACCTCTCTCCTTTTTATTTTTTGGTTCCTTAAATCTTTCTCATCTCTATTTTTTCTGATTCAAAATTTGTCTTTTGAACCGAACAAACCATTTTCTTTCAAATTAATCGAACCGAACTCTAAACCAAATTTTCCTTAAACCTTAAATCTCTCTCCTCTCTACGTTTTCAAAATCAAAATTTTTCCTTTGAACCGAGCCACCCTCTCTTTCAAATAAGAACCGAACTCTAAACCAAGAAACCAAACCATCTATTTCTCCTCTCTGTTTTTTCTGAATCAAAATTTTCTTTTGTGTCGAACATCCCATTTTCTCTCAAACTGAATTGAACTTTGAAAAGATGGAATCTGGCCCGAATAAATTAATTAAAGTTAAAATGTACAGTTATTATTTTAATTATAACAAATTTTTATGACACTTTTATACAGGTGTTCTATCTATATCTAAAATAGGATTATAGAGACACATTTTTAGGACACATCACAGTAATGTGTTGCTATACACCTTAGCGACTGCACATATAGCGACACTAATAATAAGTGTCGGTATTTTTGCTAGCAACACTTTTTTATATTTTAGAAACACTTGAAAGTGTCACTATAGTATAATTTTGTTATAGTGAAACTGATGGAAATGTTTTATGCAAATAACCAAATTTTCTTTAAATCTTAAACCTCTCTACTCTCTATTTTTTGGTTCCTTAAACCTTTCTCATCTCTATTTTTCTGAATCAAAATTTTTCTTTTTAACCGAAAAAGCCATTTTCTTTCAAATCGAACCAAACTTTGAACCAAATTTTTCTTAAACCGTAAACGTCTTTCCTCTTTATATTTTCAAAATCAAAATTTCTCTTTTGAACCGAGCCACCATTTCTTTCTAACATGAACTGAACTCTAAACCAAGAAACCAAACCATCTCTTTCTTCTCTCTGTTTTTTCTGCAACAAATTAATTTCTCTTTTGAGTCGAACATTCCATTTTCTCTCAAACCGAACTGAACTTTGAAAAGTTGGAATCTGGCCCAAATAAATTAATTAAAGTTAAAACGTATAGAACTTATTTTAACTATAACAAATTTTTATGACACTTTTATACAAGTGTCCTATCTATATATAAAATTAGATTATATGGACACATTTTTGGGGCACATCACAGTAGTGTGTTGCTATACACTCTAACGACTGCACATATAGTGACACTAATAATAAGTGTCAGTATTTTTACCAGCAACACTTTTTTATATTTTAGAGACACTTAAAAGTGTCACTATGGCATAATTTTGTTATAGTGAAACTGATTGAAATATTAGATTAAAGGGACACATTTTTGGGGCACATCACAGTAATGTGTTGCTATACACTCTAACGACTGCACATATAGCGACACTAATAATAAGTATCCGTATTTTTACCAGCAACACATTTTTATATTTTAGTGACACTTAAAAGTGTCACTATAGCATAATTTTGTTATAGTGAAACTTATTGAAATATTTGTGCAAAGAACCAAATTTTCTTTAAATCTTAAACCTCTCTCCTCTCTATTTTTTGGTTCCTTAAACCTTTCTCATCTCTATTTTTTCTGAATCAAATTTTTTCTTTTGAACCAAACAAACCATTTTCTTTCAAATCGAACCGAACCCTAAACCAAAATTTCCTTAAACCTTAAATCTCTCTCCTCTCTATTTTTTCAAAATCAAAATTTTTTCTTTGAACTGAGCCACCCTTTCTTTCAAACATGAAACGAACTCTAAACCAAGAAACCAAACCATATATTTCTCCTCTCTGTTTGTTTTGCATCAAATTTCTGTTTTGAGTCGAACATCCCATTTTCTCTCAAACCGAATTGAACTTTGAAAAGATGGAATCTGACCCAAATAAATTAATTAAAGTTAAAAAGTATAGTTATTATTTTAATTATAACAAATTTTTATGACACTTTTATACAAGTGTTTTATCTATATCTGAAGTTGGATTATAGAGACACATTTTTGTTATCACAGTAATGTGTTGCTATACACCCTAGCGACTGCACATATAGCGACACTAATAATAAGTCTCGGTATTTTTGCCAGCAACACTTTTTTATATTTTATAAATACTTAAAAATGTCACTATATCATAATTTTGTTATAGTGAAACTGATTGAAATGTTTTGTGCAATGAACCCAATTTTCTTTAAATCTTAAACCTCACTTCTCTCTATTTTTTGGTTCCTTAAACTTGTCTCATCACTATTTTTTTTGAATCAAAAATTTTCTTTTGAACCGAACAAGCCATTTTCTTTCAGATCGAAACGAACTCTGAACCAAAATTTCCTTAAACCTTAAATCTCTCTCCTCTTTATATTTTCAAAATCGAAATTTCTCTTTTGATCTGAGCCATCATTTCTTTCAAACATGAACTGAACTCTAAACCAAGAAACCAAACCATCTCTTTCTCCTCTCTTTTTTCTGCATCAAATTAATGTAAGACTCGTGAAATTTAAATGCAAAAGAAACCTAAGTGGTTGTGTACCGGTGTGCAAATTGCACAGTTTTCAAGGTACTATTCCCTGCCTTTTAGATCTGAGTCTGATCTCGATAATCTGAAATCACCAGTGCGACCGTCTCGTCGAATTGATTAAAAATGGTGTAAACCGATTTTCGATATGACGGTCGAATCGTCTCGAAATCAGCGAAGAGAGAAGTGGGGCTCACAACTTAAGTTGTGAATAGTAACCCTGATTTAAATCCCCGGCCGGCCAACGTCGGCCGATCGACCGTCTAGGGTCCGAATCTAACGGTCCAGGTAGTCGATTTTAACCGCTTCATCGATCTGAGCGCAGTGGCGCCGACGAAATTTGTTTTTAACAAACCTAAAGCATCGTAAAGCGTGCCAAACTGTATTAACTATAGTATTTTATGGATTTTAAAATTATAGGGGATCGAATGCGACAAACCAAAATCACTACTTTATAGATTTCGTCGAGCCGGACGTTGTGGTGGAGTCCGTTTTTTCGTTTGATGACTCGAATGCCTCGAAGAATGTAAAAAAGAGCAAAAAATACGGAAAATTTCATAGAGACCCTTATATTTTATGCTCCGATTTTTATGCAATTTCTTGGAGAGGGACCTGATTGTGAAATTGAAATACTGTGAAGGACTTGGCTCTAAATATTGTGAGTAGAGGGAGCAAAATGCATTTTGTTGCATTTGTGTATATATAGTAGTATTAGGGTTCTCTTTGAAACCCTAAGTCCAGAAACCCTAGCTCTAGCCGCTGTCTGACCACCCAGGTATGTTCCTTGGGATGGTTGAAAGCTTCCCATGTATTTGCATGCGAAGTTTATCGTGGAAAACCTTACCTTTCATTGTTGCACCCAAGGTTGCCCGAGCTCGGTCTCCGGCCGCCGCCGCCGCTTTCAGTCGCCGGCCGACCACCAAGGTAAGCCTTAGTGACCTTGTAGAGATCCCGCACCAAGTTGTTTTGGCCCAAAAGCCTCTGTATGCTAAGTTGTCCCAACCTTGTTCATTATAGTGTTTGCTGGTGCATCTCCGGCCAGCCGCCGCCTCCGGCCGCCGGCGTTGGGTCTAACCGCGACCGAGCCACCTCTGTGAGTCCTCTGCTCCAAGCTTGAACCCGAGCAGACCCAGCCTCGGCCAAACCGAGCCTTTGCAAGGTTGCAACCTCGGTCACTTTGCTCCGGCCATCTCTCCGACTGGTCTGCGACGCTCCGAAGGTGAGCCCTCGACTCTATAGATCCTATTAAGTATGATGCTCACTCTAATTCCCATAAAGAACAGGTAGTTAGCTTAGTGTAGTAATACATGCTCTAGTTGATTAGTTTTTATGGACCCGATTGTGTTTTCGGGCTTCGTGTCCACTCAAACCAGTGAGCACGGGTTAGCTTGCGTCAAGATCGATCTACTGTAATTTACGGCATAGTCTAAAACCTCCCAGATTGGGAGATCGAGTCGAAATAGTGGTTAATTGGGTGTATATATGAAAATTTGGAAAACCATAGGGATTAAGTTGCAATTATGACTTCATGGTCTGTCTCGGGCAGTGTGTACATGACCTCTAAGCTTCTTGTTAGAGGTCTGTTGGTCTTCGTTAAGCGGGAATCGGTTAACGAACCGTAAATCGACGAAAACGTCGGTTTAACGGCTTTCGGCGAGAGTTTCGCGTACTTCGATGTAATAGAATGATGAATTGATCTTGTTACCTGTCTCTGGTTATTCTCGACACTGTCCTGGCTGGTCCAGTGGCTCTCGTTTCAAGTCGGTGGCTTCCGGTGCCAAATCGGCCTTTCCGGAAGTGTTGAAATAATTATGGCTCCGATCGAGCATCGATTTTAGCAAAGTGGCTTAATTAGTGAGTTTAATATATATATAACATGCAATTTTGAAAAGGTTAGGGGAGTTCCCTATTTACAACTATCTGTATAGTGTGAGTCTGTGGTTTGGGGAATGTGTGAGTCCGTCCCTGATCAGTTTTCATGATTCAGGTCCTTGCAGTCTGACTCCGGCCCACGAGCCTTCTGTTGGAGTCGTTGGTCCGCCTACACACAGGTGGGTTATCTTCGGTCCGGGCTTTATCTTTTCGGCCCTCTGGTTGCTTTAGTCCAGTCGGACACCTGTTTTTGATTTAGCCTTGATTATGCTACATGTCTTTTATCTCTAGATGATAGACATTTACCTGGACACTTCCTGTATACCTGTTCATTCTATTTCTGTATTTTAGTACAGTAGATTTTCATGGTCTGATCATGCCTGCTGATTTCTATCATACCTGATGATTAGTATACTGCATTTATATCCAGAGATACTTGTTTTATTTTCCAGTTATGCATGATAGACCCCGATTGATATATATATACAGACATCTGCATCCCTGTGGGGATTTCCGGCATGTTGCCGATTACCCGATCTGTAAACCGTGAGCTTGAGCATTTGCATTATGATGGTTGTGCACCTGCTGTTCACTCGTGTACGCTGTGGGATTGATCACCATATTGCGTTCTTTACCGGTAAAGGGCCTGGTTGACCCGTGAGCTATCCCCTCTTGCTATATCACTGGGTACGGGGAGCCCCTCGGCTGTACCGATATGAGGAAACTCTCGGCTGTATCGTTAGGTACGAGGATCCTCTCGGCTATATCAATGGTACGGGGTTGCTGTTCAGCTCGGCTAGGTGGAATCCAGTATGGTTGTGGTTGGTTCTGCTTTGATATCTTCGCCTAAGGTCCCCGTGACCAATAGTAGCATATCGATTGGGTACTTGCTTTTCATTATTGATGCATAGTTTATGTTTCCGTGTTCTAGCATGCTTTGCTGATTCATTCTGTACCCATATCTGCTCAGTTATATCTTTGACTTATCTTTAGTCTTTTATTGATTATTCAGCTTTACCTATGGATCTATTTACTATCCGCAGATTATTATATCCAGTAGGTACGATTAGCTATTTCTCGGCTCGTCGTGCCCACTGGGATACACTGTCGATGTATCTCACACCCCCTGAGTGAATACTTTTTAGGTCGTTCGGGTGCTGGGATGTCGGGACACGTTGGTGAGGCTGTTGCGATAGTACCGACCCTTATGTCACCAGTATATTTTACCTTCCGCATTATGTTTTAAAATATTGTAAAATGACTATTAAAGTATGCGTAGTTAGACTACTCTGGTATTGGCTGTAAGCGCTTAGCCGTGCATGTATAGGAAAGGCTCTGTCCAATTGGACAGGAAATTTACTATACATGTGGCGATCTGTTCACGCATAAAATGATTTAAACTCTGATTTCAAAGAAAAAAAAAAATAGCCTGCTTTTCAAAACTCGGGGCGTGACAATTAATTTCTCTTTTGAGTCGAACATCCTATTTTTTCACACACCGAATTGAACTTTGAAAAGATGGAATCTGGCCCAAATAAATTAATTAAAGTTAAAATGTATAGAACTTATTTTAATTATAACAAATTTTTATGACACTTTTATACAGTGTCCTATTTATATCCAAAATTGGATTATAGGGACACATTTTTGGGACACATCACAATAAGGTGTTGCTATACACCCTAATGACTACACATATAGCGATTATAATAATAAGTGTCAGTATTTTTACCAGCAACACTTTTTTATATTTTAGAGACACTTAAAAATATCGTAATAGCATAATTTTATTATAGTGAAACTGATTGAAATATTTTGTACAAAGAACCAAATTTTCTTTAAATCTTAAACCTCTCTCCTCTTTATTTTTTGGTTCCTTAAACCGTTCCCATCTCTATTTTTTCTGAATCAAAAATTTTCTTTTGAACTGAACACGCCATTTTCTTTCAAATTGAACCAAACTCTAAACCAAATTTTCCTTAAACCTTAAATCTCTCTCCTCTTTATTTTTTCAAAATCAAAATTTTTCCTTTGAACCGAGCGACCCTTTCTTTCAAACATGAACCGAACTCTAAACCAAGAAACCCACCGAGCACGCTCTATGGCTGCATCCAAAGTCGGTGACCGGTGCGAGTGAATAAGATGATAAATATCCTGGTGCAGTCCTCTCTCAAACAAATCCACCCTCTGAGCCTCATCAGGGGCGACGTGTGGTACACTGTTCAGCAACCGCTGAAACTCCCGAATATACTCCTGAAGAGGTCGATCACCCTGCTGCAATCGTCGAAGATCCCCTTCGAGTTTCTGCTTTGCACTATCGGGAAAGTAAGCCCCGTGTAGCAAAGCTCGAAACTCTGGCCAAGTCATCAGCTGAACTCCCGGCGGTCCAATTGGGCGGACTCGACGCCACCAAGTCTCGGCGTCCTTTTCCAAATAGTGCGCCCCCAAATGCACCTGATGTTCCACCTTGATGAAGAGGTTCTCAAAAAGTTTCTCCATTGCCGCGATCCAGTTCTCAACATCCCACGGCTCTGAACTCTGCCCTGAAAACCGCGGAGGGTGGAATTGGTTAAAATAAGCCAACTTGTCGGTGAGCTCCCTCTGCTCTGATTCTGTCAACGGGGTGATCTGAGACGAGGTCAATGAAGTCGCTACTGGAGGTGCTACTGAAAATGTCCTCTGCTCAAGCAATCTCATCATACGCTCCATGTTTTCCTCCTGGCGCTTGGTCGCCTCCTCCTGGCGCCGCAACGCCTCTGACATCTGGGCCACCTCAGCCAGCAGCTCCTGGACCTCACTCTGCCTGGTCCGCTCGGCCTCTCGCCGCTCGGGCTCCTCATCCAACGTCTCGGCGGCATCGCAGGTAACTGCAACAAATACAAACGTCAGGACATAACAACCATACGACCCAATCCAGCGAAAGTCTAAGACTTGTTATCCTTCCTAAAGTATTATGTTGTCTGCAGCCAGCATAATCACCTTTGAGAGAAAAACAAGTAAAATTACTCGTCCCATCTCTTGGGAGAAGTATAAAACTCAATTAGGACTCTCGCTAAAAGTCACGACTCTCACGTAGTCATCCTAATGTCCAACCACAAGCCTAGGATTTCTAAGTCCACAATGACCTACAACCTAGGCTCTGATACCACCTAAATCTGTCACGCCCAGTGGTCGAAACTGCGACCCGGGCTCGCTAACAGATCCGCCATCTGTACGAAAACTGTCGTACAGACGAAGCGTCTAACCTGCAAAGATAGAACTACAGCTACACAGGTATCAGAGCGGATAAGAAAGCTGTAAAATAAAATCTCACTACTATAAAGCTGAAAATAAATACAAGCTCCATCTCCCAAATACATGGTGATACAAAAGAAATCCACCTATACATCATCTACAAATCCAAAAGGGAGATAACTAAAACTAGAAATATAACAATACATAATCAAACTCCCACAGTCCGGGATGGTACATCTACCTCACTCTAAAGAAACAATGCTGGTAGGGAACTATCTCGCGACTCCCTGTCCTCGGTCCATCAAGCCCGCTCGGGCAGGAACGGAAGAAAAAGCCTCAGCAACCTGTCACCGACAGAGGGTGTGAGAACTACATCCTACAGTAGTTCTCAGTGGGTACCGTCTCCAAGACCCACGGTCTGCCTACTAAGTCTACTAGAGGCATAAGATAACAAAAAAAGACTGTGATAATGTAAAATAAGCTGGAAAAGTATATACAGTTATCATGCCTCTATCTACTATGCTCAAAGAAAAAGAACACAGATGATGGTATGCATCCACTCACTACTGACCAAAAGTCACAAGTACTATGCCATCACTCTCTCAATGTCACCCAATCTCAATGACTGCCTCATAGGGTCCAGTCAAGCCTGCGCCAAACCTACTGCTACCTCATCCTCACTGGGATGGGACTTACGTAGGGCATCCACACGGACTATCACAAGCGAACTCTAGTGTATCAACTAGTCGCATCATCGCAGCCTCGCCAGGCTCAGTATCATCACACACACCCGGGTGGTAGCTCGAAGGGAGCGAACCCACCGAACTCAAGTATCTCATCTGTATCACTGTCTCATAAGCGGCACATGCAGGCTATAATCCACGATCAAACAGATCGGCAACAGGATGCCCAAAGCTCAACTCAGTCGGAGAACCCTCTACGACTCAAACTCACCACACTAACTCACTAAAAGAAAGTACTACACAGCTGGGACCGCCGTCACTCCAAGCGGCTACCAAAATACACCCCACTCATAGGCGAGAAGAACCGATTGACGCAGCAAAGGTCCGAGAATCCCATTAGGCCGATACCTAGAACCCCAATCAAACAAGAATAGGCTCTAGGCTCGGCCTATCGAAGACCTCGATCCTTTACCGTTCAGGGATTCGGCCCCTCTCGGTTAAAGTGGGAAACCAACTCACCGCCCCAAACTCACGGGCTGGAGACACTCCACAGTCTGAACCGCAAAGAGTCTGACAACCCCCGAAGACTAATGCCTACGACCCCATTCAAACAAGAACAGGCTATAGGCGTAGCCTCCTGTTGTTTTCGACCCAAGAAGGAAATCAGAGCCTTAGAACCCAGATCAGTCACCCCGGTCGAGGGGGGGAAATTTTAGGAAAAAGATGACCTTTATTATGAAATATCATTTTCACTCAACCCCCTAGGGGTGTGGATAAAATTGCTCCTTTTTGAAAGCTGTTTTGAATTGAGAAAACCAACTTATATAGATTTTAGTTCTTGAGAAAATCAGTTGAAAACAAGTTGTTTCCCGAACTCCCAGGGGTGACGCCTTTGCCCAATCAAATAAGAACAAGCTCCGGCGACCCCTAGGAATTCGGAAGGAAAACTCTAGTTTACTAAAATCATGAGTGTCTAAAAGCATTCTGGGTTCAAGGTCCTGATAACACACGTGCACCAGGATCACAACACGGTGGTGACGAGTAAAACGGAGAAACAACCAGAGACCCGGGATCACCGTTTACCCCAAACGGTTCCCCAAACACTAATACTGGCCTAACACAGCCACCAGACCCCACTCAGCCCCCAGGCCCGAGTGCAACACCCGTCCCACAACACCCTGACCACTCGGCCCACTACCCGGGCGAGGAACTCTATGTCTGGAAAGAAATGCAATTTGTGGGATGGCTAAGGCATAAAAGAACCTAACCCAAGTTAAAGTTCACTATTGGTCTGGTTAAACACATGCAACATATGTCGGGGGTGCTAGTCAAAGTTCCAAGGAAATACTTAAACTAGCATGCAAATTCTATCATAATAAAATTAGAAGGAAGTCCGTAGACTTGGAGAGAAAAACCAACCCACCTCGGTTTGCCACCAATTGCTCGACGACACTTGCAATTGTGCTCAGCGGGATTACCTTGCCTCCACGAGGTCCGCACGCAAATCGGAGCACGCTGTGACCTACCACAAGACTGCGCGCTCAGCGGATGTCCCGAAGCAAGCCCGCGGCTCCACGCGGCGGAAAAACTCTCAACCGGCCTCGACGAAAGCTAAAAACTGGACTGCAAGCTGCCAGGAAAGAAGAAATCGCAAAATCAATCAAAACGGTCGAAAACCGAGCATCCGGCGGCAAAAACAGCCTCCATCGGCGAAAAACTGCCTCCGTCGGCAAAAACGACCTCCGTCGGCGAAAACAGCCTCCGTCGGCGAAAACTGCTCGCGAAAAAGGCATCAAAACTGCTTGCGAAAACTGCTCACGAAAAAGCTGTGAAAATAGCTTGCGAAACTGCTTGCGAAAACAGCGAAAACAGCGAAAACCGCTCGCGAAACTGCTAGCGAAAACAGCGAAAACCGTTGAAAACCGCTCGCGAAACTGCTGGCGAAAAAGCGCAAAAACTGCTCGCGAAAAACTGGTCAAAACCGCTCGCAAAAACTACACGAAAACTGGTTGTGAAAAACTGCTCAAAACCGCTCTCGAAAACTGCACGAAAACTGGTTGCGAAAAGCTGCTCAAAACCGCTCGCAAAACGGCACGAAAACTGGTTGGGAAAAACTGCTCAAAACCGCTCGCAAAAACTGCACGAAAACCGCTTGCGAAAAACTGCTCAAAACCGCTCGCGAAAACTGCGAAAACTGCTGCCAGCAAAGCAACCACGCGGCGCAGCCAGCCGCACGACTCCGACAAGCCTGCCGCACGGCGCTGGGCCCAGCCGCGCGGCGCCCCGCAGCGCCGCGCGCGCGGCCCGCGCAGGGCCCGCGGCACCGCGCGCGGCCCGCAAGGCCCGCGGTGCCGCGCAGCCTACGCGCGGCCTACGGCACCGCGCGCGCCTCGCGCGCGGTCCGTAGGGCTGCGCGCGGCCCGCGTTGCACCCGCGGCGTTGCGTGCGGCCCGCGCAGGGCCTGCGGCACCACGCACGGCCCGCAAGGGCCCGCGGTGCCGCGCAGCCTGCGCGCGTGCTGCGGCACCGCGCGCGGTTCGCAGGGCTGCGCGCGGCCCGTGCAGCGCCGGCGGCGCTGCGCGCGGCCCCGCGCAGGGTCTGGGGTGCTGCGCGCCTCGCGCGCGGTCCGCCCAGACCACGCGCGGCCGCCTCCCTCCAGGGCGCGACGCCCTGGCGCGCTCGCACAAGTTGCGCGGCGCCCAGGGCGCGCCCTCCGCAGGTTGCGCAACACTTTGCTGCGCGCTTGCGGCAGAGGGCTGGCTGCGCGCGGCGCTAATGCGCGGCCGCGCAGCGAGGCGCCGCAGCCACGCCAGCACAAGCGCGAGCGCAGCACACCTCTCCACAGCTAAAAAAAAAAATAAAATAAAAAAAAAAAACAAAATAAAATAAATCAAATGAAACCCAACAAGTTCCAAAACTGCACAAAAACCTCAAAATCACCTACCTCGCCAACGCTCGACGCGCGCGCACGGGCTCCCCTCGGTCATCAATGGGAAGCTCCCAACAGCACACCCTCAAAACCCAAACTTCATCTTCTACTTCTCCTTCTTCTTCTTCCTTTTTCTCTCTTTTCTTCTTTCTCTGCTACCACAAGGCTACAGAGGAGTTGGGCTAGGAGGTGATGACTTGGCACAAGTGGATAAGGATGCTAAGTAAAAAGCTACAGGTGCTTACATAATTAAGTAAAAGAAATTTAATTAAAACATTAAAATAATCCAAAAAGCCCAATTCCAACTCACTTTTTGCCTTCGGGCCCTCCGCCGCCGTCCGGAACCTCCCGAGCTCCGCTGTAATTTGAAAATACACGTGTCCACAGCTTTTTCTCCTCAAAAAGCTCATCCGTTGAGTCGGGGTACTCAATCCAAAAACCGGCTCCCAAATTGTCAGTTCCGACTCACTTTTTGCCATCGGGTCTCCCGTGTCAGTCCGGAACCTCCTGAACTTCGCTGTAATCTGAGATTATACCTGTTCCAAGTGTTCCCGAATTTCCTGCACTCCACTGTGAAGTCGGTAATTTCCAAATCTAGCCCTCAATCGGCGAACAAAGCCCGGAAAAACCCCGAATCAAGCTGGGGCTCCCGCGTTGATCCGAATCAACCCGACATCAACAGTAATCACAGACGCAACACGCCCGAGGCAAACTCTCCGCTCCACGCCATCTTGCGTGGTCGGGGCGCCCTCTGAAACCCGGTAGTCTACACACTTGCAAAAAAATGTCACAAATATGTGTCTCTATAACCTAATTTTGTTGTAGTGATAGTAAAAAATTCAAAAGTATGGATGGACTTATACTTTTAAAAGCATATAAGCTCTACGATATATATATATATATATATATATATATATATATATATATATATATATATATATATATATATATATAGCAACACATAACTGTGATGTGACCCAAAAATTTGTCCCTATAATCTAATTTTGGATATAGATAGGACACTTGTATAAAAGTGTTATAAAAATTTGTTATAATTAAAATAAGTTCTATACGTTTTAACTTTAATTAATTTATTTGGGCTAGATACCATCTTTTCAAAGTTCAATTCGGTGTGAGAGAAAATGGGATGTTTGACTCAAATGAGAAATTTTGCAAGTGTCCCATTTATATTCCATCTATAAATTGGATACTTTTTTGCAAGTGTCCCATTTATAGTCCATCTATATCCAAAATTAGGCTATAGAGACATATTTTTGGGACACATTATAGTAATGTATCGCTATACACCCTAGCGATGGCATATATAGCGACACTAATAATAAGTATCGATATTTTTTCTAGCAGCATTTTTTTTTTTATTTTTAGCAACACTTAATAGTGTCGCTATAGCATAGTTTTGTTGTAGTCTCTCTCTCTCTCTCTCTCTCTCTCTCTCTCTATATATATTATATATATATATATATATATATATAGAGATAGAGAGAGAGAGAGAGAGGAGAGAGAGAGAGAGAGAGAGAGAGTTTAACTTGAATAATATCGATATTAAATGGACGTTTTTACTATCAATTTTTTTTTTTTCGATGTTGGAGCCTCCGAATTGATGATCGGCATCGTTGAATATGATCTATACCACTAGAACTATCTAGAAATCAAATTTTATGTTTTTTCGATATTCTTTTCTTGTCCATCAAGTGAACACAAAAATGAACGGCTGTAAATAAATATCCTTCAAAAAGTGTTGATAAGAGTTTTGTAATCAAAATCGAGAGTATATATGTCACGCCCCGGGTGCAAATCAGGACCCGGGCCCGTCTACAGATCCGCCGTGCACATGGGATTTCCCGCGTACACGAAGCGCTGGTAACCTGCTCAAATATTAAATGCGCAATAAAAGAGCATAATACAGAGCTGAAATAGAAGAACCACATAGTATCTCAGACTAGAATTACCAATACAGCTGTAATATGTACAATAATCTCCCAGCACACTAAAATAATACAACTAGCTGGCTATCGTCAGACCCCAAAATAAAAGGAGAATTCCACAGTCTGAGTGAAGGGTACAGTGTCTATCTACAGCTCTCAGTCTCCCAGGAGATCTATTCAACGATCCCTTACCTCGATCAGCTGCCGATGGCCTAGCAGCTCCTGCAGATGACTCTGCAAAATAAAGGAGAAGAAAGAAACAGAAAACAACAATGGGGGTGAGAACTACCAGATAAACCAGCAGCCTCCCCTAGTGGGTAAAAACCTCAACTCTGACGCACCCACTAGGACTACTAGAGGCAAAAGGGAAAAGGGGAAGTGGTAAGATACATAAGATGCTGAAACAGGAAAACTACCACTATTATGCTGTCAAAACTGTATGCATGCATCAGAAATAGTATCTGTCCAAATAAACCCAATCTAGTCACCAGAAACAACTGGTACTGCCTGCTCAGCGGAATCTGCACACACGGCTCGAAACCGCAGGATCGGCTCACACGGCTCGCATCCCAACATAAGTATCAGACCGGCACACACGGCTGGGTCCGAGAAAGCACACCTCCGGAGTGGCACTCGAGGGGAGCGACCCACACGAGTAAAATATCTCTGTCATCAGTATCACAAGTATCTCTGTAGCACATGTCTCAATATAGCAGGACTGGATCATAACCATGATCAAAGTGGGAAACTCCATCCACTATAGAAACCCAATCCCCAACTGATGCAAAAAAATAAACCAAACTCAACCCCAATCTGATACAAGGATAAACATCTGGTCAACCGCCTACTGTCCGCGGTCACCGCAATACCCCACAAGTCCACAATCTAACACAACCTTGGCTACACTATCCCAAACCCCTGCTCACACTTGAGCAACAACATATGAATGCAAAGGACAACAATGAAACATGTTCAAATCCCAATATGATAGTGTAGCAATGAATAGTGGCCTTACCTGATGTCCGGGCATGCATGCAACTGTCTTTATTTTTAAAAGTTGTAAAATAGTGTCAAAGATTTAAAACAATTGATTTACTGAATAAAAGTCATTTGCATGCGAGATCATAGCCTTTGTCTCAATCACAGTGTCCCAATATAAGTCAACATATCTTTTGTGGGGTTATATTAAGTTTTAGGGGAGTTTTATCCCAGCGGTCCTTGTCATTTGTCATATTAATTTGTCCCAATGGTTCTCATTAATTATCCTGTTAGTTGTCCTGTTAGTAGTCCTGTTAGTAGTCCTGTTAGTAGTCCCAATGGTTCTCATCAATAATCATGCTACTTTGTCCCAATTGTTCTCATTAATTGTCATATTTTAGGGGATTTCTAGTAATCCCAGTGAGCTTGTCAAAAATGAGGTAAGCAACAACCGCCCACCTCGAACAGCTCAAACAACACCCCAGGTAGTCTCCTGGTTGTCCACAGTCCTCAAATCCTGCAAATCAATGCTCCCGGTATAAATACAAATCCCAAAAAGTACAATATTTGCTGTTTTTCAGACAGCACGGGAAAAAAGAGAATTTTTCACCTCTAAAATGAGCTCCTAAAATCCCAGAAAAATCACGGTTGCGTTCCTCGCGAAGAGTAGATCAAAATCGACTCTTAAAACGCCTCGATCTGACGCTCCTACGTCAAGATAAAAATCGGAGAAGTCGGTGCTGTCCAAAAACCATCACAGTAAAAAGGGGGGTCAAAGAGGACTTGAAAACTGTGCCAAAAGTACGAAACGGAGCAAAATAATCAACACGGAAATCGAAGCCCTACCTCTTACGGTCGCGCTGTCGCAAAAATCGTCCAAAAATTCCACCCGGTTAGCCCGCAGTGAATTTTCGACGGAACTGCGACGGGAAATGGGCCTAAAAAGAAAATCGTCGCAGTGCGCCGCGTCGCAGATATCTCACTATCTGTAACTCCTAAATTCCTGAGATTGTAGAGAGAGAAAGAAGAGAGAGAGAGGAACAACTTTCGTAGAGGGAAGTTTTTCTGATTCTCTCTCCTAGGCGCGCAAACGAGGTGCAAAGAGAGGGGGTGGGGCCCTCTTTATAATGGGCCAAAGGAAATATTCCCACGGGATCAGATCCCGAACAGGAAACACGGAAACTGGCCATCCAGGAAGCGCCACGTGTCCACAGAACAGGAACAGCCTGTGCAGGGCCAATCAGATTTCGCCACGTGGCCACGTGGTCCATGTGCTCGGTCCGCGCTCCGGGTCTTCCGGAAATTTGTCGACCTACAGGATGCTGCCACGTGTCGACCATCCAGAAGCTTCTAGAACCGGCCAGCAACAGGAGCTGCCACGTGGCAAGGGAAGAATTCGGTGCACCCGGTGCACGCCTGGCCCATGGACACGCGCACCGAGACCCCTGCTCGCCGGCCTGCCCGCGCCGACTCCCCGCGCTCCGCCGCTGCCCCGCCGCTCGCGCCGCTGCACCCGCCGCCGGTTGCGCCGCCGCCTGCCGGTCGCCGCCGGCCGCCGGAATAGTAATTCCGGCGGCCGAACAGTAATTCCGGCATGAACAGTAAAATGTGCCGAAAAATAAAGTGAATATACGTTCGACCGTTTTTCGCGCGCTGAGTCCAATACGACGTCCGTTTTGCCAAATTCTCATCCGAAATTTTGCCGAAAGCTCCCGAAAATTCCCGTTTGCCCCGATTTTCGTGCCAAGTCTGTTTTAAATGTCCAATTTCGATTCTACAAGCTCCGAAGCACTGTACAAGCTCCCCGCAGTCACTGTTTAATGTTGCACAGTTCCTGCGGGAGTCCGGATCATCACAATATATCTTCTTCTAAATAGTTTTAAAAAATATCTAACAAAAATTCAATTGATTTAAATTTTTTTACACCGTTAAACGAGCAAACGTCTCATATCCACCATTAAAATTATAAATTTTGCAACTTTTTGATCATTAGGCTAATGATGTCGAAAAGATTTGAAATTTAATTTCTAGATAGTTCTAGTGGTCTAGATCATATTCAACGGTGCCGATCATCGATTCGGAGGCTCCATCATCAAGAACAAATCGGTGGTAGAAACGTCCACTACAACAAAATTAGGCTATAGCGACACTTTTAAGTGTTTCTAAAATCTAAAAAAAGTGTCGCTGATAAAAATACCAACACTTGTTGTAAGTGTTGCTATATGTGCCGTCGCTAGGGTGTATAGTGACACATTTTTGTAATGTGTCCCAAAAATGTGTCCCTATAACCTAATTTTGGATATAGATGGAATATAGATACGACACTTATACAAAAGTGTCACAAACATGTCCCTATAACCTAATTTTGTTGTAGTAGTCTATTTACTACTGATAGTATTCCGGTCAAACTCTCTCTCTAGATCATATTCAACGGTGCTGATCATCGATTTGGAGGCTCCATCATAAAACTCTCTCTCTAGATCATATTCAACCGTGCTGATCATCGATTTGGAGGCTCCATCATAAAAAGCAAATCGGTAGTAGAAACGTCCATTTACTACCGATAGTATTCCGGTCAAACTCTCTCGGTAGAGAGAGAGTTTCATCATCGAAAACAAATCGGTAGTAGAAACGTCCGTTTACTACCGATAGTATTCCGGTCAAACTCTCTCAATGTAACTACCCGACCCACTAGCAATAATAACTCGTTGGGTCCAAACCATAGCCCAAAATGCTTAAACCCAGTTATTATTACTAGTATCCATGTCTCTTATATGCCCAATCACAATCTCAATCACATTCGATGTGGGACTATTGGGGTGTCAAAAACTATCCCGTTTAGGTCTGACGTCCTCGTCAGCGCAAACACACACACAACCGCCTAAAATCACCAGGCGATGTGAGAGCGATGTGAGACTTGTCTCGCTAGCCCTGCCATCTAAATCCAGGTTCAGCCGAGACTCGTCACACACTTCCAGCTGGTTATTGGCTCCGATACCAAATTTAACGACCCGATCCACTAGCAACAATAATTCGTTTGGAGAGAGAGTTTGACCGGAATATTATCGGTAGTAAACGGACGTTTCTACTACCGATTTGTTTTTGATGATGGAGCCTCCGAGTTTGACTGGAATACTATCGGCAGTAAACGGGCGTTTCTACTACCGATTTGTTTTCGATGATCGGCACCGTTGAATATGATTTAGACCACTAGAACTATTTAGACATCAAATTTTATGTTTTTTCGATATTTTTTTCTTGTCTATTAAGTAAACACAAAAATGAATGGCTGAAAATGAATATCCTTCAAAAAATGATGATAGGACTCTTGAAATCAAGATCAAAAGTATAGATATTATTTTAAATAGTTTAAAAAATGTTCTAACAAAAAATCAATTGATTTAGATTTTTTTACACCGTTAAATGAGCAAACGTCTTATATCTACCATTAAAATTATAAATTTTGCACTTTTTGATTATTAGACTAATGATGCCGAAAAGATTTGAAATTTAATTTCTAGATAGTTCTACTAGTTTAGATCATATTCAACGATACCGATCATCGATTCGGAGGCTAAAGAGAGAGTTTGACCGGAATACTATCGATAGTAAACAGACGTTTCTACTACCGATTTGTTTTCGATGATGGAGCCTCCGAGTTTGTCTGGAATACTATCGGTAGTAAACGAACGTTCCTACTACCGATCTATTTTCGATGATTGAACTTTCGAATCGATGATCGGTATCGTTGAATATGATCTAGACCACTAGGACTATCTAGAATTCAAATTTCATATTTTTTCGCTCATCTACCATTAAAATTATAAATTTTATAACTCTTTGATCATTAGGCTAATGATGTCGAAAAGATTTAAAATTTGATTTCTAAATAGTTCTAGTGGTTTAGATCATATTCAACGATGCCGATCATTGATTCGGAAGTTGCATCGTCGAAAATAAATTAATAATAAAAATGTCTGTGTACTACCAATAATATTCTGGTCAATCTCTCTCTATATATATATTATGTATTATTGGGAGATTTAGATTTTATTAAATAATTTATACAACTTATTAAATATTAACCTAGTCAAAGTCTAAACCTTATACACATAAAAGTCGCCCCGTAGAAGATGACGATAACGTTTCGCTATAAATGAGGTTCCACAAAGAGGATATTTTTATATTTAGTTAAATAGGTGGCTTAACACATGTGCACCAAAAAAAAAAATAATAATAATAATAATAATAATTATTATTTTATCTTTTTAATTTGGAAAAATTATTCACCTTGATGAAAAAGATTTTGTTCTTGTTGTTACCTAATTAATTTTTTTCTTTTTCCTAAATCTAGAGATTTGAATAAATATTTTAAATGGGTGAAAAAGTAAATATATTAAAAAAATGTAGATTTCATGCTAAAGAATCTGTGGATATATTTATATCCATGGATAAATTAAAAGGAAACTAAAATTTAAGATCCAACTCATTGCACACACAACTACAATAACTTCCCCAACACATAAGCCAATAACTCCCCCACCCTCTCTCCTCTATATATACACCCCTTCTTAGTCCATATTCTCCTACACTTCTCCTATCTTTCTCGTCCTCCCTTTGCCAATAGTGGAAAACTATGGAGCCTTTGTGCAAAATTGTAGGGACTTGCGCGGCGGTGGTTGTGCTGCTGCTTTTGCGGTGGGGCGGCGAAAGTGTCGGCGTCGGCGTCGTGGAAGCGTCGCATGCGGTGTATGAGCATATGCAATCTCTCGAGTCGTCAAATTATGATCCAAAGTTGAGAACTGGGTACCATTTTCAACCCCCCAAGCATTGGATCAATGGTACATTTTTTTTTTTTTTTTTATTGTATCTCCCTCTCTCGTAATTTACACCCTACATTTGTTCATATTTGCTTTTCTTTTGTATTCATTTTTCACTTAAAAACTACGGCTTTTCAATTTTTACGTATTTTAATAATTCTGTGGACGAGTAGGAACTAGTGACCATAATTAAAGAAAATTATTTTCCCATAATATTAGATTTTTTAAATAAAAGTGTAGGGATCGAATCGTAATATCAGAGTATAAATAAATCATATATTCTCTCACACATTTTGACTATTTATTTATTATATATTATATAATAATATTTTGAACGAAGATTTAAATTGTCTCGTGGAAATTATTATAATTTTTATAATAATTAATCAATTAATTAATTATGGTTAATTACACCCTACATTTGTTCATATTGTAATTTACACCCTACATTTGTTCATATTTGCTTTTCCTTTGTATTCATTTTTCACTTAAAAACTACGACTTTTCAATTTTTACGTATTTTTGTTAATTCTGTGGACTATTAGGAACAAGTGACCAGAATTAAAGAAAATTATTTTCCATAATATTAGATTTTTTAAATAAAAGTGTAGGGATCGAATCGTAATATCAGAATAATTAAATAATTCATATATTCTCACACATTTTGACTATTTATTTATTATATATTATATAATAATATTTTGAAAGAAGATTTAAATTGTCTCGTGGAAATTATTATAAATTTTATAATAATTAATCAATTAATTAATTATAATTAATTAATTGTTTAATTATTAATTGTATCTACGTGTCGGGTTGTATATGGGTGCATTTTAGCCGATAAGTATGGCGTTTTGCTAACGTGCTCCCGTGGTCGTTAACTAATTACTCCTTATTTGGAGGGCCCCGACGAGCAATTTTATGCGTACAACAATGTGTACCCATGCGTGTCCCCCATAATAATATTCAAAATTTTCGGGAATGGGTTAGATTAAATCCGACTAAAATTACCATTTTGTCCCTCCCTACAAAGATTTAACTGCTCCCTCCATGGCCCCAAATTTCTTATTATTATTATTATTATTATTATTATTATTATTATTATAAATTACAAATTTCCATTTTTAAAAAATAATTTTTAATTTTTAACGAATAATATTATTTTCATTTTGACAACTTCCCCAAAATTTTTTTAAAAAAATTCTATATTTGGCGTGTCATTTAGAATCAGATTATATAGAATAAGACGAGAGATTTAATTAGAACTCGTTGTGGTTATCAAAATTTTAATTTTATTTTTTTTCATCATTTTATAAATAATAATCTTCTACATAAGTTTAATAAAATCTAAGGCACACATGAATGCACCACCATTGAAAGCAATTTTTGTGGTGCAATTTTTCTCCCCAGTAAATAAGATGATGATCTAATGGACCAAAATTTTGAGAGCAACAATTTGTCAAAATGATTCCACAATTAAATTAAATTAAATTCAACTTGATCATAGAATTTATATATGTTGTCATTTTCATTGAGATTTGTTATTTTATTCTTGATTTTTACTTAAATTAAATTCTAACTCATGTTTTGTCCCTTCTCCTGTTTTTTTTTTTTTTTTTTTTTTTTTTTTTTTAATGTGGATGCGCTTCACTGGAACACAATATGGCAAGCAGATCCAAATGGTATGTTCTTTATACTTTTGAGCTCTTAATTTATTTGTACTTTACTCAATATATATATATTTTTTTTTTTTTTTTTTTTATTGAATCTCTCACTTTTGTTGTACTAGTTTGAGTCCTTTTTAACTTATGCAGTTGAGTCACAAATATTTTTTATTTATTTTATTTCGACTATATTTTTTATGTCAAAGAGTTTGTTAATTTCCTTCGAAAAGCAGATCCTAATTCGGTGTTAATGTGGCGATTTTCTATCTAAATTGAGAGGCGTTTTGAACGAATTATGTTCGATTGGTAAATGTTCAAAATTTAATTGGTAAAAAAATTTGAATCTGAATTGAAATGAACTTCATCAGGACCAATGTATTACAACGGAGTCTACCACCTATTTTATCAGTACAACCCTAAAGGCGCCGTCTGGGGGAACATTGTGTGGGCTCATTCGGTCTCGACCGATCTGATCAATTGGCTGGCCCTCGAACCGGCCATTCATCCGACCGGACCGTTTGATATCAATGGTTGCTGGTCTGGCTCCGCCACCATCCTCCCTGGCAACCGTCCCGTCATCTTCTACACCGGCATCGACACCCACAACCGTCAGGTCCAAAACATCGCATTCCCAAAGAACCTATCGGACCCGTACCTTCGCCAATGGGTCAAGCCCAAATACAACCCATTGATTCAACCCGTTGGTGGCATTAATGCTAGCGCATTCCGTGACCCTACGACCGCATGGTATTACTGTTATTCTCTAAAAACTAATACTGTCAAAAAATAGTATCTTTAATAATTTATATTCAACACTCTCAGTAAGGCGTGAGCTTGAACTCATGATCTGATTGTTCTTTGATAACTTGACTTGTTGAAGAACAATATTTTTAATAATTTATGTTCAACAGGTATGGTAGGGACGGGCGTTGGCGGTTGGTGATCGGGAGCAAGAGGGAGAAGAGAGGGGAGGCGATCTTGTACAGAAGTCGGGATTTTAAGCGGTGGGTGAAGGCGAAGCACTCGTTGCATACGGCTGCCGATACAGGCATGTGGGAGTGCCCCGATTTTTACCCGGTGTCCATTGACGGCAAACAAGGGCTCGATACGTCGGAGTATGGGGAAGGGGTAAAGCATGTGCTCAAGGTGAGCTTGGACTTGACGAGGTACGAGTACTATACGGTCGGCACGTATGATCAGGAAAAAGATCGGTATGTGCCAGATGGTACAACATCTGATGGTAATACCGGGCTGAGATACGATTACGGAAACTTTTATGCGTCGAAGACGTTTTACGATGCCGCAAAAAGGAGAAGGATTTTGTGGGGGTGGGCGAATGAGTCCGACTCTGTGGCAGATGATAATGCCAAGGGTTGGGCAGGCATTCAGGTCAGTCTCAAGTATCTATCTGGCTTAGATTTTACCTTTTCTTTTAAAATTAAAAGTATAGTATTTGGTAATGAAAAAAAAATCTAGAGCCTATTTTAGTAAGTACTTGTTTTGAAAAAAATGAAATATTAATAATTAATTAATTATTATAATTTTTATTTTCTAATTGCTTTATTTTTTATCTTGTAGCTTATTCCTAGGGCTGTGTGGCTAGATGGAGAAGGAAAGCAATTGGTGCAGTGGCCAGTGGAGGAGATTGAAACTCTGAGGGGAAAGCAAATTCAAATCAAGAACAAAATTGTTAAGAGTGGAAAGTTCTTTGAAGTTAAAGGAATTCAAAGTGCACAGGTTAATCTTAATTTTCACCTTTTTAATTTACTAATTTTCTTGTTGATTTAATTATTTTTTACTGGTATAGTTAGTTATTTCTCTCTAGTTTCCTCTTAATAATGGTTTTTTTTGGTACATTTAATTCATATTAAAGTAGGAGGTTCCAAGAAGATGGAATTTTCTTTTCATTTATAACCCTCAAAATGAACCTATTAGCATACATGCCCCTCCAAAAGTAAGTGTTTTTGAGTCTATATTTGCACTTATATGTGCCTTCTAAATATAATATATATATCTCTACTCTAAGAAATAGCGCATATTTATACATAATTTTTTTCATTCATGTGTTTTTTCTTTTAATTGAAAATGAGAAATTTAGGTTCGAATTTTTGATATCGCAAATGCTCAATTAATGAGCTTTTTCTTTTTGTAAAAAATTTACTTTTTCAATGTGAAAAGCTCTTAATATATATATATATATATATATATATATATATATATATATATATATATATATATATATATATATATATACACACACTCTCTCTCTCTATATATATATTTTGGTGCTATCCAAGTTGCACACACTCTCTCTCTCTCTCTCTCTCTCTCTCTCTCTCTCTATATATATATATTTTGGTGCTATCCAAGTTGCACACACATTCTCTCTCTCTCTCTCTCTCTCTCTCTCTCTCTCTCTCTCTCTCTCTATATATATATAGAAAAAAACTAAGTGTATACCTCATTTGAGGTGTACATCTTACACCCCACTCATTCTAGAATAGGATAAATTTCACTCGTTATTTCGAAATGACGAGTGGATGAATGCCCACCTTAGAATGGGCTAGGTGTAGGATGTACACCCCAAATAGAGTGTACATGTAGCATAGCATTTATATATATATATATATATATATATATATATATATATATATATATATATATAGCATCAAGTTTTTAACCGCTGAATTAAAAAATGAGTGGTTAAGATGATAGTGAGCTCATTAAATTTTATGGGTGGTTGGAAAAATAATAAAATAAATAATCAAAAGAATTGCTCTAAAAATAAAAAATTTGATAGCATCAAATGCTTAGTACTATCGATAATATAATAGTAGACTCTCTCTCTCTCTCTCTCTCTCTCTCTCCATATATATATATATATATATATATATATATATATATATATATAAAGTGTACGTATCTATTAAGTTATTGCTCTAAAACTGAAGAAGATTTTCCAATTGGTGGTTGTTGCGCATTTCATGACTTTTGGTGGAAAAGTTTGTGTTAGGCAAAGCTTGCATTTCATGACTTGCAAAAGTTTGAATGCAACTCTTGAGATTCTACAACTTTCTTTATTGTCTCTTCTCTTCTTTCTTTTTTTTTTCTATTGTTCCCATTGCAGCAAGTTCTCCCAAGTCACCTTTTACTATGTATAATAATAATGTTCTTTGGTTTGAATGTTATTCCTAATTTAGAAATCCAAGTGACCTTGATTTATTATGTTTTATGATAGTGATTTTTTTTAATGAGAAAAAAAAATTGAGAGGGCTCTTGGGGCTTTGTGATGGATATTTCAAAGTGATAAATTACAAATTGAACAAAACATATATACTAGTGAGATTTTTTTTTCTTTTTTTTCTTCCTTCCTTTTAATTTGAATGTTCTAATCACATGCATGGTGATGTTATTTTCTTTTGTCTTCCTTTGTTTTTGTTTTTGTTTTTTTTTGTTTCTTTCAACAGGCTGATGTGGAGGTGATCTTTGATGTGAAAAGCTTGGAGAAAGCTGAGCCTTTTGATCCATCATGGAGCACTAATCCCCAGGCCCTGTGTGAGATCAAGAGTGGAGAGGTGAAGGGTGGGGTTGGGCCTTTTGGTCTTTTTGTCTTGGCCTCCTCCAAGCTGGAGGAGAGAACTGCTGTCTTCTTCAGGGTTTTCAAAAGTGTTGACAAGCATGTGGTCCTCCTGTGCAATGATCCCACAAGGTGACTTCAATACTTTCTACTTAAATATGTTAGTATCTGAATTTTCACCATACACACACTGTGCTTTTAATATCTGACTATTGGAAAAGTTGCACTGTTATCACTAAATGACATTTAATCCCATTGTACTTAAACTATGATAAAATGGTTATTTTATTTTAAAAAAAGAGTTTTTTTTAAAAAAAAAAAATCTAAAACTAGTACAAATAAATAGTCGGTGGAGATTGAAATAAGAGTTAAGATAAATGACAGAAATATGAAAGGATATGCTCTAATTAATAGTTTTTTTTGTATGTACATGCTTTTCTGTGCTTAGAACAGTAAATTATTGTACATTATCAATAACTACAAGTTTCTAAATTACAACATAATATTACCTTTGTCCCTCATTTAAACTAATCTCAAGTGGAGAGTACTTTATGATGAATCACTCCTGATCAGCATAAGCCAAGTACTTGCAATAAAAAAAACTACTTGTGACAAATTATCTTTGTTGTCTCGATTAATATTATTTGTATATTTCAAAAAAGTGTATATTTTACATTTCAACTATTTAATAAATCACTCCTAATATGCACTCTTTTTTGAATATTTAATTAATATTTTTTTTTGTTGTTTTTTTTATTTCGACGTAAACTTAGCATAATTTTAAAAAGTTGCTATTATATTATATTTCTATCAATCGAAACAATTTTTATGACACATATTTTTATGATTGATTAGTTTATGTAGTAACTTTTGATGATCACAAGGAGGTAGAACAATTGTTTTGTAAGCCCAATGGTACAATCTATAATAATAAATATCTTCTACACAAGAAGTTGACAAATAGTGGATCTCAAGGTAAGTTATGGCCATGAGGGGATTGGCACCACAGTATCAAATCAATGTCTCAAACTTATACCACCTTATTAGTGATGGTGATGTGCACAACTTAGTCAAAGTGGGAATCTTCCTTTGTTTGTGACTCAACTTTTCTTGTATGCGTGTGTTTGACATGCAAACCAAATTAAAAAGAAAAAAGTTCACACTTTCTGAGCCCAAAGTACACACTTTCTGAGCCTAAGTTTGTGTTGGCTATTTATTTATGGATTAAAATAGATCTAACGTCCTGTTCCGTGACAATAGGCCCAGAAGACTAATAAGTTGAGTTGGGTGAACCTAATAAATTGAGTGGGGCTGCAGTCCACAATAAACCTAACGGCAAAAGGCCCAACAATAGACCCAATGTCCAGGTGGGTTTAGTCCGGTCGAGACCCGTGGGCGCTGTGTCTGTACGCTTTAAGTGAATTGGTTGCGTATTTCTAACAGCTCGAGCTTTTGGAATTAATAGTTAGCGCCAACGATCCTACAAGTGGTATCAGAGCCAGTGGCACGGGTTCGATTCCCACACGGTGCAGGTGTTGGGGGGGGGGATTGTTGGCTATTTATTTATGGGTTAAAATAGGTCCAACGTCCTGCCCCGTGACAATAGGCCCAGGAGACTAATAAGTTGAGTTGGGTGAGCATAATAAGTTGAGTGGGGCTGCGGTCCACAATAGACCTAACGGCAAGAGGCCCAACAATAGACCCAACGTTCAGGTGGGTTGAATCCGGTCGAGACCCGTGGGCGCTGTGTTTGTACGCTTTAAGTGAATTGGTTGCGTATTTCTAACAGCTCGAGCTTTTGGAATTAATGGTTAGCGCCAACGATCCTAAAGTTTGGACCAAAAGCTATAAACTGAGGATGAGTCCCTTTATGATTCAATAGCATTTTAACATTACATCAAATAAAGTTTTCAAGTAAATAAAAATTCTTGGCATGATCTTAGTTTATGTGCGTTATTAATCAATTGACTCTTCTCTTAATAAATAGGTCATCTTATAGATCAAATTTGTACAAACCAACTTTTGCGGGGTTTGTTGACGTCGACATTGCGAAGCATAGCAAGATATCGCTGCGGACTTTGGTATGTCAAATAAATCTTCGTTTTCTTTATGCTGTAGTTACAACTATAGCAAATTAAAGTGAATATCATAAGCTTATAGTCATGCTAAATTTCTTTCATTTTTTTTTTTTTTTTTTTAAATTTTTCTTAGATTGATCACTCTGTGGTGGAGAGCTTCGGAGAGCGCGGAAAAACATGCATTTCATCGAGAGTTTATCCGAGTTTGGCAGTAGGATCGAATGCGCATTTGTTCGTGTTCAACAATGGCGAAGAGGATATAGAAATGTCGCAATTGAAGGGATGGGAGATGAAGAAACCTCGTATGAATGTTGGAGAGATTTAGATGTTCTACAACTTAGGGAATAGTATATCCTAATTTACAATAAGTAGCAGCATGAGGGAGGGCTTTTTTTTGCTCCTTTTTCCCATTTTCCTGTGACAGATTGAAAATAATGTCACTGCTTGGACTAATGATTTTGGGACACAATGGAACATAAATTGATTATGTTCAATCAACAAGTTCTCTCTTCTTATAACAAAAGGATTAGGGGAGAAGAGATTTTGGTGACTTATTGGATTTAATTTCAATATCTTAGGATTTCAATGTTTTTGACCTTATTGGATTCTATAATCTCGACCTGTCGTTATTCAATTCTGAGCGTCTAACAATATTTTGTTATGAAAAAAATAATAATAATATATATATATATATATATATATATATATATATATATATATATATATATATATATATATATATATATATGCTTAATAAGAACATTGCTACTATTTTATTATCAAAATAGTATATATTGCGGCTATCTGGTGGACCATTTGGTTGGAACGCAACAATAGAAGATTCAGGTCGGCCACACGCAATTTGGGGCACCTCTGCTTCGAAGCTCGTTCTCTTTCCTTATCCTGGGCCTCCAACTGCCCTTAGTTTTTTTTTTTTTTTTTCGAGACCTGGTTGTTTTGAACCCTGTAGCCTAATTCATCCTTTCAATGAATGAAGCGGCAGCATGCTGCCTTTTCCTCAAAAAAATAGTATATATTGCTATTATTTTATGTTTATCCATAGAATAGCTAGTTATTCTCATTAGATGGGCAACCACATACCAAAAATAGGGATTTAATCTTTCTTGTGAGTGTTTAGTGGAATTAGTTGGTATATCTTCTACTATACCTACTCTTATTCCCCATCCAAACACCATAAAAAAAAAAAAGAGAAAATAATTTGAAAAATCAAATGTATTTTATATACATAACCTCATAAATAATAATAGTACAACTCCCAAACTAGACTATTTGGTTGCATATAATTACCATTGCACTATATTAATAACTACATTCAAATCAAATATAGTATTTGATTTGGTGCATTTAAATACAATTGGTATTATTGTACCTAGCTAGCTACAGGAGAAAGCTTAGTTGTAATAGTTAAAACTATATCTAAATTAGTTACAGCTCTAAATACCGTTGTTTGAAAGAATAATTTTAAATAACATATAAGTTTTCCTACGTAATCACCTTTAATTACAATCCAAATAAACATTCTCACTGCACGTATAAAAAATAATAAAATTTATAAATATAGTTTCATATTGTACGCAACCAAATAAATTATTTGTAATTGAAAGTATGTTAAAATTAGTTGCAAAATTATGTCAAAATTGCAACTGCAACAGTCGGAGAAAGCAAGTTTAAACAACAAATTAATAAGCTTACCAACTTAGTTATCTTTTAAATAGAATAATTATAATTGCTACCACATTGGAGGGTAATTTTATCATTCATATATAAATTAGTTAATTTCATAAATGCCCTTCCTCCCTAATTACATGAAAAGTCCTCCAAAAGTGGTCAATATAAAAAATGCCCCTCAAATTTAGTAAAATCATTAAAACTATCCATAATAATTTTATTCCACCCAAAATATGGCTAAAATATTCATTTCACCCCTCCTTCCCTTTCAGTTGTTGCAATACATGTTATGATCAAAATGTTATTGTGAGGACCCGAATCCCCACTTAAGAGATTACTGTCGGATTAGTGGCCTTTGGGAGTGTTTGTGCGCGTGTCGGGCCCGAGAAATGGATTTGTGGTGCAATTTGGGATTTAGTTTGCATCACTGGAGCCCTGCGTGGTGCGTCGGTGGTGTTTGTGCGCAATTTGAACACAAGTGTTGAATTTCGGGCTTAAAAAGGGATCACGTGGGAATTGGAGGACCCGTCGAGTGTTTAGAAGTGATTTCGCGCGTCACGGATGTCAAATTTGGACTCCGGGCGATGTTTGGATAAAAGATTACCTCTCCGGTCGCCTTCGGGAATTTTTAGAGTTGGAATTTGGCAAATCGGACTTCAGAATTGGACCCGGCGCGGAAATCGGATCAAGTTGGCTATCCGGGGGCATTCGGCAAATTTTCGGATGAGAATTTGAAGAAACGGACATCGTTTTTGGATTCTGCGCGCGAAATCGTTGAGAATGGACTATTTACTTGTTTGATTTGGAGCCCAGTTGACGCGCGCGTTTTTCGAGGCATCGCGGCACGAATCTCGAGGTCGGCACGGATCCCGAGGATCGCGACGCGCGGATCGAGGCGCGCGCGTACGGACGCGGAATGGGCGCAGACGCGCCTTTGGCGCGGGTCGCGCGGGGGCCGCCACGTGGCGGGCCCCCGTTGGCGCCCGCGCGGGCGCGGGGGCGCGCGCCCGTGTGGCGCGCGCGTGTCCCGCGCCTGGGGTGGCGCGGTGTAACCGCGCCCGTGTGGCGGGCGCGTTGCAGCGCCCGCGTGGCGCGCTGTGACGCGCGCCACGTGGCGCAGGGGGGCGCGCGCTGTGCCTGGTGCGCGCGCCCCTGCTTGTGGACCGGCCGGCAGCGGGCTCCCATTGGTGGTGCGCCGTGGACCCGGTCCATGGGAGCACCCCTCTCCTCCTCCTTCTCTTCTTCTTCTTTCTTCTCCCCTTTTTCTTCTTCTTCTCTAACCGAGCGTGAGAGAGTGAGGGGGAGGGAGTTGTGTGGGGTGCGGCGGTGCGCCGTGGACCTCGCGGAGCACGCGAGGTGTTCCAAACGGGTCGGTTGGGCGGCGCGACGCGTCGAGGTAGGTCCCGCACTTGTTTTTACGGTGTTTTTGGCACAGTTTTGGAGCGTTCTTTTGGACAGTGAATTGACCCTCTTGCTCTTATCTGTGTTAGGGACCGTGTTTTACTGCACCGTTTTGCGTGCGGTCCCCGACGCCGTGCACCGTTTTGCGTGCGGGCTCTATTTTGCGTGCGGATTCTGGCACCGTGCTCCGTTTTGCGTGCGAATTTCGGCACCGTGCACCGTTTTGCGTGCGGACTCCGACATCGTGCTCCGTTTTGCGTGCGGACTTCGGCACCGTGCACCGTTTTGTGTGCAGACTCCGTTTTGCGTGCGGACTTCGGCATCGTGCTCCGTTTTGCGTGCGGACTTCGGCATCGTGCTCCGTTTTGCGTGCTGACTCCGGCAGTGGGCCTCGTTTTGCGTGCGGATCGCGTGGAGGCCAATTGCAAGTGTCTACGAGCAATTGGTGGCAAATCGAGGTGGGTGGCCTTATCTCCAAGTTTTATGGACTGTACAGTAATTCTACTGATGTAGGTCTTTGCATGATAGTTTATTTCTTGTGTAGCATGCTAGATTGTAGGAATTGTTATTCCTTTTATCATCTGTTAAATTGTAGTTATTTTGGAACTTGACCTAGCACCCCCGTCATATGTTGCATGTGTAACCAGACCAGTAGAAAACCCTCACTTGGGCTAGGGTTATTTATGTTTAGACATCCACACTATTTTTTTTTCATTTCTGGACATAGTGTTATCCTCGCCCGGGTAGTGGGCCGAGAAGTCGGGACTTTCTTTTAGTGTGGGATGCTTTTGCACTCGTGCTTGGGAGCAGAGTGGAGTCTGGTAGTTGTAGTGGGTCGCTTATCTGTGCCGGGAGCCGTTTGGGTAAACGGTAGTCCCGAGAGGTCTTGTTTCCCTGTTGTGCTGTCGTGGGAGGGAGCCGTTGAGCAGACGGCAGTCCCGGGCCGTCGAGTATCTTCCGGTCAGTGTTGTTGGGAACCGTTGGGGTTGACGGTGGTCCCAGGTCGTTGAGTGTTGTCCGACCTGTATTGTTACCCTGAGTTGTGGGTCGTTCCTGGCTGTGGAGTATCTCCAGCCAGTGTGCTTTGTGCTGCGAGCTGTTGGAGAGGCTAGTGTCTCGTGTTTCGAGTTAGCCGATCAGCTGAGTCGTCGAGAGTGCTCCGACTGTTGTGCGAGATATTTGGGGATCTTGAGTCCTACCGTTCTGAGAGTGAGCGTGGATTTTGACTAGCCTGCATATGCCAATGCTTGATACTCTATGCCGCGCCGTTTTCCTCAGTTGGAGTCGCGCCCCCTGAGATGCCGCAGTGGATGCGATGGTGGGCCTGTTGAGGCAGTTTTGCGCGAGGGGTGAGTTAGTCGGACAGGACGCCCCACGTAAAATCCTGTCCTCATGTGGATGTGTGGTAGTGGGCAGGTGCGTTCCTAGTCGACAGGCGCAGGCTTGACTGGACCCTATGAGGCAGTCAGTTCGATTGGGTCGATTGAGCACCTTGGGTGCGAGTGGTCACATTTACTTTCATCTGTTCCACTTTTTGAGCATCTATATAGAGGCATGGTAGCTGTAGAGTAGCTCCAGCTTTTCTTGTTCAGACTTCATTGCACTGTTATCTTTTGCCTCTAGTAGACTTGGTGGGCAGACCGTTGGGCTTATTGACGGCACCCACTGAGAACTACTGTGGAAAGTAGTTCTCACATCCGTCGTGGTGTCTTTTCCCCAGGGACTTCTTCTCCTGTTCCGGTGCTCCTGTTGCTGATCCTTCTGACCGAGGCGAGGGAGTCGCGAGCTAGTTCCCTACCCGTCGTTGGAGTGTAGCGGTACCCCTTCAGAGGAGAGCTTCAGTAGATTAGGTTACTTCTTTTTCCTCTGTTGAGAGACCTTTGTTGTGAGGTATAGAGTTGTACTTTATTTTACAGTTTGAGAGATTGTTGTAGTGAGGATATTTTTGTATTGAGAGCTTGTACACTGATGTATTTTATTGGAGATATCTCCCTTTTGAGTTTTGTATCAGAGGACTTTTTATACGATCGTATTTGTGAGATGGATATTGTATTATTTTCAGTAGTTTTACTTTCAGCTCTGATATATGTTTAGCTGTAGTTGTTTCTTTTTGCAGGTTAGTCGCTTCGTCTATACGGGGTGTCCGTATGGGCGGCGGATCTGTTGGCGAACCCGGGTCGCAGTTTCGACGCCGGGGCGTGACAGTTATACATTTATTATTAGTGTTTTTCTAGTTTAGTTTAATTATTTTAATATGTTGGATTTTTGTTGACTGATCAACCACATGGGTAACAGGTTTGAGTAAGAGATCAATTAACCATTATTTTGAAATATAGCATAATTTCAAATGAGACTTTCAATACAGTATAAATTCAAAAGGGTTAAAGAATTTTCAATATGATGAATTCAAAAGTGGTTTGATATATATATATATATATATATATATATATATATATATATATATATATATATATATATATATATATATATATATATATATATATATATGTGTGTGTGTGTGTGTGTGTGTGTGTGTGTGTGTGTGTGTGTTGTGCGCGCGCGTGCGTGTTGGAGCCAAAAAAGTGGCTGCACTGCAATCGAACCGTAGGCGTGACCCTCAGAGATTGTCGAATGCGCCGCGTGCCAACAGATCAAGCGATCGGATTGAGGAAGGATCCGCTCGGCCGGGTTCTCCTTTGGTAACTCTCACGACCGCTTGTCTGGAATAGCCGAATCGGATTTATGGAGGTAGAGAGGGATCGCCGATTTCGACTTAAAATAGCCGAACCGTATGAAAAGATAATAATACGGCTAAGGAGCCGATTGTAACTTTAAAACACAAAAAACACAAATAAAGACACGACCGATGAGCCGGTTTACACTTTATATTAATTGGGGAAGGGGATATAATAAAAAAGGTAGGAATGGAAGGATTATAATTACGCCTACTCATAGAAAAGCGGTAAATGCAGGTATGAAAAGTTAAGTTAACCTACTTCTAGATAAATAAAGAAACTGGGGTGGTACCGGGCTTATGAAGTTGCCGGACCCTTTTTCCTTCGATGGTTCGAGTATTTATACACTTTTCGAACCAAATTATTAGGCGCCGATTTGAATTATCGGCGTGATTCTGGGAGAATCATTGGGAAATCCTCAATGGCTTCCTTTTGAGTTGATTGTCGTTAATAGGATAATAGCCGTTTTCCATCTAAGTTCATCCCCTCATTCGTTGCACTAGAGCGTGATTCTCAGCACTTTTCGGCGCTGGGCGTTGCTTGCCTTTCCGGATTAGTTGTGGGATTTGCGCCATAATCTCGCATTATTCTGTTCAAGATTTTTCCCTCCACTGTAATACTCGAGAATTTTTAAATCTAAAATTTAAATTAAATCATTTCTTGATTTTCTGAAATTCAAAAATTTAGATTTTCGGTGTATTTGGAGAACTGTTAATTGATTGGCCTAACCTGACCCAGTTTCGACAAAGTATAGACACTACTTGACCAGTTTCATCGAGTTGAAGACAGTGTGCAATCAGATCTTGAATCCGATATCCAGATCTCCCGAAAATGCACATTTTATGTGATAGATCTGATCGAAAATTTAATCAGTGAGATTTTTGGTAAAGTAAAATTGTCACTCTGATGGCGTTGTCGAGCTGAAGACGGTGGTGCGATCGGATCTTAAATCTGATTTTCGGATCTCCCAGAAATGTAGTTTTCGCACATAAATCGGACCGAAAAATCAATTTACGGGGAATTCGGTATTTGATACAGCTGTTGCACGTAAAAATTTATAAAATTAGTTGTTTTGGAATGTTTTGACTTTTGGCACGTTTTTCAAAAATTTTGAAATTCAAAATTTCGAAATTGAGACATGAATCCAAGAGAATTGGAAATAGGGACGCAAAGGAAATTTTCATAATTGTTTGTTAAGGGAATTAGGATTAGTGATTCTCTAAACAAAATCCCTAAGCATAATTAAAATCCGAATTCCCTCTTTTCCGTTCTCCCCTCAGCCGCCATCACCCACCAACTACCCATGTCCGTACGCTGCTCGAGACCGGAGCCTTAGCCGTCGCCGCCGGAGCTGAGTACCGAGATTTCGGGCTCTTTTCCTATAGATCCTGATGGCTGGACCATCACAATGCCCTATCTACTACGTGCCTCCGCTCCGCACGCATGCCTCACGCTGCTCGCACAGTCACTTGCAGCTGCGGTGCTGTTGGGGCAGTCACTGTGCCCTAGCCCCGCTCGGTCGCGCACCTATTGGGCGTGCCTCTACGCGCGAGCCGCCTACGCCACTGCGAGCGCACCGCCTGCGCGTGCTGCCGCGCGCATGCTGCTGTCCGTGCCCATGCGCGCGTGCTGCCACACGCGTGCTGCCGCGCGCGCCCTCTGCGCACGCCGCGCGCCGCGCGCGCCTGCCACACCAGCCCGCGCGCGTGCCTTGCCCTGGCCGCCCCTGTCTGCGCCTTGCCCTGGCCGCACCTGCATGCGCCCTACCTTGGCCGCCCTCTGCCTGCGCGCAGCCTGCAGCCACCCTCCCGTGCACCCCTACGCGCGGCCCAACCTGCGTGCAGCCGATCCGCGCAATGTGTGCGCGCTGCCTGTGTGCAAACTGCGCCGCCTTGCGCCGCGCTGCATGAGCCTCATTGCGTCGCGCTGCTTGCGCGCAGCCCACGCCACGCCCGTGCACAGCTCGCACCGTGCCGCGCGCGGCACGCGCTACGTCGCCTAGCCATGCGCAACCTGCATTGCTTAGCTGAGCACAGCCGTGTGCCGCATGCACGCAGCCCGCACACTGCTTGTGTCACGCCCCGGGTGTAAATCAGAACCCGGGCCCGTCTACAGATCCGCCGTGCACACGAAATTTTTCGTGTACACGAAGCGCCAATAACCTTTTTAGATATAAGAGATACAATAAAAGAGCAAAAAAAAAACAGAGCTGAACTAAAAACTACTACATCTCAAACTGAAGCTGGAAGTAAAATACAGTACATCTATAAAATAGTACATCTGTCTCTCCTAGCTCACCAAAAATAAATACAATCTACTGGCAAAAGCCAGACTCAAAAGTAAAAGTACAACAGTCTGAGTAAAATGGGTACACCAACAGTCCAGCTAACTCTCTCATCCTGCCAGGAGATCTATCTACTCAGCTGTCCTCTCTCCTCGAGCTGCTGCTGAAAGCCTAGCAGCTCCCGCAGAAGACACTGCAAAACAAAGGAGAAGGAAAAAAAAAAAAAGAAGAATGGGGGTGAGAACTACTAGTAAACCAGTAGCTTCCCCTATTGGGTAAATCCTTAGACTCCGACGCACCCACTAGGTCTACCAGAGGTAAAAAGGGAAAGAAGGGTGGTAAGTAATAAAACTGCTGAAAAAGGAAACTACTACTACTATGCCTTTAAATGCATCTACTATCCCTCTAAATGCATCAGTAACCAAAACTGTCCCGGTAACCCAATCTAACCACTAGTAAAAACTGGTACTGCCTGCTGCCGCCCTCATCATTGGGCATATAAAGCCGCGCCGATGTGATGGCAAAACTCCTGCTGCCGCCCTCATCATCGGGCAAGTAAGCCACGCTGATGTGATTAAAAACTCAGTAACTGTCTGACCCCCACGCTCCGGAGGGGAACTCGAGGGGAGCTACCCACACGAGAAAAGTAATCATGTCACAAGTATCATAAAAGCAGGACTGGATCACTACAATGCCTAAGTGGAACAAATCCCTCCACTAAAGAAACCCCGATCCCCAGTTTGATGCATAAGTGAACATCCAGTCAATCGCCCAATATCCGCGATTGCCGCAATACCCCACAATCTATAATCAAGTCCAATAACTGACACCCGGTCAACCGCCCAATATTCGCGGTTGTCGCAATACCCTGCCCTCCACAATTATGTCCCAGAACTGACATCCGATCAACCGCCCAATATCCGCGGTTGCCACAATACCTCAGAATCCATAATCCAGGCCCCGACTACACTATCCCAAACCCCTGCTCAAACCCGAGCAACAAGAACCACCTGACTAACGAATAAGGAGAAAAGAAGCAAACATGGTTTCTCCTAAGTCAAGTTCCAACATGATAGTATAGCAATAAAAGATGGCCTAACTAGATGTCCATACAAGTATGCAAGTGTTCTCTTTTGGCAAGAAAAGTAAAGAGTAGCAATAATCATAAATCTCACATAAACCGCTACTCACCCTCACATATACTATCCACCTATGCTTGTCCGAAAACATCCCCAAGTGGTAACCACCATCAAGGCAAATCATTTATCCTAATTAATATTCAATTTCCACATGCAAGGTTAAACGCTAACAAAGCAAACCATAATTCCACACAAGCATGCATAATCCCAACTACAAACATGATTAACCATAAGTCTATTCTAGGGATCTTTCTAATATTCTTAGTGAGCTTGCCAAATTAAGTAGAGGAATATAACAACCACCCACCTCGATCGTAGAGCACGTGAAGCACAACCCAAATACGCCCTCACTCCAGGTAAACACGGCACACTGCACGATAACCCAAACGGCATCCAATTAATCCAAGAATGCACAATAAACCGCTGTCCAAACAACCAGTCCCAAAAATGGCTAAATTTCACCTGCGAGATGATCTCGAAAAAATCCAGAAAAATAACCGTTGCGATCCTCGCGTCGAGTAAATACAAAACGAGTACTCGCATGCCCAATTCCGACACCTGTAGGTCAAGATACAAAATAAACACCGCGGTACTCGCGAAACTCCCAAAAACACAAGTCTGTAATAATCTGCCCAGAAAAGTAGGATTTTCACCTTCGAGACAAGCTCCAAAAATTTCAAAAAAATCACGACAATGTTCCTTGCGATGCGTAGATGAAGATCAAGTGCTTGTACTTCTCATTCCGATGCTTGTGGGCTGAGATATCCCACAATTACTCCCATGCTGTCCAAAACTCCGTCCCAGAAAATAGGGTCACAAAAAGGTCCAAAAAAACCCAAGAAAACCTCTGAATGGGAAGAAATAGTAAACACGAGAATCGTGGCCCTACCTGTCGTGGAAACACCAACGCAAGAATCATCCAAAATATCCTTCGGGGTAGCCCAGGGGAGTCTGAGCACTGAAACGCGATGAAAAAGGCCGCATGGAGAGAAGAGTAGAAGCATGTTGAAAAACCGAAAACGTCGATGTAGCAATCTCCAAAAATCCTAGAACTCCATCAAAGGGTGGAGGAGAGGGAGAGGTAGAACTTCACTATAGAAAGCCCTCAGATAAAACCCCAGAAAAAGGAGAAAACGAGGCTAGAAGGGGCCTATTTATAGGCCCAACCCGAAAAAGAACCCAAATCCGGTTTTGGGCCAATTCGCGCACCTCGCCTCGTCCGACCAGCGCCCGGATCCACCCGCGCTTAACGCATGTCCCGAACACGGGACAGCGCGTGCAAGCGCGCCCAGGCGCTGCCGCGTGGCCGCGCCGGTCAACGCGGGTGGTTGGCGCCCGCGAATCAGCGAGCACCACGTGGTCCGCCCTGACAGGCTGCCTGACCGTGCCCACGTGCCCGCCTGCCACGCCGCCTGCCCCCACCTGCCGCGCATGCATCACGAGGCACCCCACGCGCCTCGGTGGACCCCGCCTTCGTGAGCCCGCCAACCGGAAGCCGCCACGTGTCCCGCCTGGTCCATGCGCCACCCCGCGCCTCCTGCACCAACCAACCGGCAGCTTCCACGTGTTCTCTGCCAACCAATGGGAATTTGCCACATGGCACATCCGCTCCGCTGCACCGCACCAGCCCGCGCGCCCTGCCCGCGCCCGCGTGCTGTCCGCGTCTTCTCCCGTGGGCCGAGCCCACTACGCCGCGTCTTCTCCCGCTCCGCCACGTGTCGTATGGCACCAATGGGAGGCCGCCACGTGGCACCACCCTCGTTCCACCGGTCCACTATGCACCCAAAAATACTAAAAACTTTCGGATGTTCATTTTTGGGCATCCGGACTTAGAAAAATGCAACAAAGTAGCCAATTTCCATTGTTTTTCCGCGCCGAATCCAAATCCGATGTCTGTTTTTTACGAAACCACTTCTAAAATTCGACGGGTGCATTCAAATACACTCGTGATCCATTCAATGCACTGAGCCCCTTTCTTGAGTCCGATACGCACCCGAACATCTCCAACACCCAACAAAGGCCTCTAGAAGCTGCTGATCCAACAGTAATCCTCTAGCAAAAATTTGGGTCCTCACAGCTTGCGCCGCATGCCACCGCGTGCAACTCGTGCTTGCGCCGTCTGCGCGCTGCCCGTGCGTGGCCTGCGCACTATTTGTGCTCGCGCACTACCTAGCACTTGCATGCTGCTCTGCCTGCGCAACCCATGCACCGTTTTACATCTCGAAAATTCCTGCGGCCATCATTTCTTCGACAGACGAACACGGTACACCCGGAATGCCTCTGTCATTCCCCGAGTTTCGAAAAGCAGGCTATATAATATATATATATATAATATATATATATATATATATATATATATATATATATATATATATATATATATATATATATATATATATATAAGAGTTTTAAAGCAATCCAGGGCATGAGCAAATCTCCACATATATAGAAAATTTCTTGTCCCCTTGGACAGAGCCTTTCATATACATGCACGGCAAAGCACTTACAACCAATATCAGAGTAGTCTAAACTACGCATCCAACTACACAATACACCAGCCATTTTAAAACATTATTACATTTAACATTTACATAAATACATGTTGTGCGGAAGATAAAGTAAACGGTGACAAAAGGGTCAGTGCTATCACGACAGCCTCACCAACATGTCCCGGCATCCCACCACTCGACCGACGTAAAATGGTGGTCACCCAAAGGGTGTGAGATACAACATAAATGTATCCCAGTGGGCACGACGAGCCGAGAAATAGCAAATTGTACCTACTAGTATACAATAATCAGCGAATAGTAAAGATCAGTAGGTAAGGCAGATATAACAGGCTGATAACTGAATAATCATGAATACAGTGCTGAGCATAACAAGGTACTGAACTATTAAAGTAAGAGCATGCTGATGTAGATTGTCACGGCTCGGCGTCGAAACTGCGACCCGGGCTCGCCAACAGATCCGTCGCCCGTACGGGAAGCCCCGTATAGACGAAGCGACTAACCTGCAAAAGATCAACTATACTATACAGATATCAGAGGTGAAAAGTAAACTACTAAAATAATATATATACAACTCTTGAAATAGTACATGCCAGGTCATCACAATATATAAGTCTCTCCAAACTAAAACTCTCAAAAGTAAAATATACATGATAAAATCCAAAATCACTGACAGTACTAGTACATCACCAAAAGTGTATATCTATTCTCACTGGAAGAATACTGATAGGGATCTAGCTCGCGACTCCCTTACCTCGATCAGTAGGATCAGCAACTGGAGCGACAGGAACTAGAGTAGAGGTCCCTGGGGAAAAGTCAACACGACGGGTGTGAGAACTACATCCCACAGTAGTTCTCAGTGGGCACCGCCAATAAGCCCGACGGTCTGCCCACTAAGTCTACTAGAGACATAAAGTAACAAATACAGTACTGAAAGAAAAAGAGCTGGAAAAATAACTCTACAGTTACTATGCCTCTATCTAAATGCTCAAGAAGTGAAACAGATGGAAACATGATGCATCTACTATCTCTCAAATATAATCACTCAATCTACACTGACTGCCACATAGGGTCCAATTAAACCTGCGCCTACCTACTGCCATTACATCCAAGGAGGACAGGACTTACGTAGGGCGTCCGTGACTGCCAAAACTGGGCCAGCCAGAGGGACTGCGTCGACAAGTCGCGAAAGCAAGTAACAGGCCCAGCTCCGGAGTGGCACTCGAGGGGCGTGACCCCACCGAGGAAAGTATTTGCACATCTCTGTCGAGCTCAATGCGGCTCATGCAGGCAATAGTCCAAATCCACGATCAATAAGATCGACAGTAACCAACAATACCAACTCTCACTCACAGGATGGAAAACCACACAGCCGAGACCCACCGTCGACTCAGACGGCTCCCGAAATAAAACACTGATCTAACACTGCTACCAGACTCCACTCGGCCCCCAGGCGCAGTGTAACATGCATCCCACAACAACCCGACCACTCGGCCCACTATCCGGGCGAGGAAACTCTATGTCCAGGTAGAATAATAAACAAAAGTGTGGGAATGTCTAAAGCATAAATAACCTAACCCAAGTTGGAGTTTTTTACTAGTCTGGTTAAACATGCAACATATGACGGGGTGTTAGGTCAAGTTCCAATGATAACATTAATTTAATAGATTTAGGAAGCAGTAAATCAACATGATCATCATAGCAACACAAGGAGTATCAATTCCCTCTTTCTAGCATGCTTCCTAATACATCTCACAATCATGTATGTTCACAACAATATAGAATTAATGATCAGTCCATCGGTTTTGAAGACGAAGCAACCCACCTGGAAATGCAAATCGATCCAAAGTCCAAAAAGGCTGAAACTGCACGGTGACAATCCTTGGATTCTCACGATTCCAACGGATCCAAAAACACCCAAAAACACCTCCTGGGTACAAAGATATGGTCCAAACATTACAATCAACACAAATTTCCAAGTGTACAAGCTGCTGAAAATTCAGTCCCAAAGAAGCTTAATTATCACCTGCGAGATAAACTCCAAAAATTTCAATAAAAATACTACAGCGATTCTCGTGAAGCGTAGATGTCAATCGTCCTTACACATCGAAATCTGATACTCTACTGCATAGATAAAAATCCAACAATGCGCTGCTGTCCAGAAAAACCACCAGCAAAATAGGGGCTTAAAGATGTACCAGAAACTCCTAAAAAAACTCAAATCTGGGAGGAGTGAAAAATACAAAAATCATAGATTTACCTCTCGTGAATCAGATGCCATAAAAATCGTCCAAAAATTCCGTCGGAGTAGTTCTGTGGACCTCGTGGACCAAAACACGACAGAAATGGGCCACCAACGAAAGAACGTCACACTGTGCTAACTCACCAAAGACGTCGATGCCGTGGCCTCCAAAAATTCCGAAACTCCTTTGAAAGATGCAAAACAAGATGAATATCAAACTCACTTGAGGGCTCAGAGGCAAAAAGAGCTCGCGAAAAAGCCCAAAATAGCAGGGGGAGAGGCCTATTTATAGGCCCACACCAAAAAGAAATCAAAATCCACCCTTATTGGGCTTTCGGGCCCAATTTCTGGGCGCCCAGAAATTGTGGGCTACTAGAGTGCCCAAAATCAGCCGGAATATAAAAATCCAACGAAATTTTTGGACGATTTTCATGGCATCGAATTCACGAGAGGTAAACTTACGATTTTTGTATTTTCTACTTCTTCTAGATTTGAGTTTTCTTAGGGGTTTCTAGTACATCTTTCAGCCCCTGGTTTGCTGGGGGTTTTTCCTGGACAGCAGCGCATTGTTAGATTTTTATCTTTGCACTCGAGGATCGAATTTCGACGTGTGAGGACTCGATTGACATCCACGCTTCGCGAGGATCGCCGACGTATTTTTATTGAAATTTTTAGAATTTATCTCATAGGAGATAATTAAGCTTATTTGGGACTGAATTTTCAGTCGATGGTACACTTGAAAATTTTGTGTTGATTGTAAAGTTGGACTATATCTTTGTACCCAAGAGGTGTTTTTGGATGTTTTTGGACCTGTTGGCATTGTGGAAATCTAAGGATTATCCCCGTGCAGTTTCAGCCTTTTTGGACTTTGGATCGATTGGACTGATCATTAATTCTATATTGTAGGAAACATGCATGATTGTGAGTGTATTAGGAAGCATGCTAGTAAGAGAGAATTGATGTTCCTTGTGTTGCTATGATGATCATATTGATTTATTGCTTCCTAAATATGTTAAATTAAATGCTATCTTTGGAACTTGACCTAGCACCCCGTCATATACTACATGTTTAACCAGACTAGTAGAAAACTCCAACTTGGGCTAGGTTATTTATGCTTTAGACATTCCCACACTGTTACCTATTATTTTACCTGAACTTAGAGTTTCCTCGCCCGGGTAGTGGGCCGAGTGGTCGGGCTATTGTGGGATGCATGTTACACTCACGCCAGGGGGCCGAGTGGAGTCTGGTAGCAGTGTTTAGATCAGTGTTTTATTTTGGGACCCGTTTGAGTCAACGGTAGGTCCTGGCTGTTTGGTTTTCCAGCCTGTGAGTGAGAGTTGGTATTGTTGGTTACTGTCAATCTTGGTGATCGTGGATTTGGACTATAGCCTGCATGAGCCACATTTGAGCTCGACAGAGTTGCGCGGATACTTTCCTCGGTGGGGTCGCGCCCCTCGAGTGCCACTCTAGAGTTGGGCTTGTTACTTGCTATCGCGACTTGTCGACGCAATCCCTCTGGCTAGGCCAGTTTTGGCAGTCACGGACGCCTTACGTAAGTCCGGTCCTCCTTGGATGTAACGGCAGTAGGTAGGCGCAGGTTTGACTGGACCCTATTTGGCAATGAGTGTAGATTGGGTGATTATATGTGAGAGATAGTAGATGCATCATGTTTCCATCTGTTCCACTCCTTGAGCATTTAGATAGAGGCATAGTAGTTGTAGAGTTATTTTTCAGCCTTTACTTTCAGTACTGTATTTGTTACTTTATGCCTCTAGTAGACTTAGTGGGCAGACCGTCGGGCTTTTTGGCGGTACCCACTGAGAACTACTGTGGGATGTAGTTCTCACACCCGCCGTGGTGACTTTTTTCCCAGGAACCTCTACTCCAGTTTCTGCTGCTCCAGTTGCTGATCCTGCTGATCGAGGTAAGGGAGTCGCGAGCTAGATCCCTACCAGTCTTCTTCCAGTGAGAGTAGATGTACCCTTTTGGTGATGTACTAGTACTGTCAGTGATTTTGGGATGTATCATGTATATTTTTACTTTTGAGAGTTTTACTTTTGGAGTGACTTATGTATTGTGAGATCCTGGCTTGTATATTTGAGGAGTTGTATATATTTATTTCAGCAGTTTACTTTTCAGCTCTGATATCTGTATAGTGTAGTTGATCTTTGCAGGTTAGTCGCTTCGTCTATACGGGGCTTCCCGTATGGGCGGCGGATCTGTTGGCGAGCCCGGATCGCAGTTTCGACGCCGGGGCGTGACAGATTAGAGTGGTATCAGAGCCTAGGATGTAGGTCATTGTGGACTTAGAAACCCTAGGCTTGTGGTTGGATCCTAGGATGACTCACGAGAGAGCTGTGATTTACAGCGAGAGTCCTGATTGAGTTCTAAACTCGCCCAAAGGATGGGATGAGTGATTGACATGTCTTCTCTCGGTGGCGACTATGTTGGCTGCAGACAACATAGTGCTACAGGAAGGGGGACATGCCTTTGACTTTCCCTGGATTGGGTCGAGCGTTGTTTTGGTTCTGACAGGTTTTTGTTTGCCTTAGGTGTGAGCGATGCCTCCACGGCGTAGGATTATGATACGTTCGCAGCCTTCTTCCTCTGAGCCTGAGCAGAAGTCCGGCCAGGGCCAGCAGAGTGAGGTACAGGAGCTTCGTGCCCAGATGGCCCTGATGTAGGAGGCTTCCCGGTGCCAGGAGGAGGCCATGGACCGGATGGTGCATATGCTTGAGTAGAGGTCGCAGCCAGTTGTAGCACCCCCGGAGAGTTCCCCCGTACCTTCTTCACCGGCCGTGGCACACCCTGTTGTACCGACGACACCGGCAGCCCCTATTGCGCCGGTTTTCAGCATACCGCCGTCTGGGTCGGCAGGACCGTTGACCCCTGCAGAGCAGCGAGAGGTGGTAGATATATTAATAAGATTCCACCAGTTTGACCCGCCTCGTTTCTCGGGGCAGAGTTCGGAGCCGTGGGAGGCGGAGTCGTGGATCACGGCGATGGAGTGGCATTTTGAGAGTCTGTTTATCGAGGAGCGGTTTCAGGTTCTGTTGGCGACGAACTTCTTGGAGCACAACGCCGAGGCCTGGTGGCGGCGTGTTCGACCTGTTGGTCCGCCTGGGACTCAGCTTCTTACCTGGGCGGAGTTTCGCAGTTTACTTCTTGGAGCCTTCTTCCCGGAGAGTATTAGGCAGAGGTTGGAGGAGGAGTTGAAGAATCTCCGACAGGGAGATCGTCCCGTGCACGTGTACATCGCAGACTTCAGCCGGCTGTTGGACAGTATACCGCACGCGGCCAGTGACGAGGCACATCGGATCTACATGTTCGAGCGAGGGTTGCGCCGAGATATTTATCAGTTCGTCCGTTCGCGCAGATTGCAGACTTTGGATGCCTCGATGGAGCAGGCACTTTATGTAGAGCGCGGGGAGGCAGTGATGGACGAGGTGGCTCCAGCTCCCGCAGTGATTCCGGGGGCGAAGCGCCCAGCACAGGTGGATGAGGGACAGACGAGTCGTCAGGGACCCCCGAGACCTCCACGATTCCATCCTCAGGTCTTGGATTTCAGGGGCGCCAGAGGTCAGGTGCACCCCGTCACTCTCAGCAGCAGCAGCAGCGTCGACCGCCTCGGCAGCAGCAGTCTCAGCAGCAGCAGCAGTCCCAGCGGCAGCCGCGCCAGGACAGATGTGTTATCTGTGGAGGACCGCACCCACCGAGCCAGTGTACTCAGAGGCAGGGCCGATGTTTCCGCTGTGGGCAGACTGGCCACTTCCAGGCGTCGTGCCCCAGAGCAGGCTTCCCAGCACCTCCGACGGCCTCAGCACCCTCTATTCCTCTACAGACGGCTGGACCTTCTGCGGCCTATGGTAGGCCTGATCATGCTTCTTCCTCGCGACAGCCGGAGCGACGACCACCAGCACCGAGCGGGCGAGTTTATGCCGCTCAGGTTGAGGATGCTTCGGCGGCTGACCACGTCGTCGCAGGTATTATTCTGATTTCTGCAGTTCGTGCTCGAGCTCTTTTTGATACCGGTGCTTCACACTCATTCATCAGTAGAGCATTTGCATCCCTACATGGTATAGAGATAGTTTCATTATCGCATGTATTAGAGATTCAGATTTCAGATCATATTTTGCATGTTGAGGAGTGTTGTAGGGCTTGCCCCGTACAGTTGGGATCCTGGATCTTGCTGGCAGACTTGCTTGTCTTGCGGCAGCTTTAGGATTTTGATGTTGTACTTGGTATGGATTGGTTGTCGCAGTATTTTGCCACCATCGACTGCAGAGAGAGGACTGTGACCCTCCGTGAGCCTGGGCTGGAGGAGTTCATTTTCAGAGGCTGCCAGAGCATATTGTTCGCAATGACTGTTTCTTCGGCGAGGGCTAGGCGGATGATGAGCAGAGGTTGTACCGCTTTCTTGGCGACTATTGTCGAGGTGCCTACTGCGGCACTGGGACTCGAGGGAGTTTCCAAATGTGTTTCCCCCTAAGTTGACGACTATGCTACCGGAGAGGGAGATAGAGTTTGTGATTGACGTAGTTCTAGGAACCGCGCCAATCTCGAAGGCACCTTACAAGATGGCACCTGCTGAGTTGAGGGAGCTGAAGGCACAGTTGTAGGATCTGATGGACAGGGATTTTATTAGACCCAGTGTATCTCCGTGGGGAGTGCCGGTGTTGTTTGTGAAGAAGAAGGATAGGTCGCTTAGATTATGTGTGGATTACTGAGAGCTGAACAAAGTGACCATCCAGAACAAGTATCCTTTACCACGGATTGATGACTTGTTTGATCAGTTGCACGGAGCTTCGGTGTTCTCAAAAATTGATTTCCAGTCCGGTTACCACCAGTTGAGGGTAAGGGCCAAGGACATCCCCAAGACGGTTTTTAGATCTCGGTATGGGCATTATGAGTTCACAGTGATGCCATTTGGTTTGAGTAATGCCTCTGCCGCATTTATGGATTTGATGAACCAGGTATTTCAGCCGTACTTGGACTAGTTTGTGGTGTTATTCATCGATGACATCTTGATTTACTACCGGAGTGATATGGAGCATGAGGAGCACTTGAGGATAGTGCTGTAGCTTCTGTGAGAGAATAAGCTGCATGCCAAGTTTAAGAAGTGCGAGTTTTGGTTTCGGAAGGTTGCATTTTTAGGCCATATTGTATCAGCCACAGGAGTGGCAGTGGACCCGACGAAGATTAATGCTGTTCGGGATTGGCCTAGACTGACGGCGGTTACTGAGGTCCGGAGCTTCTTGGGCTTAGCAGGTTATTACCGTCGGTTTGTGGAGGGCTTTGCGAAGCTCTTTACCCCTCTGACCAGTTTGACTAGGAAGGGGACAAAGTACATTTGGACTAAGCAGTGCCAGCAGAGCTTCGAGGAGCTGAAGAGGAGATTGATTTCAGCACCGATTTTAGCATTGCCAGTGATGGGTGATGGATTTGTGATCTACAGCGACGCCTCTCTCAGCGGATTGGGTTGTGTACTGATGCAGCATGGTACGGTAATTGCTTATGCTTCACGACAGTTAAAGGATTATGAGAAGAATTACCCTACGCATGATTTGGAGCTTGCAGCCGTTGTGTTTGCTTTGAAGTTGTGGCGGCATTACCTCTATGGAGAGCACTGCGAGATGTACACTGATCACAAGAGCTTGAAGTATTTGTTTACTCAGAAGGAGCTGAACTTAAGGCAACGCCGGTGGTTAGAGCTACTGAAGGATTATGATGTGAGTATTTTATCATCCCGGCAAGGCCAATGTAGTGGCAGATGCTTTGAGCAGGAGGACAGTGTAGAGCTTGAGTATGATGATTTCACAGCAGGCACCGCTAGTCGAGCAGATGAGGCGCTTACAGATTGAGGTTGTATCCCCTGGGGTCTCTGCTAGACTTATGTCTATGGTCGTGCAGCCCACTCTGTTGGACAGGATTAGAGAGGCACAGAGTGAGACCCCCACTTGACGAGGATCAGAGGGCAGATTCAGACAGAGCAGATAGGGGATTTTTCAGTGGATACCTCGGGAGTACTTCGGTACAGGGACCGAGTGTGTGTGCCTATGGATTCTGAGATCAGAGACCAGATTTTGAGAGAGGCCCATTATACACCTTATACCATTCATCCTGGTGGTACTAAGATGTATAAGGACCTCAAGGCACACTTTTGGTGGACTGGAATGAAGCGGGACATTGGGAGATTCGTGGCTCACTGTTTAACTTGTCAGCAAGTGAAGGCAGAGCACCGTGTTCCTGCTGGCAAGTTACAGAGTCTTCCAATTCCCGAGTGGAAGTGGGATCACATCACCATGGATTTCGTCACGGGACTGCCGAGGGCGCAGAGTGGAGCCGACGCGATCTGGGTTATCGTGGATAGACTCACCAAGTCTGCTCACTTTCTACCTGTACAGGTGACTTGGCCATTGGAGCGACTTGCACAGTTGTACTTGGATGAGGTGGTGAGGCTTCATGGTGTACCCGCCTCGATCGTATCAGATAGGGACCCGAGGTTTGTATCGCATTTTTGGGGGAGTCTACAGACAGCCTTGGGGACACAGCTCCGGTTTAGCACAGCATTCCACCCACAGACCGATGGACAGTCTGAGCGCACCATACAGACCCTTGAGGATATGTTGAGAGCGTGCGTCCTGGATTTTGGAGGAGGGTGGTACCGGCACTTAGCATTGGTTGAGTTTGCGTACAACAACAGCTATCAAGCGAGCATTCAGATGGCTCCGTTTGAAGCGTTGTATGGACGCAAGTGTCGGTCGCCCTTATATTGGAGTGACGTGGGTGAGAGGAGGACTTTGGGACCTGATTTACTGCTGGAGGCTGAAGAAAAGGTCAGATTAGTTCGCCGACATCTCGAGACAGCCCAGAGTCGACAGAGGAGCTATGCTGATACTCGGCGGCGAGACCTAGAGTTCCAGGTTGGTGATCATGTCTTTTTGAAGGTCTCGCCTTCGAAAGGGGTCCGGAGATTTGGAGTTCGTGGGAAGCTCAGTCCCCGTTTTATTGGACCCTTTGAGGTACTTGAGAGAGTAGGCCCTGTGGCATATCGAGTTGCTCTTCCTCCACGCCTGGCCGGAGTTCATGATGTTTTCCACGTCTCAGTTCTGAGGAGATATGTTTTCGATCCTTCGCACGTGATTGACTTCACTTCCTTGGAGATCGGCGAGGACCTTGGATATGAGGAGCGCCCGTTGCGGATTCTAGCTCGTGAGGTGAGGGAATTGCGCAACCGGGCTATTCCATATGTGAAGATTCTGTGGAGCAATCACGAGGAGCGTGAGGCTACTTGGGAGCTAGAGACGGTGATGAGAGATACCTATCCTTTCCTGTTCGAGGCTTCCGGCTGAGGTACGTCTGTTTGTTTTCTTAGTTTCGAGGACGAAACTTTCTTTTAGTGGGGGAGGATGTAGTAGCCCTGATCCCCGTGTTGCTTCTCCCATGACCCACGATGTGGAACACCTATTATTGGTGTGTCGGACCCGCAACGCGTCAAATGGACTCGTTGGACGGACTCTGTGAGGCCTCTGGATTGAGCCTGCCCTTCGGCTGTTTTTGTCAGAATTTAGAAAGGGCTTTAGGCTAATCCGAGGTCATATTTGGATTCAGCGCGAAAAAACGTCGAAAATCGGCTATTTACTTGCCTTTTTCGGAGTCCGGATGCCCAAAAACGGACTCCCGAAATTTTCTGCGCATTTTGGTGCATGGGGGAAGCCGTGGACCAGCCTTGTGCCACGTGGCAGCCTCGGATTGGCCGGCGCACGCGGCGCGGTCCACAGAGAGTTGGCGCTGGTGCATGGACCGGGCGCGGGGGACACGTGGCATCCTGCGATTGGCGGGCTCTCGCGACGCGGTCCACGGAAACGCGCCGGCTGGCGCATGGACCGGGGCGGGCCACGTGGCGGCCTCGGAGTGGCCGGCTCACGCGCGCGCGGTCCACGCGCCAGGGGGAGCAGGCGGGGCAGGTGGGGCAGGTGACCGCCGACGTGGGGGCGCCACGTGGCGCCCTGCGATTGGCGGGCGCCACCGCCCCACGTTCGGCGGTCGGGGCCACGTGGCGCACGCCTGCTGGCTCCGCACGCGCTGTCCGCTGTTCGGGACACGTGTCGGAGCCAGGAGGATTCGGGCGCTGATCGTGGGCCGGGCCGGGGGAACTTTTGGGCTCACTGTAGCAGCCCGAAAGTTCCGGGCGCCCGAAATCTGGGCCCAAAAGCCCAATAAGGGTGGATTTTTGGACTTTTTGGTGAGGGCCTATAAATAGGCCGAGTTCTTTGGCCTTTTACCCTTTTTTCCCGAGCTCCTATGCCTCTGAGCCCTCTACTGACTTTGATCTTCATCTTGTTTTACATCTTGCGAAGGAGTTTCGGAATTTTTGGAGGCCGCGGCATCGACGTCTTCGGCGAGTTAGCGCAGTGCGACGTTCTTTCGTTGGTGGCCCATTTCCGTCGCGTTTCGGTCCACGAGGTCCACAGAGCTACTCCGACGGAATTTTTGGACGATTTTTGCGGCGTCGGATTCACGAGAGGTAAATCTACGATTTTTGTATTTTCCACTCCTCCCAGATTTGAGTTTTTTTAGGGGTTTCGGGTACATTTTTTAGCCCTATTTTGCTGGTGGTTTTTCCTGGACAGCAGCACCTTGTTGGATTTTTATCTCTGCACTCGAGTATCGGAATTCGACGTTTAAGGACTCGATTGACATCTACGCTTCGCGAGGATCGCTGTCGTATTTTTATTGGAATTTTTGGAGTTTATTCTCGCAGGTGATAATTAAGCTTCTTTGGGACTGAAATTTCAGCAAACTGTACACTTGGAAATTTTGTGTTGATTGTAACTTTGGACTATATCTTTGTACCCAGGAGGAGTTTTTGAGTGTTTTTGGACCCGTTGGAATTGTGGGAATTGGAGGATTATTCCCGTGTAGTTTCAGCTTTTTGGACTTTGGACAGCTTTGCACTTCCAGGTGGGTTGCTTCGTCTTCAAAACTGGCGGACTGATCAGTAATTCTATATTGTAGGAATCATGCATGATTGTGAGTGTATTAGGAAGCATGCTAGAAAGAGAGAATTGATGTTACTTGTGTTGCTATGATGATCATATTGATTTATTGCTTCCTAAATCTGTAAATTAAATGCTATCTTTGGAACTTGACCTAGCACCCCGTCATATGCTACATGTTTAACCAGACTAGTAGAAAACTCCAACTTGGGCTAGGTTATTTATGCTTTAGACATTCCCACACTGTTATCTATTATTTTACCTGGACTTAGAGTTTCCTCGCCCGGATAGTGGGCCGAGTGGTCGGGTTGTTGTGGGATGCATGTTACACTCGCGCCTGGGGGCCGAGTGGAGTCTGGTAGCAGTGTTAGATCAGTGTTTTATTTTGGGAGCCGTCTGAGTCGACGGTGGGTCCCGGCTGTGTGGTTTTCCAGCCTGTGAGTGAGAGTTGGTGTTGTTGGTTACTGTCGATCTTGTTGATCGTGGATTTGGACTATAGCCTGCATGAGCCACATTTGAGCTCGACAGAGATGCGCGGATACTTTCCTCGGTGGGGTCGCGCCCCTCGAGTGCCACTCCGGAGTTGGGCTTGTTACTTGCTATCGCGACTTGTCGACGCAGTCCCTCTGGCTGGGCCAGTTTTGGCAGTCACGGACGCCCTACGTAAGTCCGGTCCTCCTTGGATGTAACGGCAGTAGGTAGGCGCAGGTTTGACTGGACCCTATGTGGCAGTCAGTGTAGATTGGGTGATTATGTTTGAGAGATAGTAGATGCATCATGTTTCCATCTGTTCCACTTCTTGAGCATTTAGATAGAGGCATAGTAGCTGTAGAGTTATTTTCCAGCCTTTACTTTCAGTACTGCATTTGTTACTTTATGCCTCTAGTAGACTTAGTGGGCAGACCGTCGGGCTTGTTGGCGGTACCCACTGAGAACTACTGTGGGATGTAGTTCTCACACCCGCCGTGGTGATTTTTCCCAGGGACCTCTACTCCAGTTCCTGCTGCTCCAGTTGCTGATCCTGCTGATCGAGGTAAGGGAGTCGCGAGCTAGATCCCTACCAGTCTTCTTCCTGTGAGAGTAGATGTACCCTTTTGGTGATGTACTAGTACTGTCAGTGATTTTGGGATGTATCATGTATATTTTACTTTTGAGAGTTTTAGTTTTGGAGTGACTTATGTATTGTGAGGACCTGTCATGTACTATTTGAGGAGTTGTATATATTTATTTCAGCAGTTTACTTTTCAGCTCTGATATATGTATAGTGTAGTTGATCTTTTGCATGTTAGTCGCTTCGTCTATACGGGGCTTCCCGTATGGGCGGCGGATCTGTTGGCGAGCTCGGGTCGCAGTTTCGACGCCGGGGCGTGATAACAGGCCCAGCTCCGGAATGGTACTCGAGGGGCGCGACCCCCCCAAGGAAAGTATCCGCGCATCTCTGTCGAGCTCAATGCGGCTCATAAAGGCTATAGTCCAAATCCACGATCAACAAGATCGACAGTGACCAACAATACCAACTCTCACTCACAGGATGGAAAACCACACAGCCGGGACCCACCGTCGACTCAGATGGCTCCCAAAATAAAACACTGATCTAACACTGCTACCAGACTCCACTTGGCTCCCAGGCGCGAGTGTAACATGCATCCCACAACAACCCGACCACTCGGCCCACTACCGGGGCGAGGAAACTCTATGTCAGGTAGAATAATAAACAAAAGTGTGGGAATGTCTAAAGCATAAATAACCTAGCCCAAGTTGAAGTTTTCTACTAGTCTGGTTAAACATGCAACATATGACGGGGTGCTAGGTCAAGTTCCAATGATAACATTAATTTAATAGATTTAGGAAGCAGTAAATCAACATGATCATCATAGCAACACAAGGAGTATCAATTCTCTCTTTCTAGCATGCTTCCTAATACATCTCACAATCATGTATGTTCACTACAATATAGAATTAATGATCAGTCCACCGGTTTTGAAGACGAAGCAACCCACCTGGAAGTGCAAATCGATCCAAAGTTCAAAAAGGTTGAAACTGTACGGGGACAATACTCGGATTCCCACGATTCCAATGGACTCAAAAACACCTTCTGGGTACAAAGATATGGCCCAAACATTACAATCAACACAAATTTCCAAGTTTAAAAGCTGCTAAAAATTCAGTCCCAAAGAAGTTTAATTATCACCTGCGAGATAAACTCCAAAAATTTCAATAAAAATACGACGGCAATCCTCGGAAAGTGTAGATGTCAATGGAGTCCTTACACGCCGAAATCCGATACTCGAATATAGAGATAAAAATCCAAAAATGCACTGCTATCCAGAAAAACCACCAGCAAAATAGGGGCTTAAAGATGTACCAGAAACCCCTAAAAACACTCAAATCTAGGAGTCGAACATATAAAAATCATAGATTTACCTCTCATGAATCCGATGCCGCAAAAATCGTCCAAAAATTCTGTTGGAGTAGCGCTGTGGACCTCGGGGACCAAAATGCGACGGAAATAGGCCACCAACGAAAGAACGTCACACTGCGCTAACTCGCCGAAGACGTCGATGCCGCGGCCTCCAAAAATTACGAAACTCCTTCGTAATATGCAAAACAAGATGAAGATCAAACTCACTTGAGGGCTCAGAGGCAAAAGAGTTCGGGAAAAAGCCCAAAACAGCAGGGGGAGAGGCCTATTTATAGGCCCACACCAGAAAGAAATCAAAATCCACCCTTATTGGGCTTTCGGGCCCAATTTCCGGGCACCCGTAAATTTCGGGCTGCTACAGTGCCCAAAATCGGCCCGCTGTGGCCCGCTACGCGCAGCGCCCGAATCACCCAGGTGCTGACACGTGTCCTGAACAGGGAACAGTGCGTACAAACCGCCTCAGGCGCCGACGCGTGGCACTCCCGGGTCAACGGAGCTGGTGGCCTCGGCGAATCACCGGGCGACACGTGGCGCCCGTACCACCTGCCCGCCGTGCCCGCACGTCGCTGCACCAGCCCCGCTACCCACTCCCCGTGTTGCGTGCGTCGCGCGCACATGGACCAGCGAACCCGGGGCAGCCACGTGGCCCGCCCTAGTTCACTGCACCCGCCGCGCGCACGCCCGTGGACCGCGCCGCGTGAGCCCGCCAACCAGGTGCCGCCACATGTCCCCCGCATCTGGTCCACTGCAGCTGCACCAATTCCATGGTTCGCGCCGCGTGCGCCGGCCAATCCGAGGCTGCCACGTGGCACAAGGCCGGTCCACGGCTTCCCCCATGCACCAAAATACGCAAAAAACTTCCGGGAGTCCTTTTTGGGCATCCGGACTCGAAAAAAACAACTAAATAGCCGATTTTCGACGTTTTTCCGCGCTGAATCCAAATATGACCTCGTATTAGCCTGTAGCCCTTTCTAAAATCTGACAAAAATAGCCGAAAGGCAGACTCAATCTAGAGGCCTCTCTTAAACTCTTGGGTCTTGCTACTACCCAAAATGCTATAGCCGGATTAAGAGATTTAGTTCTATTATATTATTTATATATAGGACTAATACACATTCCAGGAGTGTCACACTGGCACTAACCTGGCTGACATACTCCGGCACCCTCGGGCACTAACCTGGGGGTCACTACCCCGGCACCCTTGGGCACTAACTTGGGGGTCACGGGTCCATCCTCAAACCACTTTATCGATAATGCTGATGGACTATAAATGGGACACTTGTAAAAAAGTGCCACAAACATGTATCCCTATAACCTAATTTTATTGTAGTAATTGTGTGTTTTTAAAAGCTCGGAGGCTCCCGTGCTCTCAAGTTGTTTTCGATGTAGGAACTTCCGATTGGACGATCGGCTCCGTTAAACTTGATTTAGAATATTTAAATGGTCTAAAAATTAAAATTTACGAATTTTTGATATTATTTGCCTAATGTGGCTCAAAATCAACAGTTTTAATGGTTGTGGAGAGCCGTTTGCAAATTTAACGGTATAGAAATATCCAAGCACATAAAATTTTGATAGAAAATTTTTATACTATATAAAACAAAATCAATATCTTTGATCTAAAATTTTAGTATTATATCATCATATTTTGTGAGATTTTTATTTTCAACCGTTGATTTTGAACCCTTTCGATCACTAGGTGAATGATATCGAAAAATTATAAAATTTAATTTCTAAATATTTTAAATATTCTAGAATAAGTCTAACAGAACCGATCGTTCATTCAAAAATTATGTGATTGGGATGATAGTGGTCGTCCTATGGTTTAAGGATGGATGGAAGAATAGTATTGATCCAAAGAATAAACTAATGATCAAGAGAATAAATTTAATGGTGGAGAAGATAGTAGTACCAAATAGTTAGTGCTATTAGAAGCACTCTAGCCGAATTATATATATATATTATTAAAAGCACCGTAACGAGGATATATATATAGAGAGTTTTGTTATCGTGATTTTAAATGCACTAAGCACATGGTGCTTGCAATTCCTTTAAACTAATTCCGTCATTTAAATCATGGTATTCTATCAAATCACCCACTAAATCTAGGATTTTGTTTGGTTGGGGTTTATGGAAGGGGGGGGGGAAGGGGGGGGGGGGGGGGGGGGGGGAATCTTTGATGCGCAAGCCTAATTATATATATTCTTGGGAGCAAGGGGGACTCCGTACTCTTAAAAACAAACAAGCCTAAATATATATATATATATATATATATATATATATATATATATATGCGAAAATATTATCAATATCGTCAAGCCATTGGTGCTATCATTTTTTGTAAAAATAATGACAAGTGATATTATCAATATCACCAAGTCATTAGTGTCGCTATATTATCAATATAACGACACTAATAACAAGTGTCGGTATTTTTTCCAGCAATACTTTTTTTAGTATTTAGCAATATTTAAAAGTTTCTCTATAGCATAGTTTTGTTGTAGTGTGTGCAAGCCTAACTATATATATATTCTTGGGAGCACGGGGGACTCCGTGCTCTTAAAAGCAAACAAGTATATATATATATATATTATATATATATATATATATTATATATATATATATATATATATATATATATATATATATATTATATATATATATATATATATATATATATATATATAATTAGACTAGAATACTATCGATAGCACCAAGCCATTTGTGCTATCAAGTTTTTAGCCATTGGATGAAAAAATATGCGGTTGGGATTATAGTGGTCCCCTAGGGTTTACTAGGTAGTTCGTTGAATAGTAAAAATCTTAGGGGACGACTATAACCCAACCGCCATATCTTTTCATCAAATGGTTGAACACTTGATAGCACCATTGTTTGGTGCTATCGATAGTATATATATATATATATATATAATTAGACTAGAATACTATCGATAGCACCAAGCCATTTGTGCTATCAAGTTTTTAGGCCATTGGGATGAAAAATATGCGGTTGGGATTATAGTGGTCCCCTAGGGTTTACTAGGTAGTTCGTTGAATAGTAAAAATCTTAGGGGACCACTATAATCCCAACCGCATATCTTTTCATCAAATGGTTGAAAAACTTGATAGCACCACAAGTGTTGGTGCTATCAGATAGTATTCTAGCCGGACTATATAATATATATATTATATATATATATATATATTATATATATATATATTATATATATATATATATTATATATATTATTATCACTAAGTTATTGGTGCTATCAATTTTTTGTAAAAAATAATGTGCCTTTTAGTTTTTCATCTATCATTTATTTTTTAATATCTTAGGTCCAAACCATTTTTGTATATAGCAGTATTTTTAAAATTTTAAAATGTAGATAATTAAAAGTATGAAATAAAATTGTAAAGTTTTTTGAACCACGGTGCGGTTCATGGTGCATAAGGTGTATAAATAATTTTTTTTTGTGATGAACCTGCGCCAACATTGTTCCAATAATAAATAATATATATATTATATATATTATATATTTATATATATATATATATATAGAATAGAAAAAATAATATAAAATAATTTTTTCTTTCTTCTTGTTTTAACCAAATAAGTATGAATTGTGACATTTCAATAGTTTCATATCGGATGAGAATATAACTGTTATTGAGTTATAAGAGACTATAGACACTTATAATAATAACTGTGTTTAAATATTTAATAAATAGAAAAAAAAAAATTGTAAACAAAATATTTAAAAAGATAAAACATTTTTTTATAAAAAAAATTATTTTTGTATCGAAAACTATATTTTTACTTAAAAACAAACAAAACTTTATCATCTATAGTTTTACCTAACCCTTTTTTTTTTCTTTTTTTTTCCTATCTAAAGTCAATCCACTTACATTGAAGCTTCAAGTTAGCACTTTTACTCTTCACTTTTTAAGAGTTCAAAAGTTTTTATTTTGTTTGGATTCCTTTACACCTAACTCATGATCTCATTGCATACAAAAGTTACTGTTAGACCCACCAAATAGACACCAAAAGGTACCTCAGCAAAAGACCCACAAAGAAGCTAGTGCTGTTGAAAAAACCTTTTTTTTTTTTTTGGATTAATTACATACAGATCACTGCAAATATGTCGAATAGCAAATATATTCCTACAAAATTCAACTTTTCATATTTATTCCTTCAAAAATCCACCGTTATTCATATCTATCCCTACCGTCCATCTCTGTTAGAAAAGTTGAATTAACCACAGGTTAAATGCTTAATCTTGGTTAGATAAAAAAGTAAATTTTTTTTTTACCCTTTATATATTATAATTATTTAATATATTATTTAATTAATTAATTAAATAAAATATTAGTTAATTATTTAATTAATTTAATTAATTTAATAAATAATTAGTTAATTATCTGGGTGAGCTCGCGGATAATCTGGGTGAGCTCGACGAAGGCTGTAGCCGTTCCCGTCGCGGTAGAAGGCGCGGAACACCTCGAGGAGCTGCGCCTGGTCCACCAGGGCCCGCTGCGTCATCAGCGGCGCGATCGTCACAAGCGGGCGAGCTCGACGACGGAGATGTAGCCGTTCACGTCGCGGTCGAAGGCGCGGAACACCTCGAGGAGCTGCGCCTGGGTCCACCACAGGGCCCGCTGCGTCATCAGCGCGCGATCGCCGCGACGAGCTCCTCGAACTCGACCGCGCCGTTCCCGTTCGCGTCCATGCCGAGAGAGCGCGTAGATCGCGTCCCCTCGGGGCTTCAGCCCCAGGGAGCGGAGCAGCGCCGCGAGCTCCAGCTGCGTGAGGCTCCCGTCTAGCTGCGTGAGGCTCCCGTCCGCGCCCATGTCGAAGCGAGGTCGAAGCTAGGAAGGAGATGACCGTTGGGATTTTTAAAGAGGGATATTTTTTTGCAAAAGTAAAAAGTATTACTTTTGGAGGGATATATTTGTAAGGGTAAAAAAGTCATTTCACATCTATTCTGTAAAATATAAACAGTCTTCAAACGGTAATAAACCAGAGGGTAGATATGAACAACTTAGGATTTTGAAGGGAATAATATGAAAAGTTGAATTTTGTAGGAATATATTTGCTATTCGACATGTTTGCAGGGACCTGTATGCAATTAACCCTTTTTTTTTTATAATAAAATTTCAAAAATAATCTTTAAAAAGAAAAATTAATTGTAAAGGTAGATCTGAAATATGTCAGGACTTTACAAGTGATGAATTATTCATCGCTTTTAGTGCATCATATTTTTTTTTTCGATTATCTGTTGGCAGATGCGTATAAATATTAAAAGATGATAAATTATTTATCGTATTTATAAAAATAATAAATAATTCACCGTTTTATAATATTAGTATTTATAAAAATCATAAATTATTATTATTTTTATAGATGTAATAAATAATTTATCGTTTTTAAATGATATCATATCCCACGGATCCCATTTGTAAGGCTAGAACTTATTTTTATTTATTTTTATAAATAAAAATTTTTAAAAAATTAATTTTCAAATAGAATCAGTTAGTAAGAGGATAAGTGAGCTAAAAATCACGTTAAAAATAAAAGTATGCACTTTACGAGTTCCAAAAAAAAAAATAAAAAAAATAAAAATAATAATAATAATAATGCTACAGGGGTGTATATTCTATATTTTCATCCATCTAAAAATAAAAATATCTTTTAGAATCACTTTGAGGTGACCTCTCATCACACTTCATTCTTAAATGAGTGGAGATGCGAGATGTACACCCCAAAAAAGTGTATGCTTAGTATTTTTTTTATTTTTTTAAAAAAAATAAAAAAAAAAAAAAGTTTCTTACTGCTTTAAAAAAGCAACAAGTACTCTAGAACCTCGTTCAAACACTGACATAAAGTACAAAGATAAGAAGTTAAATCAAAATATATATAATAATTAATATACATATATAAACTAATAAATAGTGGTAGTACAATTCTTTAAGCCGAGTGTTTGATTGTATACCGTTTCAACTACACGACAGTTGTAATTGTGTATAAATAAAAATATAGTGTTTAATTTGATGTATTTAAATATGGATATATATAAGTATACATTTCTTCAGGGATGTATATCTTATACCCAACTTTATCCTGAGATGGAGTGAATTTCACTCGTCACTCGATATGACAAGTAAAATACACCCCTAAAGAGGTGTATATCTAGTATCGCTCTTTAAATATATATAGTTTATATTGTTGAAATTACACGAGAAGGTAGCCATTAAGATTATACCCAAATTAGTCACAATTTTAACTATAGCAATTTTAAAAAAATAATTTTAAATTAAAAATAAATTGGCTTACCTAATGGGCTTTTCAACTGAATAATATATTTTTCTATTAGAATGGGGTATAATTATAAAGATATGGTTTACTAGAAATAATAATTTGTTGGACTCAAATCAGAGCCTAAAATATTTAAATCGAGTTATTATTATTGGTGTACATGTCTCTTATATATTCAATCACAATCCCATTTACATCACATCCGATGTGGGATTATTGGAGGCGTCACAGACTCCCCCGTTTAGGTCTAATGTCCTCGTCAGTCCAAACACACACAGCCCAAGATCACCATGCGATGTAAGACTTATCTCGCTAGCCTCGTTATTCAGACTTGTTTAATAGTCTGTTATCTTGTCTTTCAGACTCTAGCTCAGCCGAGAGGCGTCACACATTTTCGGCTGGTGGTTGGCTCTGATATACCAAATATAACAATCCGACCTACTAGCAATAATAACTCGTTGGGTTCAACTTAAGCCCAATTATTATTACTAATGTTCACATCTTTTATATATCCTATCACAATTCCATTCACATCATATCCGATGTAAAATTATTGGGCTTAAGCTCACCATGCATATATATATATATATATATATATATATATATATATATATATATATATTATATATATATATATATCATATCCAACTGCAATAGTTAGAATGAGAAATTTCGAACAAAAAATTATATATATGTACATATTTAATTATCTTTTTAAACAGATTAATTAATTATTCTGCTGGAGGATAATATCATTATAAATATATAAAATGATAAAATTTATAAATAAAATTTCTAGCTATATGTAATCAAAAAAAAAATTATTTATAATTGTAGCA
>CM054943.1:22135730-22177125 GCA_029168755.2 Tillandsia fasciculata
AATTTCACACTGTATCAGAGCAGGAGGTTTTGAATTCGAGTCAGGCACGTGCCCGAACGTGAAAGAATGTTGAATATAAAATATATAAAAACCGTTATTTAATAACTTAAATTTTAAAAAAAAATAACTGTTGTTTTATATAATTTTACAAAAATTACACTTTTGTCCTCAAATTATGACGCGCGTGATATTTTAGTCCTCAAATTTTAATTCGTTGAATTTCTGATTGATTTATGAGACGTGTGACACTGTAATCCTTGAACTTTATTTAGTTGTAATTTTTAACTCAAACTATGAGGTATATATATGCAACATTTTAGTCCTAAAACTTTCTAAATTATAGCAATATTATATTTACTGATGCAATAATAATTAAAATACTATATTACATCAATATAACTAATTCATCAACGCATATTAAAAGAATTTAGATGGTGGGACTCGATTGTAATAATTTAAAAAAATTAAGAATAAAAATGTCGCATGCTTCATATTCGTGTAATGACAAATTACAATAAATTATTTTATTTATCTATTTATTTATTTACTTGTGTGATGACACTTTTGAGCAGATCACATTTATTACATTACAATATAACTTATGTGGCCTTACTAACAAAAAAAAAAAAAAAAAAAAAAAAAAAAAAAAAAAACCATATTTCTAGTGCTTATATTATCGTATATTCTGAGTCAAAAGCATTAAACAGATTTTTAATACAATTATAAATATCTCCCCCCCCCCCCCCCTATTTTATATTTATTTATTTTAAAGTAAAATAAATTTTATTACTTACATTATATAATTAATAAATAAAATTTAATCTAAAATAAATAGAACGTAATATGTACAAATAGTAGTTTTTATAATTAACACCCTTCATGTCTTATTAGATATTTTATTCATCCATATAATTATACAATTAATAAAAGAGCCAGTTCTCTCCTTTTTTTTTTTTTTTTTTTCTTTTTTAAATGTTCTTCAAAATTGCGCCTCTCTTCTATTTTATAAATATTTTTATAGTATAATAAATTCGTGCCATTAAATCAAATCTAATGTATAACAGGAAAAAAAACATCTGTCATTTTTTAAGCCATAATTGCTCCTGCTCATTTTACGACACCGATAAAAATATATATATATATATATCATTAAGTGTCGGGTATAAGTTCGAATATTTTATATTCATATACGATTAGAATTCGGTTCGATCTTTTAATAAATAGGATTTAAAATAATTTTTAAATTCGGATCAGGTGAAATACCGAAATCTGATAGTAAAAAAAAAAAAGAAAAAAAAAAAGTTAACAAAGATGTGATTTAACTATATAATAGGTGAATGTGTTTTAACACTACAACAAAATTATGCTATAGCGATATTTTTAAGTATTTTTAAAATCTAAAAAAAGTGTCGCTGGCAAAAATACCGGCACATATTGTTAGTGTTGCTATATGTGCCGTCGCTAGGGTGTATAGCGACACATTTTTGTAACGTGTCCCAAAAATGTGTCCCTATAACCTAATTTTGGATATAGATGAAATATAAATAGAACACGTATATAAAAGTGTCACAAACATATGTCCCTATAATCTAATTTTGTTGTAGTAAACCCCTATGTATTGTAATAGTATATGGTTCATATTATATTAGGTTAGATGTATATATTTTAGACCCATATGTACTGAATATATATTATTAATAAAATTTATAAAAATACATACACGCAGGTATTCAAATCCGATCTTGACCCAATACAATTCGTATCCGGTCTTAAACAGATAGTATACGGGTAGCTACTATCCATACCCATTGGATATATTAGTAACTTAAATATTCAGACCCGAACCCTACCCGAAGTTAATGATAGGGAATATTTTTTTTAGAATATAAATATAATATATCAACTATCTGAACCCGACTCGATTCATGGAAATCGAGTCGGGTTCTCTCTTTTAATTCAATTTTTATTTTCATTTTTATTTTCATGCTTCTCAATTATTTGTATTCAATTAAATAGATCATCTTTCAATTATTTCACCCTTTCTAGTATTTTTTACGGGATTAATAAATAAAATATTTAATTACTTAATAATTATTAATGTGATTTTTAGTTTTTTTATAAGTCTTTTTATTTTTTCAAAAAAAAAAAAAACTTATGGTGATATAGAATAATGTGTGTCTTTTAGTATTTCTATAAATATCTTTTAATATTTCTAAAAATATCTCTTAGTTTTCCTATAAAAATTATAAGTAAACTAATGCATAAGATAAAAAATTTAATTACTTAATAATTATTAATGCGACTCTTAGTTTTTTTATAAGTTCCTTTCGTATTTGCAAAAAATAAAAAAATTATGGTGATTTAGAATAATGTGTGTTCTTTAGTATTTCTATAAATATGTTTTAATGTTTCTAGAAGCGTCTCTTAGTTTTTCTATAAAATTATAAGTGAATTAATACATAAAAAAAAAGTTGAAAGGGTTATATATATATATATATATATATATATATATATATATATATATATATATATATATATATATATATATATATATTGGGCTGGAATGCTATTGATAGCACCAACCCAACTTTGCCACCATTTTGTAGCCATTGGATCGCATTGAGATCCGTGTAGGCTCTTTAATGAAAAAAAAGAAAAAGAAAAAGTAAAAAGAAAAGGTAAAAATTAAAAAGTTTTCTTTTTAATTAAAGGGCTTGCACGAATCTCAATGCAATCCAATGGGTACAAAATGGTGTGGCAAAGTTAGGTTGGTGCTATCAATAGCATTCCAGCCCAACTATATATATATATATAATATTATATATATATCTATATATATATATATATATATATATATATATATATATATATATATATATATATATTCTATGATAAAAAAGACATGTCAATTTGAGTTGAATTTTCTACTTTTCTACAAATATGTACTTTTGTTTTCAAATATTTTTTATTCTTTTTTTTTTTTTTTTGTAAAACTTTAGAATATTTTTATTTACATGAAATTTTTTTTTCTATTGTAGGTGAGATAATATTAATTTTTTACTAATTGATTGACAAGAATAGTTTTGTTTGTATATTAAGTGAGATTATTATTCATATTTTTTTTTTTTTTTACATTTTTTAATTTATGTTTGTCTAGTAAATTATTTTTTTAGCTCTACATAATAGCTATTCGTCACAAAATGGGATCACTATATTATATCAATTAATTATAAATTTAAAATGATGCATGTTTAATATATTTTTTATGGTATTAATTATTAAAAGATACTCTTTAAAATTTTTATTTTAATAATATCTACCCGCTGCATCGCGCGGGTCACTACACTAGTATAAAAATATACTAGGCCAGCACGGCACGGCCCGAACCGGGATTGGACCAAGATCGAACTGGGATTGGACTGGAATCGGACCAAGATTGGACCAGAATCGGGCCGGATTGGACCGGGATTGAACTAGAATCAGACTATGCAGGAATCTCGGTTCGAGCCGGGATCGTGCCGGGAAAGGGATCGGACCGGGACCGAGATCTTGCAGCAATCGGGCCAGGCAGGTGTCACGCCCCCGGGTCGAAACTGCGACCCGGGCTCGCCAACAGATCCGTCATCCATACGGAAAACCCCGCATAGGTGAAGCGTCTAGCCTGCAAAAGATAGTACTACAGCTATACAGATATCAGAGCGAAAAATAAACTACTGTAAATAAATCGAAATCACTTTATAACTGGAATAAGGTACAAGATCCTTGTCCCAAATATAAATAATACAAAATTTGATCCATATGAATAGTACAAATAAAAATCCTACTATACAACATTTATGAATCCAAAAAGGGAGGTAAACTAAAATAATAATACATCAGTGTACAATAAAATCTCACAATCCGGAATGGTAAATCTATCTCACCAAAATGAAATACCCTGATAGGGATCTATCTCGTGACTCCCGGTCCTCGATCCATTAAGCCAACTAGAGTAGGAACGGAGGGAAAAGCCTCTGCAAAACTGTCATCAACAGAGGGTGTGAGAACTACATCCAACAATAGTTCTCAGTAGGTACCGTCTCCAAGACAACGATCTGCCCACTAAGTCTACTAGAGACATAAGATAACGGAAATACTGAAATACTGAAAGGATAAGTTGGAAAGAAATCTACAACTATCATACCTCTATCTACAATGCTCAATGGGTGATACAAATGAAAATGATGGATCGACTCTATCTCAGTATACTCAATCAACCCAATTACACTGACTGCCACATAGGGTCCAATCAAACCTGCGCCTACCCACTACCACACAGCCCCACTGGGACGGGATTTACGTAGGCGGTCCCACTCGGACTACGTCGACAAGCTGCGAAAGATAAGTAATAGGTCTAGCTCCAGAGTGGCACTTGAGGGGAGCGACCCCATCGAGAAAAGTATCCACGCATCTCTGTCGAGCTCGTTATGGCTCATACAGGCTATTGTCCAAAACCACGATCAATTAGATCGGCAAAACTCACTCACAACACTAACCCACTGGCCGGAGGTACTCAACAGCCGGAACCACCGTCAACCCAGCGGCTCCCAAAACAGGGCACCCAACTCAACATGCTAAAACTCACTGGCTGGAGATACTCTACAGCCGACGACAACGAAGGGTCCGAAAACTCCAAAAGACTAGTACCTACAACCCAAATCAAACAAGAACAGGCTCTAGGCATAGCCTCTCGTTGTTCTCGACCCAAGGAAGAAAATAGCCCTTAGAACCCAAATCACTCGTACCCTCTCGGGCGAGAAAGTTTAGAAGAAAAGATGATATTTATTACCGACAACTGTTTTCACTTGAACCCTCTCGGGATGAGCACCAAAATAGTTTTTTTTTATAAAATCATCTTGATTTGAGAAAATTTATTTTAATAAATTTTAATTTTTTAAGAAAATTAGTTAAAAATAAGTTTTATTCCCAAACCTCGAAGGGCTAATGCCTTCACCAAATCAAACAACAACATGCTCCGACAAATTTTCAAAATTCGGAAGGAAAATATTAGTTTACTGAAATCATGTGTGTCCAAAAAAAATTCTGGGTTCAAGGTCCTGCTATCATTGCTACGAACTCAGTGGCGACAAACTGATCGGAGAAGACTCGACGACCCGGGACCACCGTTTACCCAAACGACTCCCAACAAGCACAAAACTAGCCACAGCTACCAAACTCCACTCGAACCCCAGGCACGAGCGCAATATGCAACCCACAATATCCCGACTACTCAGCCGATTACCCGGGCGAGGAAAACTCTATATCCAGGGAATAAGAATGTAAAGTGTGAGATGTCTAAAATATAAAAGAATCTAGCCCAAGTGCGGGTTTTCTATTAGTCTGGTTAATAAATGCAACATAGGCGGGGTGCTAGTCAAGGTTCTAATATTTATTGTTAAAAACAATAATTAAACTACTAATTCAATCACACAAGTTTGCAACTCAAGCAACATGAAGTGAGCATTTTCATACAACCTATTTTCAATCAAACTAGTGTGTAGAACATAATCATGCATGCTCTCATTCACATTGGGTGAATACTTCCATCATGAAACTCTCAATCACATAACATGGATCATCTCAACATGTAGCTCTAAAGCGCATAGCATGGATTGTCTCAACATATAACTCTCAATCACATAGCATGAATCATCTCAACATATAGCTCTCAATCATATAGCATGAATCATCTCAACATATAGCTCTCTATCACATAGAATGTATAAGTTATCATGTATGCTTCAATCAACAACATGGATGACTTTAACATGCAAACTCTCAATCCACAATAACATGTACAATTCATCATGTAAGCATCAATCAATATAATTAGACCATTTCTGTTAATTCAATTACATTGGGCCTTGTTATATGGGCTATGTAATTTGGTGAAGTTAAATCTTCTATTTTTATATTTTCTAATTATATATATGGGTTTCTTATTTGTAAGCCTTTGGATAATAATTCTTTTAATCCAACGACCCATATTTAATAGCTTTATCTTTTAAAAGCTAAAGTACGGGTGATTAGAATATTAAGAAAATATATAAAGAGAAAAAGAAGTGGGAGAAAAAAAAAAAAAATCCTAGGAATTTTGATTTTATCTTGATTCTATCAAGAAGAATGTGAGATCTTCTTTGTGAGGTGTGGTTTGCACCATTTAGATAGAGTTGAAGATTGTTGGAGTTTCTCTTTATCTTTGAGGAAAGGTGATATTTCTCCTATTTGTATCTCTCTTGTAATCTCCATGATTTGATAGTGAAAGCTCTTATGGTTTAATTTTTATTGTTATTGCTCTCCTACTTGGATCTCCATTTTGGTGTTTAGGGTGTGAATTATAAAATTATCCACCAAGTATTTGTGAAATTACCATCAATATTTTTCACCCTCATTTTACAATAATTTTTCATGCTTACATCTCAATCATAAAGGTTGTACATTAAATCATGCATGCATACGAACAAATAAAGTTAGAGAACCGTCCGTCGATTTTGGAGACCAAAATAACCCAGCTGAAAGTAGTCGATCCGATACCCGATCAAGCTAAAATTTGACGTGCAGAATTCTTAGTCTCTCAGGAATCCAACGCCACAAAATAACCCAAATTCGCTACTCGGATTGAGCGCAATCGACGAAACACCGCACGCTGCGCGGTTCAACCTAGAATTTCAGCATGCACGAAGAGGAATAAAATGAGTGAAACTCTGCATTATACTCATCAAAGGAAAGCCCCAAACATTAAATTCAAGGTGTTTCTATCATAAAAATATTTCCTAAGCATCAAAAACTCAACTTAAATTCTCTTTAATTAACCAAAACCAAAATCTATCTTGCTGTCCAAAACAGTGCATCCAAATTCAGCATGGAGTTCTAAGCATCAACGGGACTAATCCAATAGGTATTCTCCACAGGTTACAAAAGAGAAAATGTTCATCTTAACTTAAAAAGACAACCAAACTTTGCAATCCCAAAAAAGATCAAATATTCCCAAAGATATCCTCATACAAAGGCTCAATGCTCAACTCAAAATCCAAAAAACATAACTGCAATTAACTTTGCAACACGGCCTGGAAAATTGTTAAAGTTATCTGGGCAAATGAGCTCTAAATTCAGCAAGCAAGGTGTCATTGGATTCCTCTTCGAGAGTATATGCAAAAACAAGCCAAAGAACTCCAAAATCCGTACACAAATAAAAGAGAAATCCCATAAATACTTTAGACTATTCAAAACTTAAAATTAACTTTCCAATACTTGATCTAGAGCACAAGAGTTCGAAGCCTAGTTGCTTCACATTTCCAGCTAAGTTTATTTCAAAAATAAATGAAGCGGGTAGCATGCTACCTTTCTCTCAAAAATTTGCTCGAAACTCCCATCCTACAGTCCAGGAGATGAAAAATACCGAGTGTTGTCTACATTTTCAGGCTGTGCACAAGGGTCCCAAAGATGGTATAAAAACTCCATAAAAACTAATGATCCAGGTGAAGAGTTGAATACCAAAGTTGTAGGCCTACCTCTTATCGAGATTTTCTACAAAAATCAGCTCGAAACTTCAAGAAATAAGCTATGTAGAATTTTTGCACTGAAACGCGACGGTGAAGCTTTAAAATCCAACAACAATGGCGATGCTCCAACTTGGGGAAGATGATGCTCAAAAGACCTTCTTGGATCCTCCTTTGTTGATGAAGATGAAGGGGAAGTGAGGTGAAAAGCTCTGAGAAAACTCCCGAAAATCTAGGTGCCAAAAAGAGAGCAAAGGAGGGGGAAGAACACTACTTAACCAAGAGAAGACGAAGAAGAAAAGAAAGAAGTTCCCTTGTATTGCTACAGTGCCGGGCCCCTACCCAGCCCACACGAGGGCCTAGACACGCGGCAGCCATCCGGGTCTCCTCCGCAAAACGGCTGGATGGCTCGGATTGCGCCATACAACTCGATCCGAGTGGGGCGCGGCGCTGCCAATGGCAACGCTTGTCACGCCCCGAGTTTTGAAAAGCAGGCTAATTTTTTTTTTTTTTTTTTTTTTTTTTTTTTTTTGAAATCAGAGTTTAAAACATTTTAGGCGTGAACAGATCGCCACATGTATAGTAAATTCCCTGTCAAATTGGACAGAGCCTTTCCTATACATGCACGGCTAAGCACTTACAGCAAATACCAGAGTAGTCTAAACTACGCATACATCATTAGTCATTTTACAATATTTAAAACATAATGCGAAAAGTAAAATATACTGGTGAGATAAGGGTCGGTACTATCGCAACAGCCTCACCAACGCGTCTCGACATCCCAACACCTGAACGACCTGAAAACAGTCACCCAGGGGGTGTGAGATACATCGACAGTGTATCCCAGTGGGCACGACGAGCCGAGAAATAGCTAATCGTACCTATGGATACAATAATCTGCGGATAGTAAATAGATCGATAGGTAAAGCTGAATAATCAATAAATCACGATATAACTGAGCAGATATGGGTACAGAAATATCAGAATCAATCATGGTGATAATCAAATATAACTGAGCAGAAGTAGGTACTGAAATAAAGCATGCTAGTACATGAAAGTATATAAGCTATGCATCAATCAAAGGACAGCAACTACCCAATCATATGCCACTATTGGTCTCACAGAACCTCAGGCAAAGATATCAAAGCAGAACCAACCACAACCATACTGGATTCCACCTAGCGAGCTGAACAGCAACCCCGTACCATTGATATAGCCAAGAGGATCCTCGTACCAAACGGTACAGCTGAGAGTTTCCTCATTTCAGTACAGCGAGGGGCTCCCCGTACCAGTGATACAGCAAGAGGGGATAGCTCACGGGTCAACCAGACCCTTTATCGGTAAAGAACGCAATGTGGGGGATCAATCCCACAGCGTACGCGAGCGAACAGCAGGTGCACAACGATCATAATGCTAATGCTCAAGCTCACAGTCCACAGACCGGGTAATCGGCAACATGCCGGAAATCCCCACAGGGATGCAAATGTCTATATATCAATATCATATATCATGCAGTCTGGAATACAAGAAGTATGTATCTCTGAATAAAAGCAAGTATAATGACCAAGAATGTGATGATCCGGACTTTTGTAGGAGCTTTTGCAGCTTTAGTAGTGATTACAAGAAGCTTACACAGCGTATCGGAGCTCGTAGTGTCGAAAACGGATCTCAGAAATGGATCCGGCACGAAAATCGGATCAAGTGGGCTTTTCGGGGGCTTTCGGCAAAATTTCGGATGAGAATTTGGCAAAACGGACAACGGATTTGGACTCAGCGCGGGAAAACGGTCAAAATGGTGTATTTACTTATTTTTTTTCGGCGCAAAAGTACTGTTCACGCCGGAACAGTAACTCCGGACGTCGGAATTATTGTTCCGGCGATCGGCGGCGACCGGCAGGCGGCGAAGCAAGGCGGCGCGCGGCGGCGCAGAGCGGGAACGCGGCCCCGGGCAGGCGCGGGCAGGCGCAGCGCACGGGCGGCGGGTCCACGGACAGGCACGTGCACCGGGAGCACCGAAGATTGCAGTTGCCATGTGGCGTCTTCTGATTGGTTGGACGGCTTCTAGAAGGCGGCGGGGTCTGTGACACGTGGCACGCTCCGATTGGCCGACATTTTTCGAAAAACCCGGTGCGGGGACCGGGCACATGCTTCCCGGGTGACACGTGGCAAATTCTGAGTGGCCTTGCATGGATGTTTCCTGTTTTGTGGACACGTGGTGCGTCCTGGTTGGTCCGTTTTGGTGTTTCCTGTTTGGGCCCGGATCTGGTGTGGAGCCCGAAGATTCCCTGGCCCATTATATAAGGAATATCCTTCTTTCTCCCTTTCTCACTGCAAATTTTGCATTGTAGAGAGAGAATCCGAGCTTGTGGCCTTTACGAAAATTGTTCCTCTCTCTGTTCTCTCTCCCCTCTAGAAATTTCAGAATTTTTGGAGTTATCCATAGCGAGTTATCTGTGATGCGGCGCACTTCGACATTTCCCCTTTTTCGGCCCATTTCCGTCGCAATTCCGTCGGAAAATTCCTGTGCTCTAACCAGGAGGAATTTTTGAACGATTTTTATGGCAGCGCGATTGTCACGCCCCGAGTCCGCCAATTTGTACGGTTCGGGCACGCCAACAGACCCGCCAATCAGGTAAAACCTTTTTCTACCTGAAAGGAACGGTAGCATCCATAATAACACAACAAGTGTATGCGGAAGCTCAATATCAGAGTACTAAAAATCACTATAAATTTAAATCTTTCATTCAATAACTAATGCGGAAATGAAAGCATACCAGAGTGAACCATAAATTAAACTTATTACACTTTACATTTTGAACTTGCAAATAAATTATTACATTTCCTTTACATAATTCCTCACCATACAAGGTTCACTCAAGAAATATATAGAAAGGGATACCTCTGCTAGACCCTCTAGGTCACTATGCTGCTGGGCCCTTGCCCCTGTCGTATGCCTCGCTGTCGTCTGCATCTGATCTGTCTCGACCGCTGCATCCATTCCCGAACCTGTGGGGGGGGTCACCCAAGGGGTGTGAGAACTCCGACAGAGTTCCCAGTGGGTTCAACCACCGAGAAAGAATGTCCTACACCACTTGGTCCAATGGAAGCAATAATAATAGTGCTAGGAAACTAAAATCCTCAATATCAAAATGCAGCTATGCAATATAACATATCACTACACTATCTGTGTCTAATCACCAACCATCACTACTCTGTCTAGCCACACTAGGCTGCTAAGCACCAACTCGGCCACTATGCCGCTGTATACAGGGTCAAACTAACCCGGCCACCTTGGCCACTCTATTTTTCTTTATTCTTTAGATTCTGGTGCTTTAGTTCAAGTTAACCCTCAGAAATTCTTATCCAACGGGCCCGAGCCCGGTAGTCCTGCTACCATAAGATAAGATTTCTAAGGTTGCCGATAACACCCGCAAGTGTTACCCCGTCCTGCGGGGGGACTTGTCATACGGGACACTGCCCGACAGGGTCACTGCCCAACTCTGACAAGAGTACTCTATCTACCAGTCATACGGGTCGCTGCCCGGGAGAGGGACCCTGTCCAACTCCTGACCGTTGTACGTTCGCCCCCGGAGGTACGCCCGTTTTATCTTTAATTTTCTTTCTTTTCTTTTCTTTCTCTTTTTTTTTATTTAGTTCTTAGCCTCTTTGCTTTTGAACACTTGCTTTCCTTTCTTATTCGAGCTTATAGCTCCCTTTTGCCACTGGCAAATCTCTTTCTTTTTCCTTTGAGCATTTAGCTCTTTGCTTTCACTTTTAGCCTTTCGAAAGTACCTCGTCCGACGGGTCACTGCCCAGGGAGTCCTGCTCCACTTGACGAGTCTCAAATTCGAAGGCGCCATTTACATTTTCTTTATACTTTTTAGCCACTTTTAGCTTGCTTTTAACTTTGCCTTTTTACAACTTTTTACCTCTTATCCTAGGTCTTGCCATAAGGATAACTAGAGAGTCTCCTGGACTCTTAAAATTTCTCTTTTATTTCTTTAACTCAAATTGAAGTTAAAGTTATTATCCATTTGCCCAGACACCCTATGACTTTCTAGGGTTATATTTGTTTAATTCTTTAACCTTGGGATCTCATCCCCTTTCATGATTCCTCACTGAATCCTAGAGTTAACTTAACTCTATTTTCCTGTTTCACTTTTAACTTAGAGTTACACTGACTCTAATTTCCTGTTTTCCCTTCATGTCTCCATACTTGATCCACCTTTTCCATCTTTGTGATTCCTTACTGAATCTTAGAGTTAACTTAACTCTATTTTTCTGTTCCACCTTTAACTTAGAGTTACACTGACTCTAATCTCCTGTTCCACTTTTATCTTAGAGTTACACTGACTCTAATCTCCTGTTCACTTTTATCTTAGAGTTACACTGACTCTAATCTCCTGTTCACTTTATCTTAGAGTTACTGACTCTAATTTCCTGTCTGCGAGTTTAAACTCCTCTGGATCACCTTAGGTTCCCTTTACCTAAGTTCCATGTCATACTCATCCTAGAGTTCCTTGACTCTATGTTGATCACTAGCTCTCCTTAGGTTTCCTTCACCTAAGTTCCATGTCACATATGTCCTAGAGTTCCCTGACTCTATGTTGATCACTCTATCCAATGTCCTTAGGTTATCTCCTAAGACAATGCCACTCGTTAATTCCTAGGATAACTCCTATGTTCGATGTCACTCGTCAAACCCCTAAACTAGGTTTTCTCCTAGTCTTACTACCAACAAGTCTTGTTCCCTTATGTCACATGATTCCTAGGGTTATACCCTAACATGATCACAATTATAAATAGCTAATCTATTTCATGCATACAATTATTTTCAACTCATCCATAATTAATAATTGTCTCTACGCATGCATATTCATCATATATCTTTGGCAACCAACAGTTGCTCTTTTCCCTGTGTCCATTTGCACATGCACATATATTCCTCTATCTCTGGCAACCAACAGTTGCACTTTTTCATCTGAATCCATCTACACATGTAATCTTAATCATAATTACCTAACGCCTCTAACAGGCTACTATCATGCTTCTAGATCAAAAAGCAAAGGAGCAAGGGGAGAGGTCACCCAATTTCGGCAGAATCCCCCACCTTGTAGTGTACCCAATTGCTTGTAGACACTTGCAATTGGTCTCCGCGCGAGTCCACTTGTCCCCTCGAGCTCGCACGCAAAACGATGCACTTCCTTCAGACCTGCACGCAAAACGGTGCACGTCAGAAAAACCCTTACGCAAAACGATGCGCGCCACTTCAACCGGCACGCAAAACCATGCGCGACAGCACGACCTGCACGCGAAACGGTGCACGTACCTCAAATCTGCACGCAAAACGGTGCACGTCTGACTGTAGGGTTGCACGCAAAACGGTGCACATCTTTTTCCTAGCCTGCACGAAAAACGATGCAAACTATTAGATTCTACACGCAAAACGGCGCGCATTGGTCCAACCCGCACGCAAAACGGAGCACGTACCCTTATTGGCACGCAAAACGGTGCACACTCTAATATAGGGTTGCACGCAAAACGATGCATACTTTTCTGACCCTGCACGTAAAACGAGGCATATTGTTAGAGTCTACTCGACAAACGGTGTCCGCTAATTCAACCTGCGCGCAAAACGGAACACTTACCTCGTGTCGGCACGCAAAACGAGACGCGTCAAAAATGCCCGCAAAACTCGAGCAGTAAGACGGCGCATAAATTTTGGGTTCCTAGCATGTATGTGGCAAAGGGGTCAAACCCATAGTCCAAAAGGAAGTGTAGAAACTGTGCCGAAAATACCACAAAAATATGATAAACGGCCTACCTCGACGGCATCGCGTAGTCTATCTGGCTCTTCGGAGCAATTTTGCGCGCTCCACGAAGCCCACGACGCCTCGCCGCAACACTCCCCAACCTTCTCCCTCACTCTCCCTCACTCTCGGTTGAAGAAGAAAACGAAGAAGGAGAAGAATGGAGCTTGCGGGGGGAAGAAGAAGAGAAGAAAAAAGAGAAAGGGAGAGGGGTGGTCCACGGTGCACGGTGCACCGTGACCGGCCGGTGCACCCCACCCACCCGGGTGCACCCGGCCCACCGCACAAAATGGGCGGCCGCGTGGCCGCATCAACGCGCGCCACGCGGCCGCGCATTCCTGCGCAGAGGCGCGTGACACGCGCCCGTTACACGGGCGCGGTCACGCGCCTGCGCGTGAAGCGCCAACAGGGGTCCGCCACGTGGCGGCCCCCTGTGGCCCTCGCAGAGGGCGCACCTGCGCACCTGACGCGCGCCGCGCGTCAGGTCGCATCAGCCGCGGACCTCGGGTTCCGTGCCACGCGGACTGTGCCGCGACGCCTCGATTTGCGTGCCGCTTTGCCTCGAAAAGCGCGCACGCCTACCGGACTCCAAATCCAACAAATAAATAGTCCATCCTTAGCGATTTCGCGCGCTGAGTCCAGAAACGAAGTCCGTTTCTCCAAATTCTCGTCCGATAATTTGTCGAATTCCCCGGATAGCCCACTGATCCGTTTTCCACGCCGGGTCCAATTTTAAAGCCCAATTTGCCGAATTGCAAACTCTAAAATTCCCCGGAGGCGCCCAGAGAGGAATTATTCAATCCCACTTCGCCCGGGCCCAATTTAATTTCGACGACACGCGAAATCCCTTCTGAACACGCGACGGGTCCTCTAATGACCCACGCGATCCCTTTTTAAGCCCGGTTTCCAACGCTTGTGCCCAAGTTGCACAGCAATTCCATTTCTTGGGCCCAACACGCGTCCAATCACGGTCAAGGCCACCGAAAGTTACCGAACCACCAGCAAACCCTATGCTGGGATTCCGGGACCCTTTTTGATTTGACAAAAGTCCCACTGTCCTTGAATTCGCTGGCGGAGCCCGTTCTCTCAATCCGGGTATCCGATCAACGCGAAACTTTTACCGTGGCCTTAAAACACATTTACGGAGCTCCCGTAATTTTCTCGGAATTTTCCGAGACTGTGAATTTTCCACCTTCCATCTGGGCCCACTTCCTCGCATAAGATTTGAGACATCTTATTTTAATCCCAATTTAGGCCCAATTCGTTTCCAGATCATTCCTACACTTTTTCTAACTCAATAAAATAGTATTTCATACCATTTTATTTATATTTATTTATATTCAAATTTCCGGTTCACTACATCCTACCCCCCTTAAAATAAGTTTCGTCCTCGAAACTTGAGTCACACCTCGACTCTTACTCCATCAGAGGGGGGGAAACTTTGCCCTCGCTATCAGGCTCACCGAACCTCGTGATTGGCATTACACTGCCAGCTCACCCACGCATGAGCGGGCAGCGCATTACAGGATCCCTATCCCGACTCCGGGACACTTAGGCTTGGTGTCTGGCCACTTTCCCAATAGGTGAGAGACACAGTTGAGCACTTGCTCTCTCAATTGCCACGAACGACCAAGTCTTTTCTTGCGAAATCTCCTCCTTTAATTTCGCCATCATTTTTTTTTTTTACAAGAGGTTGCATTTGCAACAACTACATATACTGCACTTTTGGGTCGCTCGCTATTTAATGGGGAGGGCAAGGCCAATCCACGAGCTCTCGACCCCACGCACGCTACAAGCGCTCCGTGTCCACAGGTTATCAGCTAACCTGATATCTCAGACTACTAATAGGTCCACAGACCACGATCCAGTAGGGCCTATAGCCCAACAAGTCCAACACTATACAATGGCTCTCACTAGCACGCAGACCCAATCGTCATACGGGTAGATCCTCACTTAGGATTACTACACCAACACTCCCACTAGGAGCTACAATACCTCAATCACCACTAGCTCTACAGCCTGGTCATATCTCACTCTCAGTGTACTAACCTCAGTGTACTACTAGCCTCAATGCTCACACGTGGCATCCCACGTTCCCGGGTCATCGCTTGGACTACCGTCCCGACCAAATCTCTATCATGCCCCGCCATCAGGTCTCGGGCCGCTGTCTCTCACAGCTGACTGCGCCTGCCCACTGGGCTACAGGCCCACAGTCCACAAACATGGTCCAGGCACGGATCGTCCTAAGCGAACCCGCAAATCGTCGCCACGCGACCACTATGCTCCACTGAGCAAACTCAACTAACAAGTCGTCAATCCACGACCCAAACTCTCTATATCAACTCTGGCCACACTGGTCAAAGGCTAATACGCCACCTAATCAGCTCTCTCTGGCTAAACGATACTTGTGCTCCATGAGCACCCAAACAGTTGGGCGTCCTACGCCCCCACGCTAACTCGCAAATATTCAGTGTAAGCAACTTGCTTAAACACCGCATGACTCCTGTACACCTCTCCCAACTGGGTTGAGGCACCACAATAACTGTCCACCAACTCTGGTGATTAACACGCAAATCCTACGGTGGCAATCCTTGCCATTACACCGATCCATCAGATCGGCGCCACAAAACTCTCGCTCTTTGCGAGGTTTTCGAATCTCGAAACCTGTCCCGGGTCTTACCAACCCCACAATGCGGCAATTTAGCCACAATGATAGGCCACACGGTCACTACCGTCATCAGGGCGAACTTTCGCCGCCTGGCCCATAAATCTTTCTTGCCCTAACCTTAGGACATTAACTTGGTTCTCGCAACATAGCGATCACCATTTTCTGTGAGTCGGTCTCTCACTGGACCTTACTAACCATACTTTGCCAGCAACCTAGCTGACACAAGCGTAAAACACCTTATGCTGAAGATGTTGGCTGTGCCGACAAAAGTTCGGCGGCCACGACCATTCTCTTTACTGTCGCCCCTACAGGCGGCGACGCCGTATACTCCTACGTTGTTTGTGCAGCCTTAACTTGCTGCGCTATCAGCCACTGGAGCCTATCTATCTGCTCCAACTGTCATGCTGACGCTACTCTTAGGCGTCGAAACCTGTCTTCCTGTCGGCGGAAAATTCCGCCGACGGCAAGAAGTCTGACCTACTGTTGGACCACTCCAACAAGTGCGGTCACCTGCTATCGCAATCGTATACCACGTTTGACCCCGAGCCCTCTCGGGACTCGAGTCAAACAGGTGCGTTTCCCTATGTGGTGTCATCGCTACTATGCACACCACAACGAAACAACCAGCCCAAACTTAGCCATTTGAGCATCGCGCAGTCTATATACCGACAAAAGGCTCGTCGACCCAATCATGCGAAAGTATAAGAGAGTAATCCTTTTCATCTCCAACATTACGTTGTCGGCCGCCAACGTAATATCCGAAGAATGAAAGCTCGTCGCCCTCGATCAGTCCCAACATCCTTTTTGGGAACAACAAAACCCAATCAGGTACTTTCGCCACCGTCCACGCACTCTCTCGTGCTAATCCCTAGGGTCTCCCTAAGGTTGCTAACCACCTAGGACTATTCCTAGGCTCTGATACCACTCTAATCTGTCACGCCCCGAGTCCGCCAATTTGTACGGTTCGGGCACGCCAACAGACCCGCCAATCGGGTAAAACCTTTTTCTACCCGAAAGGAACGGTAACATCCATAATAACACAACAAGTGTATGCGGAAGCTCAATATCAGAGTACTAAAAATCACTATAAATTTAAAACTTTCATTCAATAACTAATGCGGAAATGAAAGCATACCAGAGTGAACCATAAATTAATTTATTACACTTTACATCTTTGAACTTGCAAATAAATTATTACATTTCCTTTACATAATTCCTCACCATACAAGGTTCACTCAAGAAATATATAGAAAGGGATACCTCTGCTAGACCCTCTAGGTCACTATGCTGCTGGGCCCTTGCCCCTGTCGTATGCCTCGCTGTCGTCTGCATCTGATCTGTCTCGACCGCTGCATCCATTCCCGAACCTGTGGGGGGGGTCACCCAAGGGGTGTGAGAACTCCGACAGAGTTCCCAGTGGGTTCAACCACCGAGAAAGAATGTCCTACACCACTTGGTCCAATGGAAGCAATAATAATAGTGCTAGGAAACTAAAATCCTCAATATCAAAATGCAGCTATGCAATATAACATATCACTACACTACACTATCTGTGTCTAATCACCAACCATCACTACTCTTGTCTAGCCACGCTAGGCTGCTAAGCACCAACTCGGCCACTATGCCGCTATATACAGGGTCAAACTAACCCGGCCACCTTGGCCACTCTATCTTTCTTTATTCTTTAGATTCTGGTGCTTTAGTTCAAGTTAACCCTCAGAAATTCTTATCCAACGGGCCCGAGCCCGGTAGTCCTGCTACCATAAGATAAGATTTCTAAGGTTGCCGATAACACCCGCAAGTGTTACCCCGTCCTGCCGGGGGGACTTGTCATACGGGACACTGCCCGACAGGGTCACTGCCCAACTCTGACAAGAGTACTCTATCTACCAGTCATACGGGTCGCTGCCCGGGAGAGGGACCCTGTCCAACTCCTGACCGTTGTACGTTCGCCCCCGAGGTACGCCCGTTTTATCTTTAATTTTCTTTCTTTTTTTTTCTTTCTCTTTTTTTTTATTTTAGTTCTTAGCCTCTTTGCTTTTGAACACTTGCTTTCCTTTCTTATTCGAGCTTGTAGCTCCCTTTTGCCACTGGCAAATCTCTTTCTTTTTCCTTTGAGCATTTAGCTCTTTGCTTTCACTTTATGCCTTTCGAAAGTACCTCGTCCGACGGGTCACTGCCCAGGGAGCCCTGCTCCACTTGACGAGTCTCAAATTCGAAGGCGCCATTTACATTTTCTTTATACTTTTTAGCCACTTTTAGCTTGCTTTTAACTTTGCCTTTTTACAACTTTTTACCTCTTATCCTAGGTCTCGCCATAAGGATAACTAGAGAGTCTCCTGGACTCTTAAAATTTCTCTTTTATTTCTTTAACTCAAATTAAAGTTAAAGTTATTATCCATTTGCCCAGACACCCTATGACTTTCTAGGGTTGTATTTGTTTAATTCTTTAACCTTGGGATCTCATCCCCCTTTCATGATTCCTCACTGAATCCTAGAGTTAACTTAACTCTATTTTCCAAATTTCACTTTTAACTTAGAGTTACACTGACTCTAATTTCCTGTTTTCCCTTTCATGTCTCCATACTTGATCCACCTTTTCCATCTTTGTGATTCCTTACTGAATCTTAGAGTTAACTTAACTCTATTTTTCTGTTCCACCTTTAACTTAGAGTTACACTGACTCTAATCTCCTGTTCCACTTTTATCTTAGAGTTACACTGACTCTAATCTCCTGTTCCACTTTTATCTTAGAGTTACACTGACTCTAATCTCCTGTTCCACTTTTATCTTAGAGTTACACTGACTCTAATTTCCTGTCTGCGAGTTTAAACTCCTCTGGATCACCTTAGGTTCCCTTTACCTAAGTTCCATGTCATACTCATCCTAGAGTTCCTTGACTCTATGTTGATCACTAGCTCTCCTTAGGTTCCTTCACCTAAGTTCCATGTCACATATGTCCTAGAGTTCCCTGACTCTATGTTGATCACTCTATCCATGTCCTTAGGTTATCTCCTAAGACAATGCCACTCGTTAATTCCTAGGATAGCTCCTATGTTCGATGTCACTCGTCAAACCCCTAAACTAGGTTTTCTCCTAGTCTTACTACCAACAAGTCTTGTTCCCTTATGTCACATGATTCCTAGGGTTATACCCTAACATGATCACAATTATAAATAGCTAATCTATTTCATGCATACAATTATTTTCAACTCATCCATAATTAATAATTGTCTCTACGCATGCATATTCATCATATATCTTTGGCAACCAACAGTTGCTCTTTTCCCTGTGTCCATTTGCACATGCACATATATTCCTCTACCTCTGGCAACCAACAGTTGCACTTTTTCATCTGAATCCATCTACACATGTAATCTTAATCATAATTACCTAACGCCTCTAACAGGCTACTATCATGCTTCTAGATCAAAAGCAAAGGAGCAAGGGGAGAGGTCACCCAATTTCGGCAGAATCCCCCACCTTGTAGTGTACCCAATTGCTTGTAGACACTTGCAATTGGTCTCCGCGCGAGTCCACTTGTCCCCTCGAGCTCGCACGCAAAACGATGCACTTCCTTCAGACCTGCACGCAAAACGGTGCACGTCAGAAAAAACCCTTACGCAAAACGATGCGCGCCACTTCAACCGGCACGCAAAACCATGCGCGACAGCACGACCTGCACGCGAAACGGTGCACGTACCTCAAATCTGCACGCAAAACGGTGCACGTCTGACTGTAGGGTTGCACGCAAAATGGTGCACATCTTTTTCCTAGCCTGCACGAAAAACGATGCAAACTATTAGATTCTACACGCAAAACGGCGCGCATTGGTCCAACCCGCACGCAAAACGGAGCACGTACCCTTTATTGGCACGCAAAACGGTGCACACTCTAATATAGGGTTGCACGCAAAACGATGCCTACTTTTCTGACCCTGCGCGTAAAACGAGGCATATTGTTAGAGTCTACTCGACAAACGGTGTCCGCTAATTCAACCTGCGCGCAAAACGGAACACTTACCTCGTGTCGGCACGCAAAACGAGACGCGTCAAAAATGCCCGTAAACTCGAGCAGTAAGACGGCGCATAAATTTTGGGTTCCTAGCATGTATGTGGCAAAGGGGTCAAACCCATAGTCCAAAAGGAAGTGTAGAAACTGTGCCGAAAATACCACAAAAATATGATAAACGGCCTACCTCGACGGCATCGCGTAGTCTATCTGGCTCTTCGGAGCAATTTTGCGCGCTCCACGAAGCCCACAATGCCTCGCCGCAACACTCCCCGACCTTCTCCCTCACACTCCCTCACTCTCGGTTTGGAGAAGAAAACGAAGAAGGAGAAGAATGGAGCTTGCGGGGGAAGAAGAAGAGAAGAAAAAAGAGAAAGGGAGAGGGAGTGGTCCACGGTGCACGGTGCACCGTGGACCGGCCGGTGCACCCCACCCACCCGGTGCACCCGGCCCACCACACAAAATGGGCGGCCGCGTGGCCGCATCAACGCGCGCCACGCGGCCGCGCATTCCTGCGCAGAGGCGCGTGACACGCGCCCGTTACACGGGCGCGATCACGCGCCTGCGCGTGAAGCGCCAACAGGGGTCCGCCACGTGGCGGCCCCCTGTGGCCCGCGCAGAGGGCGCACCTGCGCACCTGACGCGCGCCGCGCGTCAGGTCACATCAGCCGCGGACCTCGGGTTCCGTGCCACGCGGAACTGTGCCGCGATGCCTCGATTTGCGTGCCGCTTTGCCTCGAAAAGCGCGCACGCCTACCGGACTCCAAATCCAACAAATAAATAGTCCATCCTTAGCGATTTCGCGCGCTGAGTCCAGAAACGAAATCCGTTTCTCCAAATTCTCGTCCGATAATTTGTCGAATTCCCCGGATAGCCCACTGATCCGGTTTCCACGCCGGGTCCAATTTTAAAGCCCAATTTGCCGAATTGCAAACTCTAAAATTCCCCGGAGGCGCCCAGAGAGGAATTATTCAATCCCACTTCGCCCGGGCCCAATTTAATTTCGACGACACGCGAAATCCCTTCTGAACACGCGACGGGTCCTCTAATGACCCACGCGATCCCTTTTTAAGCCCGGTTTCCAACGCTTGTGCCCAAGTTGCACCGCAATTCCATTTCTTGGGCCCAACACGCGTCCAATCACGGTCAAGGCCACCGAAAGTTACCGAACCACCAGCAAACCCTATGCTGGGGATTCCGGGACCCTTTTTGATTTGACAAAAGTCCCGCCGTCCTTGAATTCGCTGGCGGAGCCCGTTCTCTCAACCCGGGTATCCGATCAACGCGAAACTTTTACCGTGGCCTTAAAACACATTTACGGAGCTCCCGTAATTTTCTCGGAATTTTTCGAGACTGTAAATTTTCCACCTTCCATCTGGGCCCACTTCCTCGCATAAGATTTGAGACATCTTATTTTAATCCCAATTTAGGCCCAATTCGTTTCCAGATCATTCCTACACTTTTTCTAACTCAATAAAATAGTATTTCATACCATTTTATTTATATTTATTTATATTCAAATTTCCGGTTCACTACAGCGATCCTAAGAGGTAAGGCTTCGATTTTTGTGTTGATCACTTTGCTCCGTTTCACACTTTTGGCACGGCTCCCGAGGCTTCGTTGACTCCCTTTTTGCTGTGGAATTTTCTGGACAGCATCAACTTCTTCGATTTATATCTTGAGCTAGGAGCATCGGATCAAGGCGTATAAGGAGTCGATTTCAATCTACTCATCGTAAGGAACGTAACCGTAATTTTTCTGGATTTTTTTGAGCACTGTACAGAGGTGAAAAACTCCTTTTTTTCCGTGCTATTTGGAAAACAGCAAATATTGTATTTTTGGGATTTGTATTTATACCGGGTGCGTTGTTCTGTACAGCTGTGCACTGTTTTCAGTGAGTTGCGGGATTAGAGGACTGTGGACAGCTAGAAGACTATTTGGGTGTGGTTTGCGCTTTTCGAGGTGGGCGGTTGTTGCTTACCTCATTTTTGACTAACTCACTAGGAGTATTAGAGATCCCCTATTTCAAAACTGATAATCGGTATTCCATGGTGAATTGCATGAGTAGACCCCACAAATTATATGACAGCTCATTTATGATAAATTGGGACACTGTGGTTGGGACAAATGCTATAATCTCGCATGCAAATAACTTTTGATATTGGTACCGTAAGATCAATCTTTTTAAAATAAATATTTGACACTCTTCTACAGCTTTTAAATAGTACAATTGCATGCTTGCTTGGACATCTAGTTAGGCCACTATTTATTACTACACTATCATATTGGGACTTGACATGTTTTATTGCTCTCATTTGCATTCAGATGCTTATTGCTCAAGTATGAGCAGGGGTTTGGGATAGTGTAGTCAGGATTGCACTAGATTGTGGACTTGTGGGGTATTGCGGTGACCACGGACAGCAGGTGGTCGACCGGATGTTTATCCTTGCATCAGATTGGGGTTGAGTCTGGTTTATTTGTGTGCATCAGCAGGGGATTGGGTTTTCTGTAGTGGACGGAGTTTCCCACTTTGATCATAGTCATGATCCAGTCCTGCTATTGTGAGACATTGGTTACAGAGATGCTTGATACAGAGATACTTTACTCGTGTGGGTCGCTCCCCTCGAGTGCCACTCCGGAGTAGGCTTTTGGCCGTGCCGGGTGCCGGTCAGTTGGTGAGTTGTGAGTGATGACAGAGCAGGCCGTGCCGGGTGCCGGTCAGTTGGTGAGTTGTGAGTGATGACAGAGCAGGCAGTGCCAGTGTTCCCTGGCCCTTTGATTGGGTTTCTTTGGGCGGTTAGCCCTATAGTTGCATGCATACAGTTATCTTTTGGCACTGCATTTAGATGCATTGTAGTAGCAGCTTCCTTTTCAGCAGCCTTTATAGCTTACTACTGTTCCTTCCTTTTGCCTCTAGTAGTCCTAGTGGGTCCGTCAGAGTTGAGGATTTACCCACTAGGGGGAGGCTACTGGTTTATCTAGTAGTTCTCACCCCCCCCCCCCCCCCCCCCCATTGTTGTTTTCTGTCTTTTCCCCTGGGTTTTGCAGAGTTGTCTGTGGGAGCTGCTGGGCCTTCAGCGGCAGATCGAGGTAAGAGAATAGCGGACTAGCTAGATCGTCTGCCCCGACCGTGAGAGTAGCTGGACTTATATTGTACCCCTTTTTATATCTCAGACTGTAGCACTTTACTTTTGGGTCTGGTTTTAGCCAGCTGGTTGTATTTATTTCAGTGAGCTGGGAGATTATTGTACTTATTACAGCTTTATTTGTAGTTCCAGTCTGAGATACTATGTGGTTCTTCTATTTCAGCTCTGTATTATGCTCTTTTATTGTTCATATTATATCTGAGCAGGTTACCAGCGCTTCGTGTACGCGGAAAATCCCGTGTGCACGGCGGATCTGTTGGCGAGCCCGGGTTCCGGTTTACACCTGGGGCGTGACAAAGAAGGCATGATAAGTCCAAGTATATGCTACTGTACTGATATCTGAATAGAAGCAAGTCTATGTTGTGATCAAGCAAACATGATATATATGTCCAAATATGAGCTAATGAATTGTCATCTAATTAATGACCAATCAAGCAGGTATATGTCCAGGTATAAGCAAGGGATACTAAATCAATAGAATAAAGCTCATTAACATAATCTGGGCTAAATAGAAGAACAGGGGTCCGACTGGACTAAAGCAACAAGAAGGCCGAAAAGATAAAGCCCGGACCGAAGATAACCCACCTCAAGGTAGAAGATCATGGTGATTACTGGATGGCTCACGAGCTGGCGGCTGACTGCTGGGACCTGAATCATATACACAAGTCAGAAACATAGACTCTCACACATACCCAACCCACTGACTCGCTGAGTGCAGAACAAGCTAAACAGGGAACTTCGCCGAAGTCCCAAGATCTTTCGAAATTTTCAAAAATCCACTGATAGATCCACTAAGACCCAATCTGTGCTAAACAATAACCAAAACTCGTGAAACTTCACGTGCTTAATGTCGAATCGCCGTTAAATCGTCGATTTTGCCGATTTACGGTTCGGAATCCAATTCCCGCTCAACGAAAGCCATTGGATCTCTAACGAAGGGTTTAGAGACCACGTGGACGCTATCTACCGCAGCCTACCAGGCTACAATTACAAATTGACCCCTAGGGTTTCACCAAATTGCATAAAAGCATGCAATCTCACACCTTTTTCCCTTATATTTTATTTCTGAATGCTTTTAAACTAAACCAAGGCCACCAGTTGGTGGAACTCGACGCCCTGAACGCCGTGCTCACCATTTGGGAGCAACACGAAACCCGAGGACAACTTCGGGTCAATAAGCACGATGCAAAAAGGCTCAAGTTGCTACTTTTCTTACTTACTCTTGACCAAACCCAAATTTAGGGTGAGCATCATGCTCAGTAGGTCGAAAGAACTTAGAGGCACACCCTGAGGGTGCAGCCAACCTGCTGGAACAGCTTAAGGGCCATCTAGTGCTCATTTAGGCTTAGCTTACTAGATCTTCTAAACTACTCAGTCATTTGCTGAAGTAGAGTGAGCATCAAGCTCCTGGGATCATGATGACACAAGGGCTTGCTCTAACACCGGTGCAAAGCTGCTGGAGCACTGTGAAAGGCATCCTTGCCTAAGCTAGGGCTTGGCATGTGGGATCAACCAATCCACCAGGTCATTTGCCAAAATGAATTGAGCATCATATTTAGGAAGCTAGCAGGAGACTAGGGCTCACCCTACAGTTTTCGGAGAGCCGCCGGAACAGTGGCCGGAGCCACCTCGGCCAAGAATGCAAACACCCAGAGCTCGGGCTTGGGCAACCATGGAAAAACTTAGGTTCTAGTGGGCTAAAAAGGCAAGCATCATTTAGAAAATCTCCAGGGAAGTGCCCTAGGTGCCATGGAGTCAAGCTCCGGCGGCCGGTGCGACGGATGGCCGGAAAATAGAGCTTCGCGGCCATCCAAGGTGCTCTAATGGTAACTTTCCATGCGGTGGTTCTTAGTGCCATGCAAGGGCACAGGTGGCTTGCCCTCAATGCCAGGACACTTTCTGGTGTGGTGGCCGGCGGTAGGAAGCGGCGGTGACGGCGGCGGAGCAAGCTCGGCCGAAACCAAGATAACCCAAAACTAGGGTTACGATCTGCGACTTCTTAGCTGAACCAAACCCAACCAAACTTTGTGGACTACCTTCTGAGAACCAATAGAAGCTTCTGGTCAATTTTGTTCCAGCGCTAGAGCTCCGAAGGCTGCGCACGCAAATCCCGGCCAAGATCTAGCGTTCCGGCGACCCTTCTCTAGCCCACCGGCAACCGGAGGTCTACAGGCCTCGAGGCTTGGCCAGGAGCATCTTAGCGATGCCAGAACCTGACTGATGGAGGCTTGGTTGCTAGAAAAAACAAGACAAGGGAAAGCTTACCTCGCCGGATCCGGGGAAGAAGGAGATGGTGGCTCCGGCGGCGCGCAGCCACGGCAGTGCACATGACCACCTCGGCTTGTCTTCTGGATGAAGGAGGAAACCGTAGAGAGATCTGGGCTTAGGTCTAGGGGCTCGGGCGCTCTTCTTCTTCTACCAACCCAAGATCAAGAGTTTTTCTTGAAAATCCTTGCTTTTACGGCGACCAAGGGCGGCGGCCGGCGACGCAGCTGCTCGGGAGAGGTAGTAGAGGAAGAGGAGGAGTCGTGGTTTCTCGTGGAGGCTGGGTGAATACGGCTAGGGTTGCAAAGAAGAAACCCTAGATTGCTATATATAAGCTTTTGCAACAAAATGCAATAAGTCCTCCATTACTTGGTATTTAAGTTTGGGTCCCTGGCTGTAGTACAGAATCGCAGAGAAATCCCTCCTCCACAAGTTTGGTTCCATTTGGCACATAAAATGTTGGGCTTTTATGCAAAACACTGCAAATTTTTATATATTTCACGCTTTTCAAGACAACCGGGTAGTCAAACTGAAAAACGGACACCACCACGACGTCCGGCTTGACGAAACCTATCAGGTAGCGATTTTTGTTTTTCGATGAAATGCCCGGATAAATTTTTGGTCCATAAATACTGTACAATTATACAGTATGGTACGTTTCTCGAGACTCTAGGATTGTCAAACAAAAATTCCGTCAGCGCCATTGCGCTCAGAATGTCAGAAATAGCTAGAAACGACTACTCATACTACTATATTTTGGGTCCAGATAAATGGCCGACGTTGGTTGAGAGGGGAATTAAATAAGGGGTTACTATTCACAACTTAAGTTGTGGGCCCCGCTCGCTTCTTCGCTGATTTCTGGACGATCCGACCGTCAGATCGAGAACATATGAATATCAATCTTTCTTGTTTCGACGAGACGGTCGCAATAGTGATCTCGAATTTTTGAGTTCAGGCTCCGATCAAAAGTCGATATTTTCGGACCACAATTGCACTACTAATAATCCATTTTTGTCATTTAATAATCCAGAAAATTATTTAAACTTAGATTTTGGATTTCAAAAATCATGGTTACTACAGACGCGCCGCGTGTCCCACTCGGGGACCGCTCCCGACGCCTGGCGCACGCAGGCTCAGCGCCAACTGCCGCGCGCCGCGTGGCGGCAGCCGCTGCCCGCCATGCGTCACCCCTTGTCTTCGTTGGTCCCGATGCACGAGCCAAGGCCGTAGACCGGCCCGCTTAGGAAATCAACCCGACAAGCTCAAAAATCTGAAAAATAGTCATTTTTACTGTTTTCGTGCGCTGAGTCCGTTTTTGGCGTCTATTTGACGCGCAACGCACTCGATATACTGAAAATAGGTGTTTTCTCACCACCGACCACACAATCAAGCCACACGGAGAAACGGGTCACCACAACAGGAATCAGACCTATTTAGGCCCGTGAAAATGTAGTTTACTTTTTGGATAATATATAATTTATTTTTTATCATGCAAGAATCATTTATTTATTTTTTGGATAATGAATTTGAGTTAAAAATTTTAAAAAATATTTAAATCGTAGGGGAATTAAATTTTAATTTTTTAATTGAATGAGAATTCAAATTTTGATACATTTATTTTATCTAATTTAAAAACATATAAATCATATATTAATTTATTTATATAATTAAAAATAAAATTTATAATTTTTAAATTAAAATTTGAGTTTAAATTGTGAGCTAAATATAGTTTTGGATATTAAATTTTAATTAACAATTAACAAATTTTAATTAAGGTGGATTAAAATTAAATTAAAAACTATATTTAAATTTATGAATAATAATTAAAATATAAATTAAAATTTGAAGTTACTATTTGAATCTAAACAATTATTGATTTGACATATCTATTTTTAAATCACTTTATTCATCAAACGTAATTTTTATTTATTTTTGTAATTTATTTTTATATATTTTTTTATTTTATTTAGAATTTCACCTTACTAAAAATTTTTTAAATTATAAATTTTAATTTTTTGTATATAAATAAATAAAAATTTTAAAATTTTGATTATTTTTAATCATAATAAGTTTTTAATAATAGTTAGAAAAAATTTTGAATTCTTTTATAATTTTAAAGATAAAAATTTTCAAAACAAAAGATAAAAATATACTAGGCCAGCACGGCCCGGCACAGGCCGAATAGCAATTGGACGGGAATCGAATTGGGCTTGGACCGGAATCGAACCGGATTTGGACCGGAATCGATCCGGGATTGGACCGGAATCAGACAATGCAGGAATTCCGGTCGGATTCGGAATCAAAGCGGGCCGGGATCGAAGCGGGTCTGGGACAGGAATTGGACCCATGTAGGCCAGTAAAAATATAGTTTAATGTATAAGAATCAACAATCCTTTAAATTTTATTTTGAATATAAAATTTGAATTAAAATTTTAAAAAAATAATTAAATTGAATGGAAATTAAATTTTAATTTTTTAATTGAATGAGAATTCAAATTTTGATCTATTTATTTTAAAATGCATACTTATATTTTAAATTCATCCGAATTCAAAAAAAAATAACAAAATAATTATATATATATATATATATATATATATATATATATATATATATATATATATATATATATATATATATATATAAAACTGTATAATTATTATGCACAACAATCTTGTCTATTTTATGAGTGCGGCTACAAATATTATAGAAGTTACCCTATAATATTGTTGATGACATGATATACTATTATTATACATCCTAAATATTAATTACTAAACACCAAATATATTATTATTAAACCATAAACACTATTATTATCTATACAAATATATGAATTCCCAATATCTATAGCTGACTTAGCACATTCTCTTTTTTTTTTTTGAGATTTTTTTTTTTTTTTTTTTTTTTTTTTTTTTTTTCAAGTAAACCGTCCCTTCATCTTCCTCATTCTCTTTCTTAATCGTCCCCTCTACGACTCCCCCTCTCCTCTTTGTGCTCATTCTCTCTAGCAATATGACTTTTTATTTTTTCTCTACTAAATTTTTAATTTTAATTAATCCATCATGACTTTTCCCTTTCACCTTCCCCTTCATCCTCACTAGCAATTAACCCTTCTCCTTCTTCCCACTAAACTTTCAATTAATATCCAAATAATTCTATTACGATTTATAATAATCACATTTATATCTCAAATTAATTCATTGTGACAATTTTTCTTCCTTCTCTCTTACTAATGCGCGCCCACCTCCCCCTCCGCCGAGATCGAAGGATTGTCGTTACCGTCACTATCGTCCTCGTCGAAAAAGGCATCATCAAGCCCATTCCTGCGGCCAATAATAAATTTTTTTTAATAAATATAAAAAATAAAATATATAAAAAAATATTTTATATTTTTTTATTATTAATTATTTATATAGTTTCTATCCGCTGCAAAGTGCGGCCCTTTACTAGTTATATCTTAAATTCAAAGTAGGATATCCAAAGCATTTCTCTTATTCTATCCATACCCACTTATTTATTTAATTAGGTGAGATGTAATCCACCAAAAAGATTTAGTTGCTTCACATTTCCAGCTAAGTTTATTTACGAAGCGGGTAGCATGCTACCTTTCTCTCTCTCTCTCTAAAAAAAAAAAAAAAGATTTTCAACAATCTCTCTCCCTCCACCTTTAAAAAAGGATAAATATTATTACTCAGTGCTTGTAATTACCCTATCAAGCAATCTCATAGCATCACTTTTTGAGTAAAATTTTTAACTTTCATATAAGGAAAAAGTCAAATTAAATTATATTTTTTAACTTTAATTTTTAATTAAGGTATAAATATAAATTTAGAAATTAAATATTAAATTTTAGATTTTGATTTAAAAATTAATTAAAATATAAATTCAATCAAAGATTTTGAATTTGATCCATAAATTTAAATTTAAATTTAATTGTAAGTTTGAATTTGAATCAAATTAAAATTTAATTTCATATTTTAAATTATTCACTCAATTTTAAATTTTAATTTTTTTTTAAAAAAATTATATTTAAAATTTTATCTTATCATTTTAATATTTTGATATAAATTTTAATATTTAGCCTTGTAGTTTGAATTTAAATTATAAATTTAATTTTATATTTTGAGGTGGGAACTCAGTTTTAAATTATTTTTATATTTTATATTTTAATCATTTTTTATAATTAATTTTTTTAATATTGAAAGGAGCAATCGATCATACCTTTTCCGATTGTTAATCTGAATCAAACATATTGCGAGATTTTAACTATTTCGTTTATTTTTACGAATAAATTTAACTAAAAATATAAAACCAATTAGGTTTTAAATTTAAAATCTCGAGCACCATTCATTAAGCACTTTGCTACTTATTCAGGTACTTCTTAAAAAATTTGACATTTATTATTTAGTATAATATCAAACCTCATTTATAATTTATTTATTTTATTCTAAAAAATATTAACTTGAAAATGGAATATGGTATGGATATCTGAACATTTGATTTTACTGCTCATTTACTAAATATATAAATTTTTTAAAATAAATCAATGACAATGGAATATTTCCAAGATATCAAAACCCACCTCATATCTTTGTTTTTGTTTTTATTTTTTTTCATATTTATCACTGTACTCTGATTTAAATAATATATATATAATATTAGTCTCTATACAATTTTTATTTTAAACCCAACACAAAAATAATACAATCCCAGCTATTCTAAGGATCGAACCAAACAAAAAAATGTCTATAAAATTGGAATTTTATTCTCGAGATAAGATCTTGAGAAATCTAACTCCAAACGAAAATTTCAAATCTGGTCAACCAAGCAGGATCTAAATTCATCAAACACTACAATAAAACTATACTATAGCGACACTTTTAAGTATTGTTAAAAACTAAAAAAAAATGCTGCTGAAAAAATACCGACATTTGTCATTAGTGTCGCTATATGTGCCGTCGCTAGGGTGTATAGCGACGCATTATTATAAGGCTAAATTACAGAAAATCCCCCTGTCATATCCCGCTTTTCCACTTTGCCCCCCTGTCATTAAAAAGTCGACAATCTGCCCTCTCGTAATTACCGAATTGTCTTTAGGGGGTAACGACGTTAACAGAAATGGTAAATTGACGAAAATACCCTCCTTTTTTTTTCTTTTCTATTCTGAAGTTTTTTTTTTTTTTTTTTTTTCTATTCCAAAGTTTTTTTTTTTTTTTTAAGGGATATTTTCCAAGGGTATTTTGGGTATATGAAATTATATTTTCAAAAAAACTGACGGTCAACTGACGGAGGGGGGGTTATTGCACAATTCGGTAATTACGAGGGGGCAGATTGTCGACTTTTTAATGACATGGGGTAAAGTGGAAAAGCGGGATATGACAGGGGGGTTTTCTGTAATTTAGCCTTATTATAATGTGTCCCAAAAATGTGTCTCTATAATTTAATTTTGAATATCGATGGACTATAAATGGGACACTTGCTAAAAGTGTCACAAATATGTGTCCCTATAACCTAATTTTGTTGTAGTGAAAGCAAAGGCTTCGAATTTGGCTACTCTTTGAACATTGAAATGCAGGGCTTATTTGGTTCGCCAAGAGTGAAATCGAATTGAGATTCTAGAAAAATAATTTCTACACAATTGATTTTGGTCTAGAAAAATAATTTTGTTTAAAAGATGTAGAGCATTTGGTTAAATCTATCAGAAAAGTAATTTTTCTGAAGTGATTTTAGAAAGTTATTTGACAACAATTTTTTAATATTTGCAAATGATAAATTTGTTTGCTAAATTTTTATTTTAATATTTGAATTTGACTTTAGAAATATAAATTTGGAAATATGATATTAGAATTTAAAATCTAAATTTAAAATTTGAGCACTTAGAATTTTAAAATTTTAACTTTTAAATTTTAAATTTTAAATTTTAAATTTAAAATGGAAATTTTAAAATTTTAAATTTAAGAAGTTTAAATTTAAATTTTAAATTTTAAATTTTAAAACTTTTAAAATTATAAAATTTGATATTTAAAATCTAAATTGGAGTATTGGAATTTAAAATCAAAATTTGATAATTGAAATTTAAAATTTGAAACTAATTTTAAATTTAAAAATTCAAATTTAAATTTAAATTTTAAATTTTTAAATTTTTAAATTTTAAGAATTTTAATTTCAAATTTCTTAAAATTTAAATTTTGTCTTAAATTTGAAATTAAAATTTAAAAATTTAAGTTTTAAATTTAAATTTTAAATTTTAAATTTAATATCAAAGTGACATAGCAGGAGAATCAACCACACGGTCAATATAGAATCAAAATATGTATAATCAACCATCTAACGATCAATATAGAATCAAAGTATGTATAATCAACCATCTAACTCCTCTAGATGTCAACAAATGTTTCTATGTCAAATGTTCTTCAAGTAGTATCAAGTTTCAACTATAATTACTTTAAATCACTCTACACTATGTTCAACTGATATAACATCAAGTATAAACGATAACCAAGCAACAAGGAGTAGAGCATACACCAATCGATCAATAACTATTTGACAAATAAAAGAAAATGAGAAGAGAGAAAGGGATCGAGTGGTTAGAATGAATTCGGAGTGTTTTGATTCAAAGCAAAAGTCTTCGGATCAAAGTGGAGTTGAGGAAGCGAGGTTAAGTAGCTCAAAATCTGAAATTTTTAGATTTTTGACTTGAGTACTAGAACCCCAAGCTAGTATCAGATCCTTGTAGAAAACAGATCTCGGGTTGGAGGGAATCAGAAAATTTTCTAAGTGCTGGAATACCGTATTTAGTCATCGTGTATCGATACTCCATGCAAAGTTGGAAAATCTAGCTTTCGAGTTGGACTCGAGTGGGAAAATGGCTAAGTGTTGAGGTATCAGAACCTATTCTTAAGTACCGCTACCTTATGCAAAAACAGAAAGATGAGCTCTCGGGTGAGTGAATTTCAGTGTTAGCGTACCGATACCCCACCTTGTGTATCGGTACTCCAAGCTCCTGACAGCAGGTGAAGAGTTGGTAAACCATAGTTAATTGGGGGCTTAACCTAGGGTTGGGTTTAAACCCACACCCCTTCACAGGAAATACACTCTAAACACCTCTTTTCTCATTTCTCTTCTCCATCTCTTCTCTTTCTCTCTCTAGAAGTGGAAAGAAGGAAACCCTAGCTTGAGTTTTTAGAGGGATTGATCTATTGGAGAGCTTGGAAGCTTCCAAGGGAGGCTTGGGGAGGAAGAAGGACCATCCTCTCCACGTTTTGGAGTTAAAACCTAAGGTGAGTTTCAAGAGATTTAAGTTTTTATGGATTTAAAAGAGAAGGATTAGTCTCTTATACATTCTAATCCCATTTTTAGAGATTTTTTTTGAAGATTTGGGAGATCAAACCTTACTTCTTCCAAAAAAACACAAAAGAAGGTGGGGGATTCTTCTGAAAAAGAATGTCTTTCTCCTTTTCCTTTGCTTTTTTATTTAGAAGTATGATAGTAAGAATAGTAGTGTAATGAGTTCATGAGTTTGAGAATCTAGGATTTAGCCCTAAAAGAGAATTATATATACTAAAACCTAATATAGGTTGTTTTTGTATGTGAATGATGATATTTGACTTAGGAGAAAATCTAGATTATGAGTTCAAAATGAGTGGCATAAAATCTTGGAGATGACTCTAAACAAAATGGGTGGCATTGTCTTAGGGGATAATCTAAGGTTGTATGATAGAGTGTTCAATATAGAGTCAAAACTCTAAGCCATGAGTTCGGTTGAGGTTGATGAGTTTCATGGCAATTAGTAACCCTAGAGTTTGGTCTTAGGGTGAATGTGCGAATATGGGCAAATGTAATAATTTCAACCTAATTGATAGTCCAAGAGATATCATAGCTATCATAGAGTCAATGATCTAGGGTAAAAGATGAAAGAAAGAAGCGAAAAGCTAAAAGCTAAAAAAGCTAAGAGTAAAAGAGAATGAAAAAGATGATTAAAGCAACTTTGGATGTTGAGACTCGCAATGGGAGTGTGAGAGCGATAGTCATTTTCCCGGGAAGAAGCCCTTTTGTCACACGAGGTACTTCTGAATGGTATATAGAGCACCTATGGTGCTAGTGGCGCCTTTGGATCGTCTCGTCTTTTGGTAGCATGACTACCGGGCACGGGCCCATTGGACGAGATCTTTCCAAAGGAATAAATAACTTGAACTAAAGCAAAATAAAATGAATATGTAGAGTGGCCAAGGTGGCCGAGTTATATATGACCTTCTTTTGTAGTGGCATAGTGACCATGTCATGGCATAGTAGCTTACTACATGAGCATATTAGTTAGCATTTACAGTTTTCCTTATCGTATATTACCTGCTATTATTGTTTCTATTGGACTAAGCGGTGTAGAACATATTTTTTCAGTAGTTGAACCCAGTGGGAACTATTCGTAGTTGTCACATCCTTGAGTGACCATTTTACAGATCCAGGCAGTGTCGGCGAGGCATAGGACAGGGGTAAGAGCCCAGCAGTTTAGCGACCTAGCAGGTCTAGCATTATCAGCACCATTTTGGGTTATTTTTTAGTGAACTTGTATATGAGGAAAATGATGTAAACATTTAATACTTATTTAAATATATTGGAGAAAAATGTAAATTTACTTTATATTTTGATGGATCGCTCATGTATTGTACTTTCATGATCATGTTAAACTGTTTGTTTAATGAATGAAAGTTTTTAGTTGTTAGTTTTTATACTCTGATATTACTCTTCATCATACACTTGTTTGTACTGATATGGATGTGACAGTTTCTTTCGGATATTGAGAGGTCATGCCCGATTGGCGGATTTGTTGGCGTACCCAAACTGTCCAAATTGGCAGTCTCAGGGCATGACAATGATAACCTATCCGCTTGACCTCTTTGCCTTATCGCTAGTCGTCGGTACTGCTGGAACTACTGGTACTACCAGTGCTGCTGGTGCTGCTGGCGCTGTCGCTACTAGGGATGCTGTCACTGGGGGATTTTCGATCGGTGAAACTGCCTATGGTGCTCGCTATGCCAGCATCTAAACAATATGCTAGAAAGTCTCTCTCTGTAGCCGGAACGCTTCTACCAAACTGGCCATATGCACCTGTATCGCTTAGGCCTCGCTCTGTCCAATCTACCTAGGTCCTCACTGCTCTAGCTCATCTGATGATGTGGGGTGTGTCCGTGCCGGTACTTCGCGTGTCACACCCCGAGACCAACAATTTGGTTGGTTCGAGCATGCGCACAAACCGCTAAATGAATAAAGTTTTTCCAAACCGCCCAAGGCATACACATAGCGATAAATGTATAAATTTCAACAAGAAATACAATTATACAATCATGCAGAGAGAAGATATTACAGAGTGATAAAGTAAACTTAGCTAAGCATTTAAACTATTATATTTATACATCTCACAAATCTTTTAGACATTACATTATATTTTCTAAAATAAAGCCTCAACAAGTCCGCTTCAAGATAAAATACAAAAACTCTCTCTCAGTACAAGGTGACCTATACCAGAGGCCACCATCTAGGGTGATAGGCCCTTACCACAATCCTGCACCACTGTGCTCGATGGGGCTCAGCAAAATAGTGAGTAAAAGCTAAAAGAAGTTTTCAGCGGGTTCGGCCCCGATTTGGGTTCCTTTCCTATTAGATCTAATCAAGGCATAAGTAGATAGATAAGTAAAGCTATAAACAACTATACTATGCAGATAGAAAGAACATTACACTATGCCTCACCCGTCATAACCCAATCATCGCACTCGTCTCACGTCAAGCTAAACTCACATTACTTAACCCACAGTTTCATCACCAACTAGGGTCATTTTCTGGGAAATATATCTCTACCCATAAACGTGACACTCTGAGGCATACTGCACGTGATGAGCGACCTTCACGAGCTGAACCGACTATGTGTGTGATGACCCAAATCTCCGCAGAGCTTTTGCTGGGTGATCAGCAACTTCTGGAGGCTTATTCGATGTGATGGAGGTGCTTGTGCGCAAATCGGACCTCAGGATTGGACCCAGCATGAAATTTGGATTAAGAATACCATTCCGGATGCCTTTGACAAATTTTAGAAGCGGAATTTGGCAAAACGGATATCAGATTTGGATTCATCGCGCGAAAACGATGAAAATGGACTATCTACGTGTGTTTTTCGGAGCCCGAATGACAAAACACGGATTTTGAGGCAAGATGTTACTGTTCCGGCAGCCGTGGCAGCGCCGGCGGCGATGGACAGCGGCGGAGCACGGCGGCGCAGGCGCGGGCAGCAGTGCGGACGGCCGGTCCACGGAACCTGGCGTGCACCGGGACCAGCGAGCGTTCGGCGGGAAACGTGGCGCGCGTTGATTGGTTGGTCAACGCACACGGGACAGCGCGCCGGGCGCGACGCACGGTGGACCCGCCAGGCCACGTGTCGCTCGCCCATTGGCGGGCGCAGCGACCCGGGTGGGCCGGCGCGGACCGCGGCTCGTGCACACCGCCGTGGACCGCGTCGCCACGTGGCGCGCCGCGATTGGGGGGCGCGCGTGGACCGGGCGCGCGGGGCGCGGAGATGATGACGTGGCGCGCTGAGGAGCTTTCGGGCGTGCACAGTACCGGGCCGGGCCGGTTTTTGGGCACCCGATTTCTGCGCCCAAATCCGATTTGCCCTTTAGGTCCCTTAGCAGCTCTTTTTCTCTGAGGGTAAGGGTTTTCTTCAGAGAAGTTCTTTTTCTCCCTCTCCTCCACCCTTCGATGGATTCCCAGATTTTTTGGAGGCCGCGGCATCGGCGTTTTCTGCGACGCGGCGCACTTCGACGCTTATTGGATTGTGGCTTCTACCGTCGCATTTCAGTGCGCGAGACCCCATGAGCTACCCCATTGGACTTTTGAGCTGATTTTTGCGGCAGCGCGTTCACGAGAGGTACGTCTTCTCCTTTTGTGTTGATCACTTTGCCTTATTTTGAGTTCTTGGCACGGTTTACGAGGCATCTTTGAACCCCTTTTTTGCTGGTAGTTTTTCTGGACAGCGGAGGCTTGTCGGATTTTATCTTTGCACTCGGGTATCGAATTTCGACGTATGAGGACTCAATCGACATCTACACTTCGAGAGGAACGCATCCGTATTTTTATCAGAATTTTTGGAGGAAGCTTCAAAGGTGATTTTTAAGCTTCTTTCGGACTGGTTTCCTGCATAATTTTGTTAGTGGATAGTTTGACTTGCCGCAATGTTTCATTTATATCTTGGCCTACAGGTGTCGGAACGAGGAGTGTAAATACTCGATTTGTATCTACTCGTCGCGAGGATTGCAGCCGTGATTTTTCTGGATTTTTTTGAGGACTGTACATAGGTGAAAGATCCCCTTCTCTGTGCTGTTTTGGCAAATCAGCAAATGCTGTTGGGGTGTGTTTGTGGTGTTGATTGATTTTTGGCTGCGATGTTGTTTGAGCAGAGGCTTGTGCGACTGAGTACCGAGGGTGCGGTTTCGGTGGATTTTGTTAACATGTGGCTACGCACTTCACCGACTTCAGCTTTGCCTGTGGAAAATGATTCAGGTGGGTTGCTTCGCCTCCAGAACCAGTGGACGGTTCTCTAATTCTATTTGTTAGAATGCATGCATGTTTAGTGTACCCATATGTTGTTGAGAGGTGAGCTTGGTAAATGGTATTTATTTGAGGAATTGCAAGATATGATATTCATGTTATGCCTGATGAAACTTGCAAGATTTAGATATCCATGTTTATGATCAATGAAAGCTCACCTAAGGGAAGCATTACACTATGTGATGGATAGCATGCACAATTTAATGTACAACCTATAAGATTGAAATATAAGCATAAGAATGATATAGTTCATGTGGATTGAGGCCTACATGATTTATTCTACATGTTGGGTACCTTCGAGATATTATATATTTAATGGTTTATTCACCTATGCTAGTCGAGAGCATGTTTAGGGATATGAGGCTTATTGGATTTGATTTTTGCTGATCATATCTGTTAGTGTTCCCTATTTATGTTCAATTTATCTAAATGCTATTATTGGAACTTGACCTAACACCCCGTCATATGTTGCATGTTTAACCAGACTAGTAGAGAACCTTCACTTGGGCTAGGTTTGTTTATGCTTTAGATATTCCACACTTTGCATCTTTTTCTGGACATAGATTTTCCTCACCCGGGTATTGGGCCGAGTAGTCAGGTTATTGTGAGACATTATTGCACTCGTGCCTGGAAGCTGAGTAGAGTCTGGTAGCTGAGTTTAGACGTGTGCTAGTGTTGTTGGGAACCGTTGGGGTTGACGGTGGTCTCGATCGGGTCGTTGAGTGTCGTCCGACCAGTTTTGTTAGCCCTGAGTTGTGGGTCGATCCCGGCTGTGGAGTACCTCCAGCCTATGTGTTTAGCGTGGCGAGTTGGGTGTTTCGTTTTGGAAGCCGTTTGGGTCAACGGTGGTCCCGGCTGTGGAGTATCTCCAGCCAGTGTGTTTTGTGCCACGAGTTGGTTGAGTTCGTTAGTGTCTCGAGATTCATGAGAGCTAGTTAGCTGAGTCGTCGAGGGTACTCCGACCGTCGTGCGAGATGTTTGAGGATCTTGGGTCCTTCCGTTCTGAGAGTGAGCGTGGATTTTGATTATAGCCTGTAGGAGCTACTTTGAGCTCGACAGAGATGCGCGGATACCTTTTTCCTCGATGGGGTCGCGCCCCTCGAGTGCCACATCCGGAGTGTATCTGTTACTTTTGTATTGCGACTTGTTGACGCAGTCCCTCTGGCTGGGCCAGTTTTGGCAGTCACGGACGCCCTACGTAAGTCCGGTCCTCCTTGGATGTAACGGCAGTAGGTAGGCGCAGGTTTGACTGGACCCTATGAGGCAGTCAGTTCGATTGGGTCGATTGAGCACCTTGGGTGCGACTAGTTGCATATATTTTCGTCTGTACCACCCATTGAGCATTTAGATAGAGGCATTGTAGCTGTAGTGTATCTCCAGCTTTTCTTGTTCAGTTTTTATTGCATTGTTATCTTATGCCTCTAGTAGACTTAGTGGGCAGACCGTCGGGCTTGGTGGCGGTACCCACTGAGAACTCCCTTTTAGTATAGTTCTCACACTCGTTGTGGGTTCTCCCCCTCCTTTTTCTTTCCTCTCCTTTGTTTTGCAGAGTCTTAGCGGGTGTTGCTGATTCTGCTGTTGCTGTTCGAGGCGTGGGAGTCGCGAGCTAGATCCCTACCTATCTTTGGAGAGTAGCGGTACCCCCTTCATCGGAGATTTGCAGTACAATCAGTAGATTAGTTATTTTATTTTTCACTTTTGAGAGATCATTGTATCGCGAGGATCTGACTTAAACTGAGAGCCTGTACACTGATGTATTATTTCAGGTTATCCTCCCTGTTGAGTTCTGGATTATTGTATCTGAGGATTTTGTATAATTCATTCTTGGGAGATGGATATTGTACCTTTATTTCCAGTTGTACAGTGGTTGGATTTTAGTTTTACAGTAATTTTCTTTATAGCTTTGATATCTGTTTAGCTGTAGTACCTTTTCTTGTAGGTTGGACGCTTCGCCTATGCGAGGTTTTCGTATAGGTGGCGGATTTGTTGGCGAGCCCGGGTCGCAGTTTCGATCCCGGGGCGTGACAGATTAGAGTGGTATCAGAGCCTAGGATATAGGTTATTGTTGACTTTAGAGACCCTAGGCTTGTGGTTGGACCCTAGGATGACTTTGTGAGAGTCGTGATTTTTAGCGATAGTCCTGATGAGTTTTACTACCAAGGGTAGGAAATAAGTGATTGGTAACATAATTTATTCTCCAACGTGATTATGTTGGCTGCAGACAACATAGCTTGCTATCAAAATTTTAGCCCTTGGATGAAAGTATGTATGGTTGGAATTATAGTGGCCTCCTAAGATTTTTACTATTTAACCAACCACCTACTAAAACCTAGGGGACCACTATCATCCTAACCGTACATCTCTTAATCCAATGGCTAAAAATTTTGGTAGCACCAATGACTTGGTGCTATCGATAGTATTAAATTTTTATTTCCATATATTTTATATATATATATATATATATATATATATATAGATAGGGAGAGAGAGAGAGAGAGAGAGAGAGAGAGAGAGAGAGAGAGAGAGGAGAGAGAGAGAATTTGTTATGCCATGCAAAGGAAGAATTCATGGTAGCCATATGAATCATTTGCTCGGGTAGCTAAAGGTGTATAAGAATGATCCCATACACACACACACACACACACAACACACACACACACTAAAAGAGAGCATGAGCGCTTTTTATTCATTGAGCAATGCAAAGTTCAAACTAACAATGATGCTGTAGCCACTAATTTGAAAGTCTCAATAATTGCTAATCTTCGTGAAGCTTAGAAGACCATGAGAGGGTCATACACTGATTGTTTAGCATTGACAGCCATAACAAAATCAAATGTGCATATCATCCAGAAACTGAATTGTTACTTATCACGGTCGTGGTCTGTGAGGTAATCAAGTAGGCGCTCAACATCTTTAGGATCTGAAAGAGTATCTCGAGCTCCGTAACTCAGAAACATGGGAAGTCACTGGGTATTGCAGTAACATTGTAAGCTGGTGGTGTTGTTTGCCCTAATGCTTTATGTTCTCATTTTCATTTCCATAATCTACTTCGCAAAATTGCCTCCTCGAATCACTGACACGCAAACAGCGATCCATCGATTACTGTAAATTGCAGTTTGTTGAAATGAAATAAAGAATATTTTGTTTTCTAATGCTTGCGATTGCATTAATGCAAATGCGAATGAGATTTTACATTCTAAATTGTTTGTTTTTTTTTTTGTCCAATTAATAAGTGCAGTTTTCCTCTATATATATATATAATATATATATATATATATACATATATATATATATATTTATACTTATATATAATAAGCTAGAATACTATCGATACTCGCACCAAGTCACTGTGCTATCAAGTTTTTAGCTTTTGGATTAAAAAATGATGTGTTAAGATGATAGTGACCCTAGGGTTTACTAGGTGGTTGGTTGAATAGTAAAAATTTTAGGGGGACCACTATAATTCCAATCGCAATTTTTTCATCCAACGGCATAAAACTTGATACCACAATTGCTTGGTGCTATCGATAGTATTTCTAGCCGAACTATATATATATATATATATATAGATATACATATAGATATATAATATATAATATATATAAAATAGTATGTAATGTATTAGTTATAAGTATTTACATGCTTAATTACCTATTATCTAATTGAATGCAGATTTATAGAGTAGATTGTTGGTATGTAGATAATAAACATAAAATATTGCATGTAGTTTAGTCTTAGTCTTACATTTATTTTACTGCTATTGTTGTCATTATGTACTGCATTAAATATTCGCTAATTTACACTTGTGGTCCTAAACTGTGAGTCTCGGGATACTTAATTTGGTCCCTCCAACTTTAATTTATAGTATAGAATGATATTGATATGTCGTTAATGTAGCTGATGTGATATTTTTATCGTTCTGATATACTCAATCATACACATTATCACATCATTTTATTTACTGGATACAGCAATATTTACTTAAATAAATAGAATTGTCGGACTAGATTGCAACAATTTGAAAAATTCGAACTAAAATTACTAAAAATTAAAGTTAAGAGCCAAAAGAGTTACTTACCTCACATGTTTTGGACCCAAAACTATAATTTAGTCTTAATTTTGACAAGTAGAAAGAAAAGCATGCTGAAATGTTCTCTTCTAGTCTAAAAAAAAAAACGAGGTAGCCTTCATCATTTTGTCCATAGTTACTCTGCATTCTGCCATTTACTCAATATTGCGTTTTTATTTATTTTTTTAAGGATGAAAACATTACCCATGCCATTTTTCGATTTGTAAATAAAATCCGCTTAACATCGATCTCAACAATAATCTTGATCTAATTAAGTATTAATTAATTCATG
>CM054943.1:22177225-22182225 GCA_029168755.2 Tillandsia fasciculata
TAATAAGAACATTGCTACTATTTTATGGTTATCCATAGAATAGCTAGTTATTCTCATTAGATGGGCAACCACATACCAAAAATAGGGATTTAATCTTTCTTGTGAGTGTTTAGTGGAATTAGTTGGTATATCTTCTACTATACCTACTCTTATTCCCCATCCAAACACCGTAAAAAAAAAAACCAAATTAAGAAAATAATTTGAAAAATCAAATGTATTTTATATACATAACCTCATAAATAATTGTAGTACAACTCCCAAACTAGACTCTATTTGGTTGCATATAATTACCATTTAAATACAATTGGTATTATTGTAGCTAGCTACAGGAGAAAGCTTAGTTGTAATAGTTAAAATTATATCTAAATTAGTTACAGCTCTAAATACCGTTGTTTGAAAGAATAATTTTAAATAACATATAAGTTTTCCTACGTAATCACCTTTAATTACAATCCAAATAAACATTCTCACTGCACGTATAAAAAATAATAAAATTTATAAATATAGTTTGGTATTGTACGCAACCAAATAAATTATTTGTAATTGAAAGTATGTTAAAATTAGTTGTAAAATTATGTCAAAATTGATTACAGCTGCAACTGCAACAGTTGGAGAAAGCAAGTTTAAACAACAAATTAATAAGCTTACCAACTTAGTTATCTTTTAAATAGAATAATTATAATTGCTACCACATTGGAGGGTAATTTTATCATTCATATTTAAATTAGTTAATTTCATAAATGCCCTTCCTCCCTAATTACATGAAAAGTCCTCCAAAAGTGGTCAATATAAAAAATGCCCTTCAAATTTAGTAAAATCATTAAAACTATCCATAATAATTTTATTCCACCCAAAATATGGCTAAAATATTCATTTCACCCCTCCTTCCCTTTCAGTTGTTGCTATACATGTTATGATCAAAATGTTATACATTTATTATTAGTGTTTTTCTAGTTTAGTTTAATTATTTTAATATGTTAGATTTTTGTTGACTGATCAACCACATGGGTTAGGTTTGAGTAAGAGATCAATTAACCATTATTTTCAAATATAGCATAAATTCAAAAGGGTTAAAGAATTTTCAATATGATGAATTCAAAAATGGTTTGATATATATATATATATATATATATATATATATATATATATATATGTGTGTGTGATGTGTGTGTGTGCGCGGCGCGCGCGCGCGCGCGCGCGCGCGCGTGTTGGAGCCAAAAAAGTGGCTGCACTGCAATCGAACCGTAGGTGTGACCCTCAGAGATTGTCGAATGCGCCGCGGGCCAACAGATCAAGCGATCGGATTTAGGAGGGATCCGCTCGGCCGGATTCTCCTTTGGTAACTCTCACGACCGCTCGTCTGGGATAGCCGAATCGGATTTATGGAGGTAGAGAGGGATCGCTGGTTTCGACTTAAAATAGCCGAACCGTATGAAAAGATAATAATACGGCTAAGGAGCCGATTGTAACTTTAAAACACAAAAAACACAAATAAAGACACGACCGATGAGCCGGTTTACACTTTATATTAATTGGGGAAGGGGATATAATAAAAAAGGTAGGAATGGAAGGATTATAATTACGCCTACTCATAGAAAAGCGGTAAATGCAGGTATGAAAAGTTAAGTTAATCTACTTCTAGATAAATAAAGAAGCTGGGGTGGTACCGGGCTTATGAAGTTGCAAGACCCCTTTTTCTTCGATGATTCGAGTATTTATACACTTTTCGAACCAAATTATTAGGTGCCGATTTGAATTATCGGCGTGATTTGGGGAGAATCATTGGGAAATTCTCAACGGCTTCCTTTTGAGTTGATTGTCCTTAATAGGATAGTAGTTGTTTTCCGTCTAAGTTCATCCCCTCATTCGTTGCACCAGAGCGTGATTCTCAACACTTTTCGGTGCTGGGCATTGCTTGCCTTTCCGGATTAGTTGCCGGATTTGCGCCATAATCTCGCACTATTCTGTTCAAGATTTTTCCATCCACAGTAATACTCGAAAATTTTTAAATCTGAAATTTAAATTAAATCATTTCTGGATTTTTTGAAATTCAAAAATTAGATTTTCGGTGTATTTGGAGAACTATTAATTGATTGGCCTAACCTAACCCAGTTTCGACATAGTATAGACACTACTTGACCAGTTTCATCGAGTTGAAGACAGCGTGCAATCAGATCTTGAATCCGATATCCAGATATCCCGAAAATGCACATTTTATGTGATAGATCTGATCAAAAATTTAATCAGTGAGATTTTTGGTAAAGTAAAATTGTCATTCTAATAGCGTTGTCGAGCTGAAGACGATGGTGCGATCGGATCTTAAATCTAATTTCCGGATCTCCCAGAAATGTAGTTTTCGCGCGTAAATCGGACCGAAAAATCAATTTACGGGGAATTCGGTATTTGATACAGCTGTTGCACGTAAAAATTAGTAAAATTAGTTGTTTTGGAATGTTTTGGCTTTTGGCACATTTTTCAAAAATTTTCAAATTCAAAATTTCGAAATTAAGACATGAATCCAAGAGAATTGGAAATAGGGACGCAAAGGTAATTTTCTTAATTGTTTGCTAAGGGAATTAGGACTAGTGATTCTCTAAACTAAATCCCTAACCCTAATTAAAATCCGAATCCCCTCTTTTCCCTTCTCTCCTCAGCCGCCATCACCCACCAACTACCCATGTCCGTACGCTGCTCGAGACCGGAGCCTTAGCCGTCGCCGCCGGAGCCGAGGACCGAGATTTCGGGCTCTTCTCCTATAGATCCGGATAGCTGGACCATCACAATGCCCTAGCTACCTCGCGCCTCCGCTCTGCACGCATGCCGCACGTTGCTCGCACAGTCGCGTGCAGCCGCGATGCTGTTGGGGCAGTCGCCGTGCCCTAGCCCCGCTCGGTCGCTCACCTATTGGGCGTGCCTCTACGCGCGTGCCGCCTGCGCCACTGCGAGCGCGCCGCCTGCGCGTGCCGCCGCGTGCATGCTGCCGTCCGCGCCCATGCGCGCGTGCTGCCAAACGCGTGCTGCAGCCCGCGCCCTCAGCGCGCGTCGCGCGCCTGCTGCAGCGCGTACTGCCCGCGCGCGCCTGCCGCACGAGCTCGCGCGCGTGCCTTGTCCTGGCCGCCCCTGCCTACGCCTTGCCCTGGCCGCACCTGCATGCGCCCTACTTTGGTCGCCCACTGCCTGCGCGCAGCCTGCAGCTAGCTTCCCGTGCACCCCTACGTGCGGCCCAACCTGCGTGCAGCCGATCCGCGCGATGTGTGCGCGCTGCCTGTGCGCAAACTGCGCCGCCTTGCGCCGTGCTGCATGAGCCTCATTGCGTCGCGCCGCTTGTGCGCAGCCCACGCCACGCCCGTGCGCAGCCCGCACCGTGCCGCGCGCAGCACGCGCTGCGTCGCCTAGCCACGCACAGCCCGCGTTGCTTAGCTGAGCACAGCCGCGTGCCGCATGCACGCAGCCCGCACACTGCTTGTGTCACGCCCTGGGTGTAAACCAGAACCCGGGCCCGTCTACACATCCGTCGTGCACACGGAATTTTTCGTGTACACGAAGCGTCAGTAACCTGCTCAGATATAAGAGATACAATAAAAGAGCAAAAAAAAAATAGAGCTGAACTAAAAACTACTACATCTTAGACTGAAGCTGAAAGTAAAATATAGTACATCTGTAAAATAATACATTTGTCTCTCCCAGCTCACCAAAAATAAATACAACCGGCTGGCAAAAGCCAGACGCAAAAGTAAAAGTACAACAGTCTGAGTAAAACGGGTACACCAACAGTCCAGCTAATTCTCTCATCCTGCCAGGAGATCTATCTATTCAGCCGTCCTCTCTTCTCAACCCACCGCTGAAAGCCCAGCAGCTCCCGCATAAGACACTCCAGAACAAAGGAGAAGAAAAAAAGGAAAAGAAGAATGGGGGTGATAACTACTAGTAAACCAGTAGCCTCCCCTAGTGGGTAAATACTCAGACTCCGACGCACCCACTAGGTCTACCAGAGGCAAAAGGGGAAGAAGAGTAGTAAGCAATAAAACTGCTGAAAAAGGAAACTACTACTACTATGCCTCTAAACGCATCTACTATGCCTCTAAATGCATCAGTAACAAAAACCATCTCGGTAACCCAATCTAACCACCAGTAAAAATTGGTACTGCCTGTTGCCGCCCTCATCATTGGGCATATAAAGCCGCGTCGATGTGATGGCAAAACTCCTGCTGCCGCCCTCATCATCGGGCAAGTAAGTCGCGCCGATGTGATAACAAAAACTCAGTAACTGTCTGACCCCCACGCTCCGGAGGGGAACTCGAGGGGAGCAACCCACACGAGGAAAGTAACCATGTCACAAGTATCATAAAAGCAGGACTGGATCACTACAATGCCTAAGTGGAACAAATCCCTCCACTAAAGAAACCCCGATCCCCAGTCTGATGCATAAGTGAACATTCCGGTCAATCGCCCAATATCCGCGATTGCCGCAATACCCCACAATCTATAATCAAGTCCAATAACCGACACCCGGTCAACCGCCCAATATTCGCGGTTGCCGCAATACCCTGCCATCCACAATCATGTCCCACAATCGACATCCAGTCAACCGCCCAATATCTGCGGTATCCGCAATACCCCAGAATCCATAATCCAGGCCCCGCCTACACTATCCCAAACCCCTGCTCAAACCCGAGCAACAAGAACCACCTGACTAACGAATAAGGAGAAAAGAAGCAAACATGGTTTCTCCTAAGTCAAGTTCCAACATGATAGTATAGCAATAAAAGATGGGCTAACTAGATGTCCATACAAGTATGCAAGTGTTCTCTTTTGGAAAGAAAAGTAAAAAGTAGCAATAATCATAAATCTCACATAAACCGCTACTCACCCTCACATATACTATCCACCTATGCATATCCAAAAACATCCCCAAGTGGTACCCACCATCAAGATAAATCATTTATCCTAATTAATATTCAATTTCCACATGCAAGGTTAAACGCTAACAAAGCAAACCA
>CM054943.1:22187225-22394656 GCA_029168755.2 Tillandsia fasciculata
ATATATATATATATATATATATATAATATTATATATATATATATACATAATTGCGCTCCTATGTTTTTGAAAGCACTAATTTATTTGTTCTTGTGAATTTTTTTGCCTTTGAATGAATATTTGTACGGTTCAAGTAAATTTGTGTTTAGACGAAAATTTGATTATTATTAGATATAAAAAAATTAGTACTTGAATATATAAAGTGGAATAAGAAAAATGTTGAGCAGTATAATAACAATATTACCTCTCTCATTATATTTGAATTTGAATTTTTAAATTTTAATTTTTTATAAAATTTAAAATTTAAAATTTGAATATTTATTATTAGGTGTATAAAGGGGATAAGGAGTTATCCCCTTTTATACCCAAACACTCTTTGATGTATGGTGGAAACTAACAACAGTTCTCACCGTACATCAAAGATTCCCCCCCTCCCCTCCTTAAACCCCAACCAAACACAATCCTAGATTTAGTGGGTGATTGATGGAATACTATGATTTAAATAACGGAATTAATCAAAGGAATTGCAAGCACCAAGTGCTTAGTGCGTTTAAAATCACCGTAGCAAAACTCTCTATATATATGGCCTTGTTACGGTGCTTTTAATAATATATATAATTCGGCTAGAGTGCTTCTAATAGCACTAACTATTTGGTACTACTATCTTCTCCACCATTAAATTTATTCTCTTGATCATTAGTCTATCTTTCGATCAATACTATTCTTCCATCCATCCTTAAACCATTGGACGACCACTATCATCCCAATCACATAATTTTTGAATGAACGATTGGTTCAGTTGGACTTAATCTAGAATATTAATTTAAAATATTTAGAAGCTAAATTTTGTAATTTTTCGATATCATTCACCTAGTAATCGAAAGGGCTCAAAATCAACGGCTGAAATGAAAAAATCTCACAAATTAAATATAATGATATGATACTAAAATTTTAGATCAAAGATATTGATTTTATTTCATATAGTATAAAAAATTTTCTATCAAAATTTTACGTGCTTGGATATTTCTATACCGTTAAATTTACAAACTGCTCACCACAACCATTAAAATTGTTGATTTTGAGCCACATTAGGCAAATAATATCAAAAATTCGTAAAATTTAATTTTTAGACATTTTAAATATTCTACATCAAGTTTAACGAAGTCGATCGTCCATTCGGAAGTTCCTACATCGAAAACAACTTGAGTGCACGGGAGCCTCCGTGCTTTTAAAAACACACAATTACTACAACAAAATTAGGTTACAGGGACACATGTTTGTGACACTTTTTAACAAGTGTCCCATTTGTAGTCCATCTGTATTCAAAATTAAGTTATAGGGACATATTTTTGGGACACATTATAATAATGTGTCGCTATACACCCTAGCGACTGCACATATAGTGACACTAATGACAAGTGTCGGTATTTTTTTCAGCAACATTTTTTTTTTTAGTATTCAGTAACACTTAAAAGTGTCTCTATAGCAGAGATTTGTTGTAGTGTGCGCAAGCCTAACTATATATATTCTTGGAGGCACGGGGACTCTGTGCTCTTAAAAGCAAACAAGCCATTGGTGTTATCAATTTTTTGTAAAAAATAATGTGCCTTTTCGTTTTTCATCTATCATTTATTTTTTAATATCTTAGTCCAAACCATTTTGTATATAGCAGTATTTTTTTAAATTTTTAAAATTTAGATAAATTAAAAGTATGAAATAAAATTGTAATTTTTTTTTGAACCACGGTGCCGTTCATGGGTGCAAAGGTGTATAAATGATGGACCTGCGCCAACATTGTTCCAATAATAATAATATATATATATATATATATATATATATATATATATATATATATATATATATATAATATATATATAAAATAGAAGAAAATAATATAAAATAATTTTTCTTTTTTTTTTTGTTTTTTAACTAAATAAGTATGAATTAATTGCGATATTCCAATAGTTTCATATCGGATGAGAATATAACTGTTATTGAGTTATAAGAGACGGTAAACACTTGTAATAATAATTGTATTTAAATATTTTATAAATAAAAAATAAAAATTTGTAAATAAAATATCTAAAAAGATAAAACATTTTTTTATAAAAAATTATTTTTGTATCGAAAACTATATTTTTACTTAAAAACAAACAAACTTTATCATCTATAGTTTTACCTACCTTTTTTTTTTTTTTTCCTATCTAAAGTCAATCCACTTACATTGAAGCTTCAAGTTAGCACTTTTACTCTTCACTTTTTAGGAGTTCAAAAGTTTTTATTTTATTTGGATTCCTTTACAAAAGTTACCTAACTCATGATCTCATTGCATACAAAAGTTACTGTTAGACCCACCAAATAGACACCAAAAGGTACCTCAGCAAAAGACCCACAAAGAAGCTAGTGCTGTTGAAAAAACCTTTTTTTTTTTTTTTTTTTGGATTAATTACATACAGATCCCTGCAAACATATCGAATAGTAAATATATTCCTACAAAATTCAACTTTTTATATTTATCCCTTCAAAAATCCACCGTTATTCATATCTACCCCTACCGTCCATCTCTGTTAGAAAAGTTGAGTTAACCATAGGTTAAATGCTTAACCTTGGTTAAATAAAAAAGTAAATTTATCTTTTTACCCTTTATATATTATATTATTTAATATATTATTTAATTAATTAGATAAAATATTAGTTAATTATTTAATTAATTTAATTAATTTAATAAATAATTAGTTAATTATCTGGGTGAGCTCGCGGATCATCTGGGTGAGCTCGACGAAGGCTGTAGCCGTTCCCGTCGCGGTAGAAGGCGCGGAACACCTCGAGGAGCTGCTCCTGGTCCACCAGGGCCCGCTGCGTCGCCGCGAGCGGGCGAGCTCGACGGCGGAGATGTAGCCGTTCCCGTCGCGGTCGAAGGTGCGGAACACATCGAGGAGCTGTGCCTGGTCCACCAGGGCCCGCTGCGTCATCAGCGGCGCGATCGCCGCGGCGAGCTCCTCGAACTCGACCGCGCCGTTCTCGTTCGCATCCATACCGGAGAGGAGCGCGTAGATCGCGTCCCCTCGGGGCTTCAGCCCCAGGGAGCGAAGCAGCGCCACGAGCTCCAGCTGCGTGAGGCTCCCGTCCAGCTGCGTGAGGCTCCCGTCCGCGCCCATGTCGAAGCGAGGTCGAAGCTAGGAAGGAGATGACCGTTGGGATTTTTGGAGAGGGATATTTTTGCAACAAGTATAAAAGTATTACTTTTGAAGGGATATATTTATAAGGGTAAAAAAGTCATTTCACATCTATTCTGTTAAAATATATACAGTGTTCAAACGGTAATAAACCAGAGGGGTCGATATGAACAACTTAAGATTTTTGAAGGGATAAATATAAAAAATTGAATTTTGTATGAATATATTTGCTATTCAACATATTTGCAGGGGCCTGTATGTAATTAACCCTTTTTTTTATAATAAAATTTCAAAAATAGTCTTTAAAAAAAAAATTAATTGTAAAGGTAGATCTGAAATATGTCAGGACTTTACAAGTGATGAATCCTTCATCGCTTTTAGTGCATTGTATTTTTTTTTCGATTATCTGTTGGCAGATGCGTATAAATATTAAAAGATGATAAATTATTTATCGTATCTATAAAAATAATAAATAATTCACCGTTTTATAATATTATTATTTATAAAAATAATAAATTATTTATTATTTTTATAGATGTAATAAATAATTTATCGCTTTTAAATGATATCATATCCCACGGATCCCATTTGTATAGCTAGTACTTATTTTTACAAATAAAAATTTTTAAAAAATTAATTTTCAAATAGAATCAGTTAGTAAGAGGATAAGTGAGCTAAAAATCACGTTAAAAATAAAAGTATGCACTTTACGAGTTCCAAATAAAAAATTAAAATAAAATGCTACCGCGGTGTATATTCTATATTTTCATCCATCTAAAATTGAAAATATCTTTTAGAATCACTTTGAGGTGACTTCTCATCACACTTCATTCTTAAATGAGTGGAGATGCGAGATGTACACCCAAAAAAAGTGTATACTTAGTATTTTGTTTTTTTTTTTTAAAAAAAAAAAAAAGTTTCTTACTGCTTTAAAAAAGCAACAAGTACTCTAGAACCTCGTTCAAACACTGACATAAAGTACAAAGATAAGAAGTTAAAAAAATCAAAATATATATAATAATTAATATACATATATAAACTAATAAATAGTGGTAGTACAATTCTTTAACTACACGACAGTTGTAATTGTGTATAAATAAAAATATAGTGTTTAATTTGATGTATTTAAATATAGATATATAGAAGTATACATTTTTTCAGGGATGTATATTTTATACCCCACTTTATTCTGAGATGGAGTGAATTTTACTCGTCACTCGATATGACGAATGAAATAATATTCATTCCAGAATAAAATGAGGTGTAGAATATACACCCCTAAAGAGGTGTATATCTAGTATCGCTCTTTAAATATATATAGTTGATATTGTTGAAATTACACGAGAAGGTAGCCATTAAGATTATACCCAAATTAGTCACAATTTTAACTATAGCAATTTTAAAAAAATAATTTTAAATTAAAAATAAATTGACTTACCTAATGGGCTTTTCAACTGAATAATATATTTTTCTATTAGAATGGGGTATAATTATAAAGATATGGTTTACTAGAAATAATAATTTGTTGGACTCAAATCAGTGCCTAAAATCGAGTTATTATTATTGGTGTACATGTCTCTTATATATTCAATCACAATCCCATTTACATCACATCCGATGTGGGATTATTGGAGGCGTCACAGACTCTCCCGTTTAGGTCTAACGTTCTCGTCAGTCCAAACACACACAGCCTAAGATCACCATGCGATGTAAGACTTATCTCGCTAGCCTCGTTATTCAGACTTGTTTAATAGTCTGTTATCTTGTCTTTCAGACTCTAGCTCAGCCAAGAGACGTCACACATTTTCGGCTGGTGGTTGGCTCTGATATACCAAATATAACAATCCGACCTACTAGCAATAATAACTCGTTGGGTTCAACTTAAACCCAATTATTATTACTAATGTTCATATCTTTTATATATCCTATCACAATTCCATTCACATCACATCCGATGTAAAATTATTGGGCTTAAGCTCACCATGCATATATATATATATGGGTATATATAAGTGTACACCTCCTTGGAGGTGTACATCTTACACCCCACCCATCCTAGGGTGGGGTGAATTCCACTGGTCACATCGAAGTGACCAGTGGAGGAAGCCCCACCCTTGGATTGGTGGGGTGTGCATCATACACCCCATTTTGGGGTGTATGGGTAGCACAGCCATATATATATATATATATATATATATTTATAAACATGATTTTTAATTGCATGCAAACAAATAAATTATCTGTAATTACTGCAACTACGCTAATGGATTGCAAACCTATGCCTGAATTGACCGCATATCCAACTGCAATAGTTAGAATGAGAAATTTCGAGCAAAAAACTATATATATGTACATATTTAATTATCTTTTTAAACAGATTAATTAATTATTCTGCTGGAGGATAATATCATTATAAATATATAAAATGATAAAATTTATAAATAAAATTTCTAGCTATATGTAATCAAAAAACAATTATTTATAATTGTAGCACTTTTCTAATATATATACTCAACTAAATAAAATACATGTAACTACAACTATTACATTTTTAATCACATACATCTTTAGCTACACTGCAATTTCAGTTACACTCAACCAAATTGTGACATTCCGAAATTTTAATTAGTCCTATATATAAATAATATAATAGGACTAAATCTCTTAACCCGACTATAGTATTTTGGATGATAACAAAATTCAAGAGATTAAGAGAGTTAAGCGTGATAGAACTAGAGTAGTTCTAAGATGGATGACCTCCTGGGAAGTTGGGGCGTCACAGTTGGTATCAGAGCCAATCACCAGCCGAAAATGTGAGATGAGTTTCGACTGAGCCAGAGTTATTTAGCGGGTAGAGCGAGGCTCCCCGGCTAATGACCGTTGTGGGTGGAGTGCAGCTTCCCACAAGGTCGACTAAGGCTAGCGAGACGAGTTTCACATCGCCTGATGCTTGTGAGTGTCTTTGAGCCTGACGAAGACGTCGGAACTTAAAGGGAAGAAGAATGTGACACTCCCAGAATTTGGATTAGTCATATATATAAATAATATAATAGGACTAAATCTTTTAACCCGGTTATAGCATTTTGGGTAGTGACACAATCCAAAAGATTAAGAAAATTAAACGTGCTAGAGCTAGAATAGTTCTAGAACGGGTGACCCCCTAAAAAATTGGAACGTCACACAAATGGCGCCTAAGCCGACCTAACTTATCCTCTATTAGCTGCAACACTCAAATCTTAAAGCAATATGCACCAGAAAGCAACCACTCCCCTTCCCCCTAAATAAACATGCACACGCATGCGCGAACATGCGCGCACGCGCGCGCGCACACACAGAACCATGCATGTTTATAGCCTACAGAGAAGTGCTAACCCTTTTGTTTAGTAAGATCAAAGCCAGTTCCATGGAGCACTTTTACTTTTTAGCTTTTTGAGTTCCAGGCTCTTATTTCTTAACACCTAACTCATTCTCATTGCGTACGAAAGTAGTTCGAAGAGCCACCAAATTGGACACCAAGGAATCTCACCAAATGCATGCGCCACAAAGAGCTACCTAGTGCTGTTGAAAAAAAGCTATTCACTTATTAAATTAAAGAGAGCTTCGCATTGCTGCAAAAGGCAATAAGTTCCAAAATCAGTGGAGTGAATGCGTTATCCGCACGGTTCTATTTTTGTAGATCATGTGACACGCGCTATATATATATATATATATATAATATATATATATATATATTATATATATATATATATATATATATATATATAGTAGAGTTTATATATTTTTAAAAGTACAATCAAAAATATGTTTGTGAATTTTTTATCATTGAATTTGTATTGAGATTTGTGCTTTTATAAAGGCAACTAAAGTGAGAGAAAGAAAAAGTAAATAGCACAAATTTTAATGTAAATTCAATAATAAAAAATTTACAAGAATATTTTTACTTGTGCTTTTGAAAACATATAATCTCTACTCTATATATATATATATATATATATATATATATATATGTATATATATATATATATATATATATATATTATATAAAGAGAGAGAGAGAGAGAGAGAGAGAGAGAGAGAGTCCGACTACTACACTATTAATAGTTAAAATTATTAGTGCTATCAAGTTTTCTACATTTAGATTAACCCCTTTGATAATTTTCATCCGTTAGATTTTTACTATTTTCTCAACCACCTATTATACCCAAGGGGTCCACTATAATCTCAACCACACATCTTCTAACCCAATGGTTAAAAACTTATATCATAAGAACTTGGTACTATTATATAGTATTCAAGCCCAGCTATATATATATTATATCTATATATATATATATAATATATATATATATATATATATATATATATATATATATAATTAGACTGAAATACTATCAATAGCACGTAATTATTGGTGTTATTAATTTTTTAGCCCTTGGATTAAGGGACGTGCGATTATGATGATAGTGGTCCCCTATGATTTAGTGGGTGGTTGGTTGATGAATAGTAAAAATTTTAGGGGATCACACTATAATTCCAACAGCACATTCTTTTATCCAAGGGCTGAAAACTTGGTAGCACCAGTTATTGCTCTATCGTTAATATTCCAGCCGAACTATATATATATATATATATATATATATAATATATATATATATATATATATATATATATATATATATATATATATATTATATATATATATAGCGTAGGGCTACTATACTCTTATGAGTATAAATCTTTTTGTACTCATAATTTTTTCATTCTTGGATGAAGGAATGTACGGTTAGGATGATATTGGTCCCTCTAGGGTTTAGTAGGTTGTTGGTGAAATAGTATAAATTATAGGGGACCACTATAATTTTAACCGCACATTACTTCATCAAAGGGCAGAAAATTTATGAGTACGAAGGAATTTTACTAATAAAAGTATAGTAGTCGGACTCTCTCTCTCTCTCTCGCTCTCTCTCTCTCTCTCTCTCTCTCTCTCTCTCTCTATATATATATATATATATATATACATATATATATATATTATACATATATATATATATATATATATACATTATATATATATATATATATATATATATATATATATATATTAGAAGCACAGAGCCCTTCGTACTCTCAAATTATTTTTATTGTTGGAACTTCCGAATATTGGATGATCGATTTCATTAGACTTGATCTAAAATTTTGAAGTATTTAGAAACTAAATTTTACGATTTTTTGATATCATTTACCTAGTGATCGAAATGGCTTAAAATAAAAGTTTGAAAATAAAAATCTCACAATATATTATGATATAATACTAAAATTTTAGATCAAAAATATTGATTTTTGATGATATAATATAAAGAATTTTCTATCAAAATTTTACGTGATTTGAATATTTATATACCGTTAAACTTGCAAACGGCTCACCACAACTATTAAAATTATTGATTTTGAGTCACTTTGATATCTAGACAAATGATATCGAAATTCGTAAAATTTAATTTCTATACTTTTTAAATACTCTATATCAAGTTTAACGAAGCCAATCGTCTATTTAGAAGTCTCAATATCGAAAACAATTTAGAAGCACAGACGCCTCCGTGATTTTAAAAGCAGACAAGCCTAGCTATATATATATATATATATATATATATATATATATATATATAGTCGGACTAATATGTTTGTTAAAATATCAGGCAATTGATATTTGTAAATTTTTAACCGTTAGATCTATCTATTTGGCTAATTTCAACCATTATATCATACTATTCTACCAATCACCCACTAAATCCAAGGGGGCAATTATCATCCTAATCATATATCTTTTTATCTAAGGGCAAAAAACTTACAAGCACCAATATCTTTATACTTTTACAAATATAGGAACTCATTCGATACACTATTTATAATTATTAAAAAAAATTTAATCACAAAAATAATAAAAAAATAACTGTGATAAATTTATCGTTGTACATTTTTTAAAGTTTCACTACAACAAATATAGGTTATAGGGATACATGTTTGTGACACTTTTGTATAAGTGTTCTATCTATATTCCATCTATATCCAAAATTAGGTTATAGGGACACATTTTTGGGACACATTATAAAAATGTGTCACTATACACCCTAGCGACGGCACATATAGTAACACTTACAATAAGCATCGGTATTTTTGCCAGCGATATTTTTTTTAGATTTTAGAAACACTTAAAAGTATCGCTATAGCTTAATTTTGTTGTAATGAAATTTTTTTTTGACTATTTTCTTATTGTGGCGAGCGCGCAGAGAAACCTACTGCACCCCACTGCTGCTCTTTTCAAAGTGAATGTCACTTCATTCTCTGATTCCAAACTTTACTTTTTAGAAGTTAGAAAAGATCACTGGAGCAAACATAGAAAGAAGCTCAACATCTTATGAGTTACTTTTTAGAAGTTAGAAAAGATCACTTGAGCAAACATAGAAAGAAGCTCAACATCTTATGAGTTTATAGGGGATGTGGTGCTACACAATGGTAGGCATATTGCAAAGCTTTGCCCTATTAGGGAAAGCACTTCATAGCCTAGTAACCTTTTTTTTTTTTCTTTTCTTATCTTTTAGTTATGTTTGTTTGGCAATTGTTGATGTGGTCAATTGGCTAATCAAAGGTCAGTTTCATTACCTTGTAATCAACTAGAAAATAAATGGTAATTCTATAAATAACTGATCAATCCTAAAGCGCTCTTTCTTAAACTTGTCTCGTTATTATTATTATTTTTTTAACTAAAATTTATTTCTTTAAAAACTATGGCTATAATATAAAAAGAATAAAAAGATAAATTTACTTTTTCATCTAACTAAGATTAAGCATTTAACTTATGGTTAACTAGATTTTTCTAACGGTAGGAATATATATATGAATAACGTTGGATTTTTGAATGGATAAATATAAAAAGTTGAATTTTATACGGATATATTTGTTATTCGATATGTTTTCAAGAACATGTATGTACTTAACACCATAAAATATATAGAGTCTAACTTGTGTATTTTTAGAAGCACGGAAACTTTCGTACTCCCAAATTATTTTTGATATTGGAACTTCCGAATGGACGATCGGCTTCCTTAATTTGATTTAAAATATTTGAAATATCTAGAAAATAAATTTTATGATTTTTCGATATCATTTACCTGGTAATCGAAAGGTTTCAAAATCAAAGACTGAAAATAAAAATCTCACAAAATTTGATAATATGTTACTAAAATTTTAGATCAAAAATATTGATATTGTTTTATATAGTACGTAAAAAAAATTTTCTATCAAAATTTTATATGATTTGGATATTTCTGCACTGTTAAACTTGCAAACGACTTATCATAACCATTAAAATTATTAATTTTGAGCTCCTTTAGTCACTAGGTAAATAATATAAAAAAATTATAAAATTTATTTTATAAACCTTTTAAATATTCTAGATCAAGTTTAACGGAGCCGATCGTCCATTCGAAAGTTTCAACATTGAAAATAACTTAGAAGCACACGGAGACTTTTAAAAGCACACAAGCCTAGCTCAAATATATAAATACTATTTCCTAAATAGCTTAAATTTTTAGAGCATAACGTTTATTTCGTACAATTTCACATTGTATCACAACAGGAGGTTTTGAATTCGAGTCAGGCACGTGCCCGAACGTGAAAGAATGTTGAATATAAAATATATAAAAACCGTTATTTAATAACTTAAATTTTAAAAAAAAATAACTGTTGTTTTATATAATTTTACAAAAATTACACTTTTGGTCCTCAAATTATGACGCGCGTGATATTTTAGTCCTCAAATTTTAATTCGTTGTAATTTCTGATTTGATTTATGAGACGTGTGACACTGTAATCCTTGAACTTTATTTAGTTGTAATTTTTAACTCAAACTATGAGGTATATATATGCAACATTTTAGTCCTAAAACTTTCTAAATTATAGCAATATTATATTTACTGATGCAATAATAATTAAAATACTATATTACATCAATATAACTAATTCATCAACGCATATTAAAAGAATTTAGATGGTGGGACTCGATTGTAATAATTTAAAAAAATTAAGAATAAAAATGTCGCATGCTTCATAATTCGTGTAATGACAAATTACAATAAATTATTTTATTTATCTATTTATTTATTTACTTGTGTGATGACACTTTTGAGCAGATCACATTTATTACATTACAATATAACTTATGTGGCCTTACAAAAAAAAAAAAAAAAAAAAAAAAAAAAAAAAAAAAAAAAACCATATTTCTAGTGCTTATATTATCGTATATTCTGAGTCAAAAGCATTAAACAGATTTTTAATACAATTATAAATATCTCCCCCCCCCCCCCCCCCTATTTTATATTTATTTATTTTAAAGTAAAATAAATTTTATTACTTACATTAATATAATTAATAAATAAAATTTAATCTAAAATAAATAGAACGTAATATGTACAAATAGTAGTTTTTATAATTAACACCCTTCATGTCTTATTAGATATTTTATTCATCCATATAATTATACAATTAATAAAAGAGCCAGTTCTCTCCTTTTTTTTTTTTTTTTTTTTCTTTTTTAAATGTTCTTCAAAATTGCGCCTCTCTTCTATTTTATAAATATTTTTATAGTATAATAAATTCGTGCCATTAAATCAAATCTAATGTATAACAGGAAAAAAAACATCTGTCATTTTTTAAGCCATAATTGCTCCTGCTCATTTTACGACACCGATAAAAATATATATATATATATATCATTAAGTTTCGGGTATAAGTTCGAATATTTTATATTCATATACGATTAGAATTCGGTTCGATCTTTTAATAAATAGGATTTAAAATAATTTTTAAATTCGGATCAGGTGAAATACCGAAATCTGATAGTAAAAAAAAAAAAAAGGAAAAAAAAAAGTTAACAAAGATGTGATTTAACTATATAATAGGTGAATGTGTTTTAACACTACAACAAAATTATGCTATAGCGATATTTTTAAGTATTTTTAAAATCTAAAAAAAGTGTCGCTGGCAAAAATACCGGCACATATTGTTAGTGTTGCTATATGTGCCGTCGCTAGGGTGTATAGCGACACATTTTTGTAACGTGTCCCAAAAATGTGTCCCTATAACCTAATTTTGGATATAGATGAAATATAAATAGAACACGTATATAAAAGTGTCACAAACATATGTCCCTATAACCTAATTTTGTTGTAGTAAACCCCTATGTATTGTAATAGTATATGGTTCATATTATATTAGGTTAGATGTATATATTTTAGACCCATATGTACTGAAATAATATATTATTAATAAAATTTATAAAAATACATACACGCAGGTATTCAAATCCGATCTTGACCCAATACAATTCGTATCCGGTCTTAAACAGATAGTATACGGGTAGCTACTATCCATACCCATTGGATATATTAGTAACTTAAATATTCAGACCCGAACCCTACCCGAAGTTAAATGATAGGGAATATTTTTTTTAGAATATAAATATAATATATCAACTATCTGAACCCGACTCGATTCATGGAAATCGAGTCGGGTTCTCTCTTTTAATTCAATTTTTATTTTCATTTTTATTTTCATGCTTCTCAATTATTTGTATTCAATTAAATAGATCATCTTTTCAATTATTTTCACCCTTTCTAGTATTTTTTACGGGATTAATAAATAAAATATTTAATTACTTAATAATTATTAATGTGATTTTTAGTTTTTTTATAAGTCTTTTTATTTTTTCAAAAAAAAAAAAAACTTATGGTGATATAGAATAATGTGTGTCTTTTAGTATTTCTATAAATATCTTTTAATATTTCTAAAAATATCTCTTAGTTTTCCTATAAAAATTATAAGTAAACTAATGCATAAGATAAAAAATTTAATTACTTAATAATTATTAATGCGACTCTTAGTTTTTTTATAAGTTCCTTTCGTATTTGCAAAAAATAAAAAAATTATGGTGATTTAGAATAATGTGTGTTCTTTAGTATTTCTATAAATATGTTTTAATGTTTCTAGAAGCGTCTCTTAGTTTTTCTATAAAAATTATAAGTGAATTAATACATAAAAAAAAAAGTTGAAAGGGTTATATATATATATATATATATATATATATATATATATATATATATATATATATATATATATATATATATATATATTGGGCTGGAATGCTATTGATAGCACCAACCCAACTTTGCCACCCATTTTGTAGCCATTGGATCGCATTGAGATCCGTGTAGGCTCTTTAATGAAAAAAAGAGAAAAGAAAAAGTAAAAAGAAAAGGTAAAAATTAAAAAGTTTTTCTTTTTAATTAAAGGGCTTGCACGAATCTCAATGCAATCCAATGGGTACAAAATGGGTGGCAAAGTTAGGTTGGTGCTATCAATAGCATTCCAGCCCAACTATATATATATATATAATATATATATATATCTTATATATCTATATATATATATATATATATATATATATATATATATATATATATATTCTATGATAAAAAAGACATGTCAATTTGAGTTGAATTTTCTACTTTTCTACAAATATGTACTTTTGTTTTCAAATATTTTTTATTCTTTTTTTTTTTTTTTTGTAAAACTTTAGAATATTTTTATTTACATTGAAATTTTTTTTCTATTGTAGGTGAGATAATATTAATTTTTTACTAATTGATTTGACAAGAATAGTTTTGTTTGTATATTAAGTGAGATTATTATTCATATTTTTTTTTTTTTTTACATTTTTTAATTTATGTTTGTCTAGTAAATTATTTTTTTAGCTCTACAATAATAGCTATTCGTCACAAAATGGGATCACTATATTATATCAATTAATTATAAATTTAAAAATGATGCATGTTTAATATATTTTTTATGGTATTAATTATTAAAAGATACTCTTTAAAATTTTTATTTTAATAATATCTACCCGCTGCATCGCGCGGGTCACTACACTAGTATAAAAATATACTAGGCCAACACGGCATGGCCCGAACCGGGATTGGACCAAGATCGAACTGGGATTGGACTGGAATCGGACCAAGATTGGACCAGAATCGGGCCGGATTTGGACCGGGATTGAACTAGAATCAGACTATGCAGGAATCTCGGTTCGAGCCGGGATCGTGCCGGGAAAGGGATCGGACCGGGACCGAGATCTTGCAGCAATCGGGCCAGGCAGGTGTCACGCCCCCGGGTCGAAACTGCGACCCGGGCTCGCCAACAGATCCGTCATCCATACGGAAAACCCCGCATAGGTGAAGCGTCTAGCCTGCAAAAGATAGTACTACAGCTATACAGATATCAGAGCGAAAAATAAACTACTGTAAATAAAATCGAAATCACTTTATAACTGGAATAAGGTACAAGATCCTTGTCCCAAATATAAATAATACAAAATTTGATCCATATGAATAGTACAAATAAAAATCCTACTATACAACATTTATGAATCCAAAAAGGGAGGTAAACTAAAATAATAATACATCAGTGTACAATAAAATCTCACAATCCGGAATGGTAAATCTATCTCACCAAAATGAAATACCCTGATAGGGATCTATCTCGTGACTCCCGGTCCTCGATCCATTAAGCCAACTAGAGTAGGAACGGAGGGAAAAGCCTCTGCAAAACTGTCATCAACAGAGGGTGTGAGAACTACATCCAACAATAGTTCTCAGTAGGTACCGTCTCCAAGACCAACGATCTGCCCACTAAGTCTACTAGAGACATAAGATAACGGAAATACTGAAATACTGAAAGGATAAGTTGGAAAGAAATCTACAACTATCATACCTCTATCTACAATGCTCAATGGGTGATACAAATGAAAATGATGGATCGACTCTATCTCAGTATACTCAATCAACCCAATTACACTGACTGCCACATAGGGTCCAATCAAACCTGCGCCTACCCACTACCACACAGCCCCACTGGGACGGGATTTACGTAGGCGGTCCCACTCGGACTACGTCGACAAGCTGCGAAAGATAAGTAATAGGTCTAGCTCCAGAGTGGCACTTGAGGGGAGCGACCCCATCGAGAAAAGTATCCACGCATCTCTGTCGAGCTCGTTATGGCTCATACAGGCTATTGTCCAAAACCACGATCAATTAGATCGGCAAAACTCACTCACAACACTAACCCACTGGCCGGAGGTACTCAACAGCCGGAACCACCGTCAACCCAGCGGCTCCCAAAACAGGGCACCCAACTCAACATGCTAAAACTCACTGGCTGGAGATACTCTACAGCCGACGACAACGAAGGGTCCGAAAACTCCAAAAGACTAGTACCTACAACCCAAATCAAACAAGAACAGGCTCTAGGCATAGCCTCTCGTTGTTCTCGACCCAAGGAAGAAAATAGCCCTTAGAACCCAAATCACTCGTACCCTCTCGGGCGAGAAAGTTTAGAAGAAAAGATGATATTTATTACCGACAACTGTTTTCACTTGAACCCTCTCGGGATGAGCACCAAATAGTTTTTTTTTATAAAATCATCTTGATTGAGAAAATTTATTTTAATAAATTTTAATTTTTTAAGAAAATTAGTTAAAAATAAGTTTTATTCCCAAACCTCGAAGGGCTAATGCCTTCACCAAATCAAACAACAACATGCTCCGACAAATTTTCAAAATTCGGAAGGAAAATATTAGTTTACTGAAATCATGTGTGTCCAAAAAAAATTCTGGGTTCAAGGTCCTGCTATCATTGCTACGAACTCAGTGGCGACAAACTGATCGGAGAAGACTCGACGACCCGGGACCACCGTTTACCCAAACGACTCCCAACAAGCACAAAAACTAGCCACAGCTACCAAACTCCACTCGAACCCCAGGCACGAGCGCAATATGCAACCCACAATATCCCGACTACTCAGCCGATTACCCGGGCGAGGGAAAACTCTATATCCAGGGAATAAGAATGTAAAGTGTGAGATGTCTAAAATATAAAAGAATCTAGCCCAAGTGCGGGTTTTCTATTAGTCTGGTTAATAAATGCAACATATGGCGGGGTGCTAGTCAAGGTTCTAATATTTATTGTTAAAAACAATAATTAAACTACTAATTCAATCACACAAGTTTGCAACTCAAGCAACATGAAGTGAGCATTTTCATACAACCTATTTTCAATCAAACTAGTGTGTAGAACATAATCATGCATGCTCTCATTCACATTGGGTGAATACTTCCATCATGAAACTCTCAATCACATAACATGGATCATCTCAACATGTAGCTCTAAAGCGCATAGCATGGATTGTCTCAACATATAACTCTCAATCACATAGCATGAATCATCTCAACATATAGCTCTCAATCATATAGCATGAATCATCTCAACATATAGCTCTCTATCACATAGAATGTATAAGTTATCATGTATGCTTCAATCAACAACATGGATGACTTTAACATGCAAACTCTCAATCCACAATAACATGTACAATTCATCATGTAAGCATCAATCAATATAATTTAGACCATTTCTGTTAATTCAATTACATTGGGCCTTGTTATATGGGCTATGTAATTTGGTGAAGTTAAATCTTCTATTTTTATATTTTCTAATTATATATATGGGTTTCTTATTTGTAAGCCTTTGGATAATAATTCTTTTAATCCAACGACCCATATTTAATAGCTTTATCTTTTAAAAGCTAAAGTACGGGTGATTAGAATATTAAGAAAATATATAAAGAGAAAAAGAAGTGGGAGAAAAAAAAAAAAATCCTAGGAATTTTGATTTTATCTTGATTCTATCAAGAAGAATGTGAGATCTTCTTTGTGAGGTGTGGTTTGCACCATTTAGATAGAGTTGAAGATTGTTGGAGTTTCTCTTTATCTTTGAGGAAAGGTGATATTTCTCCTATTTGTATCTCTCTTGTAATCTCCATGATTTGATAGTGAAAGCTCTTATGGTTTAATTTTTATTGTTATTGCTCTCCTACTTGGATCTCCATTTTGGTGTTTAGGGTGTGAATTATAAAATTATCCACCAAGTATTTGTGAAATTACCATCAATATTTTTCACCCTCATTTTACAATAATTTTTCATGCTTACATCTCAATCATAAAGGTTGTACATTAATCATGCATGCATACGAACAAATAAAGTTAGAGAACCGTCCGTCGATTTTGGAGACCAAAATAACCCAGCTGAAAGTAGTCGATCCGATACCCGATCAAGCTAAAATTTGACGTGCAGAATTCTTAGTCTCTCAGGAATCCAACGCCACAAAAATAACCCAAATTCGCTACTCGGATTGAGCGCAATCGACGAAACACCGCACGCTGCGCGGTTCAACCTAGAATTTCAGCATGCACGAAGAGGAATAAAATGAGTGAAACTCTGCATTATACTCATCAAAGGAAAGCCCCAAACATTAAATTCAAGGTGTTTTCTATCATAAAAATATTTCCTAAGCATCAAAAACTCAACTTAAATTCTCTTTAATTAACCAAAACCAAAATCTATCTTGCTGTCCAAAACAGTGCATCCAAATTCAGCATGGAGTTCTAAGCATCAACGGGACTAATCCAATAGGTATTCTCCACAGGTTACAAAAGAGAAAATGTTCATCTTAAACTTAAAAAGACAACCAAACTTTGCAATCCCAAAAAAGATCAAATATTCCCAAAGATATCCTCATACAAAGGCTCAATGCTCAACTCAAAATCCAAAAACATAACTGCAATTAACTTTGCAACACGGCCTGGAAAATTGTTAAAGTTATCTGGGCAAATGAGCTCTAAATTCAGCAAGCAAGGTGTCATTGGATTCCTCTTCGAGAGTATATGCAAAACAAGCCAAAGAACTCCAAAATCCGTACACAAATAAAAGAGAAATCCCATAAATACTTTAGACTATTCAAAACTTAAAATTAACTTTCCAATACTTGATCTAGAGCACAAGAGTTCGAAGCCTAGTTGCTTCACATTTCCAGCTAAGTTTATTTCAAAAATAAATGAAGCGGGTAGCATGCTACCTTTCTCTCAAAAATTTGCTCGAAACTCCCATCCTACAGTCCAGGAGATGAAAAATACCGAGTGTTGTCTACATTTTCAGGCTGTGCACAAGGGTCCCAAAGATGGTATAAAAACTCCATAAAAACTAATGATCCAGGTGAAGAGTTGAATACCAAAGTTGTAGGCCTACCTCTTATCGAGATTTTCTACAAAAATCAGCTCGAAACTTCAAGAAATAAGCTATGTAGAATTTTTGCACTGAAACGCGACGGTGAAGCTTTAAAATCCAACAACAATGGCGATGCTCCAACTTGGGGAAGATGATGCTCAAAAGACCTTCTTGGATCCTCCTTTGTTGATGAAGATGAAGGGGAAGTGAGGTGAAAAGCTCTGAGAAAACTCCCGAAAATCTAGGTGCCAAAAAGAGAGCAAAGGAGGGGGAAGAACACTACTTAACCAAGAGAAGACGAAGAAGAAAAGAAAGAAGTTCCCTTGTATTGCTACAGTGCCGGGCCCCTACCCAGCCCACACGAGGGCCTAGACACGCGGCAGCCATCCGGGTCTCCTCCGCAAAACGGCTGGATGGCTCGGATTGCGCCATACAACTCGATCCGAGTGGGGCGCGGCGCTGCCAATGGCAACGCTGTCACGCCCCGAGTTTTGAAAAGCAGGCTAATTTTTTTTTTTTTTTTTTTTTTTTTTTTTTGAAATCAGAGTTTAAAACATTTTAGGCGTGAACAGATCGCCACATGTATAGTAAATTCCCTGTCAAATTGGACAGAGCATTTCCTATACATGCACGGCTAAGCACTTACAGCAAATACCAGAGTAGTCTAAACTACGCATACATCATTAGTCATTTTACAATATTTAAAACATAATGCGAAAAGTAAAATATACTGGTGAGATAAGGGTCGGTACTATCGCAACAGCCTCACCAACGCGTCTCGACATCCCAACACCTGAACGACCTGAAAACAGTCACCCAGGGGGTGTGAGATACATCGACAGTGTATCCCAGTGGGCACGACGAGCCGAGAAATAGCTAATCGTACCTAATGGATACAATAATCTGCGGATAGTAAATAGATCGATAGGTAAAGCTGAATAATCAATAAATCACGATATAACTGAGCAGATATGGGTACAGAAATATCAGAATCAATCATGGTGATAATCAAATATAACTGAGCAGAAGTAGGTACTGAAATAAAGCATGCTAGTACATGAAAGTATATAAGCTATGCATCAATCAAAGGACAGCAACTACCCAATCATATGCCACTATTGGTCTCACAGAACCTCAGGCAAAGATATCAAAGCAGAACCAACCACAACCATACTGGATTCCACCTAGCCGAGCTGAACAGCAACCCCGTACCATTGATATAGCCAAGAGGATCCTCGTACCAAACGGTACAGCTGAGAGTTTCCTCATTTCAGTACAGCCGAGGGGCTCCCCGTACCCAGTGATACAGCAAGAGGGGATAGCTCACGGGTCAACCAGACCCTTTATCGGTAAAGAACGCAATGTGGGGGATCAATCCCACAGCGTACGCGAGCGAACAGCAGGTGCACAACGATCATAATGCTAATGCTCAAGCTCACAGTCCACAGACCGGGTAATCGGCAACATGCCGGAAATCCCCACAGGGATGCAAATGTCTATATATCAATATCATATATCATGCAGTCTGGAATACAAGAAGTATGTATCTCTGAATAAAAGCAAGTATAATGACCAAGAATGTGATGATCCGGACTTTTGTAGGAGCTTTTGCAGCTTTAGTAGTGATTACAAGAAGCTTACACAGCGTATCGGAGCTCGTAGTGTCGAAAACGGATCTCAGAAATGGATCCGGCACGAAAATCGGATCAAGTGGGCTTTCCGGGGGCTTTCGGCAAAATTTCGGATGAGAATTTGGCAAAACGGACAACGGATTTGGACTCAGCGCGCGAAAACGGTCAAAATGGTGTATTTACTTATTTTTTTTCGGCGCAAAAGTACTGTTCACGCCGGAACAGTAACTCCGGACGTCGGAATTATTGTTCCGGCGATCGGCGGCGACCGGCAGGCGGCGGAGCAAGGCGGCGCGCGGCGGCGCAGAGCGGGAACGCGGCCCCGGGCAGGCGCGGGCAGGCGCGGCGCACGGGCGGCGGGTCCACGGACAGGCACGTGCACCGGGAGCACCGAAGATTGCAGTTGCCATGTGGCGTCTTCTGATTGGTTGGACGGCTTCTAGAAGGCGGCGGGGTCTGTGACACGTGGCACGCTCCGATTGGCCGACATTTTTCGAAAAACCCGGTGCGGGGACCGGGCACATGCTTCCCGGGTGACACGTGGCAAATTCTGAGTGGCCTTGCATGGATGTTTCCTGTTTTGTGGACACGTGGTGCGTCCTGGTTGGTCCGTTTGGTGTTTCCTGTTTGGGCCCGGATCTGGTGTGGAGCCCGAAGATTCCCTGGCCCATTATATAAGGAATATCCTTCTTTCTCCCTTTCTCACTGCAAATTTCGCATTGTAGAGAGAGAATCCGAGCTTGTGGCCTTTACGAAAATTGTTCCTCTCTCTGTTCTCTCTCCCCTCTAGAAATTTCAGAATTTTTGGAGTTATCCATAGCGAGTTATCTGTGATGCGGCGCACTTCGACATTTCCCCTTTTTCGGCCCATTTCCGTCGCAATTCCGTCGGAAAATTCCTGTGCTCTAACCAGGAGGAATTTTTGAACGATTTTTATGGCAGCGCGATCCTAAGAGGTAAGGCTTCGATTTTTGTGTTGATCACTTTGCTCCGTTTCACACTTTTGGCACGGCTCCCGAGGCTTCGTTGACTCCCTTTTTGCTGTGGAATTTTCTGGACAGCATCAACTTCTCCGATTTATATCTTGAGCTAGGAGCATCGGATCAAGGCGTATAAGGAGTCGATTTCAATCTACTCATCGTAAGGAACGTAACCGTAATTTTTCTGGATTTTTTTGAGCACTGTACAGAGGTGAAAAACTCCTCTTTTTCCGTGCTATTTGGAAAACAGCAAATATTGTATTTTTGGGATTTGTATTTATACCGGGTGCGTTGTTCTGTACAGCTGTGCACTGTTTTCAGTGAGTTGCGGGATTAGAGGACTGTGGACAGCTAGAAGACTATTTGGGTGTGGTTTGCGCTTTTCGAGGTGGGCGGTTGTTGCTTACCTCATTTTTGACTAACTCACTAGGAGTATTAGAGATCCCCTATTTCAAAACTGATAATCGGTATTCCATGGTGAATTGCATGAGTAGACCCCACAAATTATATGACAGCTCATTTATGATAAATTGGGACACTGTGGTTGGGACAAATGCTATAATCTCGCATGCAAATAACTTTTGATATTGGTACCGTAAGATCAATCTTTTTAAAATAAATATTTGACACTCTTCTACAGCTTTTAAATAGTACAATTGCATGCTTGCTTGGACATCTAGTTAGGCCACTATTTATTACTACACTATCATATTGGGACTTGACATGTTTTATTGCTCTCCTTTGCATTCAGATGCTTATTGCTCAAGTATGAGCAGGGGTTTGGGATAGTGTAGTCAGGATTGCACTAGATTGTGGACTTGTGGGGTATTGCGGTGACCACGGACAGCAGGTGGTCGACCGGATGTTTATCCTTGCATCAGATTGGGGTTGAGTCTGGTTTATTTGTGTGCATCAGCAGGGGATTGGGTTTTCTGTAGTGGACGGAGTTTCCCACTTTGATCATAGTCATGATCCAGTCCTGCTATTGTGAGACATTGGTTACAGAGATGCTTGATACAGAGATACTTTACTCGTGTGGGTCGCTCCCCTCGAGTGCCACTCCGGAGTAGGCTTTTGGCCGTGCCGGGTGCCGGTCAGTTGGTGAGTTGTGAGTGATGACAGAGCAGGCCGTGCCGGGTGCCGGTCAGTTGGTGAGTTGTGAGTGATGACAGAGCAGGCAGTGCCAGTGTTCCCTGGCCCTTTGATTGGGTTTCTTTGGGCGGTTAGCCCTATAGTTGCATGCATACAGTTATCTTTTGGCACTGCATTTAGATGCATTGTAGTAGCAGCTTCCTTTTCAGCAGCCTTTATAGCTTACTACTGTTCCTTCCTTTTGCCTCTAGTAGTCCTAGTGGGTCCGTCAGAGTTGAGGATTTACCCACTAGGGGGAGGCTACTGGTTTATCTAGTAGTTCTCACCCCCCCCCCCCCCCCCCCCCCATTGTTGTTTTCTGTCTTTTCCCCTGGGTTTTGCAGAGTTGTCTGTGGGAGCTGCTGGGCCTTCAGCGGCAGATCGAGGTAAGAGAATAGCGGACTAGCTAGATCGTCTGCCCCGACCGTGAGAGTAGCTGGACTTATATTGTACCCCTTTTTATATCTCAGACTGTAGCACTTTACTTTTGGGTCTGGTTTTAGCCAGCTGGTTGTATTTATTTCAGTGAGCTGGGAGATTATTGTACTTATTACAGCTTTATTTGTAGTTCCAGTCTGAGATACTATGTGGTTCTTCTATTTCAGCTCTGTATTATGCTCTTTTATTGTTCATATTATATCTGAGCAGGTTACCAGCGCTTCGTGTACGCGGAAAATCCCGTGTGCACGGCGGATCTGTTGGCGAGCCCGGGTTCCGGTTTACACCTGGGGCGTGACAAAGAAGGCATGATAAGTCCAAGTATATGCTACTGTACTGATATCTGAATAGAAGCAAGTCTATGTTGTGATCAAGCAAACATGATATATATGTCCAAATATGAGCTAATGAATTGTCATCTAATTAATGACCAATCAAGCAGGTATATGTCCAGGTATAAGCAAGGGATACTAAATCAATAGAATAAAGCTCATTAACATAATCTGGGCTAAATAGAAGAACAGGGTCCGACTGGACTAAAGCAACAAGAAGGCCGAAAAGATAAAGCCCGGACCGAAGATAACCCACCTCAAGGTAGAAGATCATGGTGATTACTGGATGGCTCACGAGCTGGCGGCTGACTGCTGGGACCTGAATCATATACACAAGTCAGAAACATAGACTCTCACACATACCCAACCCACTGACTCGCTGAGTGCAGAACAAGCTAAACAGGGAACTTCGCCGAAGTCCCAAGATCTTTCGAAATTTTCAAAAATCCACTGATAGATCCACTAAGACCCAATCTGTGCTAAACAATAACCAAAACTCGTGAAACTTCACGTGCTTAATGTCGAATCGCCGTTAAATCGTCGATTTTGCCGATTTACGGTTCGGAATCCAATTCCCGCTCAACGAAAGCCATTGGATCTCTAACGAAGGGTTTAGAGACCACGTGGACGCTATCTACCGCAGCCTACCAGGCTACAATTACAAATTGACCCCTAGGGTTTCACCAAATTGCATAAAAGCATGCAATCTCACACCTTTTCCCTTATATTTTATTTCTGAATGCTTTTAAACTAAACCAAGGCCACCAGTTGGTGGAACTCGACGCCCTGAACGCCGTGCTCACCATTTGGGAGCAACACGAAACCCGAGGACAACTTCGGGTCAATAAGCACGATGCAAAAAGGCTCAAGTTGCTACTTTTCTTACTTACTCTTGACCAAACCCAAATTTAGGGTGAGCATCATGCTCAGTAGGTCGAAAGAACTTAGAGGCACACCCTGAGGGTGCAGCCAACCTGCTGGAACAGCTTAAGGGCCATCTAGTGCTCATTTAGGCTTAGCTTACTAGATCTTCTAAACTACTCAGTCATTTGCTGAAGTAGAGTGAGCATCAAGCTCCTGGGATCATGATGACACAAGGGCTTGCTCTAACACCGGTGCAAAGCTGCTGGAGCACTGTGAAAGGCATCCTTGCCTAAGCTAGGGCTTGGCATGTGGGATCAACCAATCCACCAGGTCATTTGCCAAAATGAATTGAGCATCATATTTAGGAAGCTAGCAGGAGACTAGGGCTCACCCTACAGTTTTCGGAGAGCCGCCGGAACAGTGGCCGGAGCCACCTCGGCCAAGAATGCAAACACCCAGAGCTCGGGCTTGGGCAACCATGGAAAAACTTAGGTTCTAGTGGGCTAAAAAGGCAAGCATCATTTAGAAAATCTCCAGGGAAGTGCCCTAGGTGCCATGGAGTCAAGCTCCGGCGGCCGGTGCGACGGATGGCCGGAAAATAGAGCTTCGCGGCCATCCAAGGTGCTCTAATGGTAACTTTCCATGCGGTGGTTCTTAGTGCCATGCAAGGGCACAGGTGGCTTGCCCTCAATGCCAGGACACTTTCTGGTGTGGTGGCCGGCGGTAGGAAGCGGCGGTGACGGCGGCGGAGCAAGCTCGGCCGAAACCAAGATAACCCAAAACTAGGGTTACGATCTGCGACTTCTTAGCTGAACCAAACCCAACCAAACTTTGTGGACTACCTTCTGAGAACCAATAGAAGCTTCTGGTCAATTTTGTTCCAGCGCTAGAGCTCCGAAGGCTGCGCACGCAAATCCCGGCCAAGATCTAGCGTTCCGGCGACCCTTCTCTAGCCCACCGGCAACCGGAGGTCTACAGGCCTCGAGGCTTGGCCAGGAGCATCTTAGCGATGCCAGAACCTGACTGATGGAGGCTTGGTTGCTAGAAAAAACAAGACAAGGGAAAGCTTACCTCGCCGGATCCGGGGAAGAAGGAGATGGTGGCTCCGGCGGCGCGCAGCCACGGCAGTGCACATGACCACCTCGGCTTGTCTTCTGGATGAAGGAGGAAACCGTAGAGAGATCTGGGCTTAGGTCTAGGGGCTCGGGCGCTCTTCTTCTTCTACCAACCCAAGATCAAGAGTTTTTCTTGAAAATCCTTGCTTTTACGGCGACCAAGGGCGGCGGCCGGCGACGCAGCTGCTCGGGAGAGGTAGTAGAGGAAGAGGAGGAGTCGTGGTTTCTCGTGGAGGCTGGGTGAATACGGCTAGGGTTGCAAAGAAGAAACCCTAGATTGCTATATATAAGCTTTTGCAACAAAATGCAATAAGTCCTCCATTACTTGGTATTTAAGTTTGGGTCCCTGGCTGTAGTACAGAATCGCAGAGAAATCCCTCCTCCACAAGTTTGGTTCCATTTGGCACATAAAATGTTGGGCTTTTATGCAAAACACTGCAAATTTTTATATATTTCACGCTTTTCAAGACAACCGGGTAGTCAAACTGAAAAACGGACACCACCACGACGTCCGGCTTGACGAAACCTATCAGGTAGCGATTTTTGTTTTTCGATGAAATGCCCGGATAAATTTTTGGTCCATAAATACTGTACAATTATACAGTATGGTACGTTTCTCGAGACTCTAGGATTGTCAAACGAAAATTCCGTCAGCGCCATTGCGCTCAGAATGTCAGAAATAGCTAGAAACGACTACTCATACTACTATATTTTGGGTCCAGATAAATGGCCGACGTTGGTTGAGAGGGGAATTAAATAAGGGGTTACTATTCACAACTTAAGTTGTGGGCCCCGCTCGCTTCTTCGCTGATTTCTGGACGATCCGACCGTCAGATCGAGAACATATGAATATCAATCTTTCTTGTTTCGACGAGACGGTCGCAATAGTGATCTCGAATTTTTGAGTTCAGGCTCCGATCAAAAGTCGATATTTTCGGACCACAATTGCACTACTAATAATCCATTTTTGTCATTTAATAATCCAGAAAATTATTTAAACTTAGATTTTGGATTTCAAAAATCATGGTTACTACAGACGCGCCGCGTGTCCCACTCGGGGACCGCTCCCAACGCCTGGCGCACGCAGGCTCAGCGCCAACTGCCGCGCGCCGCGTGGCGGCAGCCGCTGCCCGCCATGCGTCACCCCTTGTCTTCGTTGGTCCCGATGCACGAGCCAAGGCCGTAGACCGGCCCGCTTAGGAAATCAACCCGACAAGCTCAAAAATCTGAAAAATAGTCATTTTTTACTGTTTTCGTGCGCTGAGTCCGTTTTTGGCGTCTATTTGACGCGCAACGCACTCGATATACTGAAAATAGGTGTTTTCTCACCACCGACCACACAATCAAGCCACACGGAGAAACGGGTCACCACAACAGGAATCAGACCTATTTAGGCCCGTGAAAATGTAGTTTACTTTTTGGATAATATATAATTTATTTTTTATCATGCAAGAATCATTTATTTATTTTTTGGATAATGAATTTGAGTTAAAAATTTTAAAAAATATTTAAATCGTAGGGGAATTAAATTTTAATTTTTTAATTGAATGAGAATTCAAATTTTGATACATTTATTTTATCTAATTTAAAAACATATAAATCATATATTAATTTATTTATATAATTAAAAATAAAATTTATAATTTTTAAATTAAAATTTGAGTTTAAATTGTGAGCTAAATATAGTTTTGGATATTAAATTTTAATTAACAATTAACAAATTTTAATTAAGGTGGATTAAAATTAAATTAAAAACTATATTTAAATTTATGAATAATAATTAAAATATAAATTAAAATTTGAAGTTACTATTTGAATCTAAACAATTATTGATTTGACATATCTATTTTTAAATCACTTTATTCATCAAACGTAATTTTTATTTATTTTTGTAATTTATTTTTATATATTTTTTTATTTTATTTAGAATTTCACCTTACTAAAAATTTTTTAAATTATAAATTTTAATTTTTGTATATAAATAAATAAAAATTTTAAAATTTTGATTATTTTTAATCATAATAAGTTTTTAATAATAGTTAGAAAAAATTTTGAATTCTTTTATAATTTTAAAGATAAAAATTTTCAAAACAAAAGATAAAAATATACTAGGCCAGCACGGCCCGGCACAGGCCGAATAGCAATTGGACGGGAATCGAATTGGGCTTGGACCGGAATCGAACCGGATTTGGACCGGAATCGATCCGGGATTGGACCGGAATCAGACAATGCAGGAATTCCGGTCGGATTCGGAATCAAAGCGGGCCGGGATCGAAGCGGGTCTGGGACAGGAATTGGACCCATGTAGGCCAGTAAAAATATAGTTTAATGTATAAGAATCAACAATCCTTTAAATTTTATTTTGAATATAAAATTTGAATTAAAATTTTAAAAAAATAATTAAATTGAATGGAAATTAAATTTTAATTTTTTAATTGAATGAGAATTCAAATTTTGATCTATTTATTTTAAAATGCATACTTATATTTTAAATTCATCCGAATTCAAAAAAAATAACAAAATAATTAATATATATATATATATATATATATATATATATATATATATATATATATATATATATATATATATATAACTATATAATTATTATGCACAACAATCTTGTCTATTTTATGAGTGCGGCTACAAATATTATAGAAGTTACCCTATAATGTTGTTGATGACATGATATATTATTATTATACATCCTAAATATTAATTACTAAACACCAAATATATTATTATTAAACCATAAACACCATTATTATCTATACAAATATATGAATTCCCAAATATCTATAGCTGACTTAGCACATTCTCTTTTTTTTTTTTTTGAGATTTTTTTTTTTTTTTTTTTTTTTTTTTCAGTAAACCGTCCCTTCATCTTCCTCATTCTCTTTCTTAATCGTCCCCTACTTCCCCTCTCCTCTTTTTGCTCATTCTCTCTAGCAGTATGACTTTTTACTTTTTCTTTACTAATTTTTTAATTCTAATTAATCCATCATGACTCTTCCCTTTCACCTTTCCCTTTATCCTCACTAGCAATTAACCCTTCTCCTTCTTCCCACTAAACTTTCAATTAATATCCAAACAATTCTATTACGATTTATAATCCTCACATTTATATCTTAAATTAATTCATCGTGACAATTTTCCTTCCTTCTCTCTTACTAATGCGCCACCACCTCCCCCTCCACCGAGATCAAAGGATTGTCGTTACCGTCACTATCGCCGTCGTCGAAAAAATTCATTCCCGCCGCCAATAATAAAGAACTTTTGATAAATATAAAAAATAAAAAACATAAAAAATATTTTATATTTTTTTTTTTATTAATTATTTATATAGTTTCTATCCGTTGCGAAGTGCGGCCCTTCATTAGTTATATCTTAAATTCAAAGTAGGGTATCCAAAGCATTTCTCTTATTCTATCCATACCCACTTATTTATTTAATTAGGTGAGATGTAATCCACCAAAAAGATTTTCAACAATCTCTCTCCCTCCACCTTTAAAAAAGCATAAATATTATTACTCAGTGCTTGTAATTACCCTATCAAGCAATCTCATAGCATCACTTTTTGAGTAAAATTTTTAACTTTCATATAAGAAAAAAGTCAAATTAAATTATATTTTTTAACTTTAGTTTTTAATTAAGGTATAAATATAAATTTAGAAATTAAATATTAAATTTTAGATTTTGATTTAAAAATTAATTAAAATATAAATTCAATCAAAGATTTTGAATTTGATCCATAAATTTAAATTTAAATTTAATTGTAAGTTTGAATTTGAATCAAATTAAAATTTAATTTCATATTTTAAATTATTCACTCAATTTTAAATTTTAATTTTTTAAAAAAAAAATTATATTTAAAATTTTATCTTATCATTTTAATATTTTGATATAAATTTTAATATTTAGCCTTGTAGTTTGAATTTAAATTATAAATTTAATTTTATATTTTGAGGTGGGAACTCAGTTTTAAATTATTTTTATATTTTATATTTTAATCATTTTTTATAATTAATTTTTTTTAATATTGAAAGGAGCAATCGATCATACCGATTCCGATTGTTAATCTGAATCAAACATATTGCGAGATTTTAACTATTTCGTTTATTTTTACGAATAAATTTAACTAAAAATATAAAACCAATTAGGTTTTAAATTTAAAATCTCGAGCACCATTCATTAAGCACTTTGCTACTTATTCAGGTACTTCTTAAAAAAATTTGACATTTATTATTTAGTATAATATCAAACCTCATTTATAAATTTATTTATTTTATTCTAAAAAATATTAACTTGAAAATGGAATATGGTATGGATATCTGAACATTTGATTTTACTGCTCATTTACTAAATATATAAATTTTTTAAAATAAATCAATGACAATGGAATATTTCCAAGATATCAAAACCCACCTCATATCTTTGTTTTTGTTTTTATTTTTTTTCATATTTATCACTGTACTCTGATTTAAATAATATATATATAATATTAGTCTCTATACAATTTTTATTTTAAACCCAACACAAAAATAATACAATCCCAGCTATTCTAAGGATCGAACCAAACAAAAAAATGTCTATAAAATTGGAATTTTATTCTCGAGATAAGATCTTGAGAAATCTAACTCCAAACGAAAATTTCAAATCTGGTCAACCAAGCAGGATCTAAATTCATCAAACACTACAATAAAACTATACTATAGCGACACTTTTAAGTATTGTTAAAAACTAAAAAAAAATGCTGCTGAAAAAATACCGACATTTGTCATTAGTGTCGCTATATGTGCCGTCGCTAGGGTGTATAGCGACGCATTATTATAAGGCTAAATTACAGAAAACCCCCTGTCATATCCCGCTTTTCCACTTTGCCCCCCTGTCATTAAAAAGTCGACAATCTGCCCTCTCGTAATTACCGAATTGTCTTTAGGGGGTAACGACGTTAACAGAAATGGTAAATTGACGAAAATACCCTCCTTTTTTTTTCTTTTCTATTCTGAAGTTTTTTTTTTTTTTTTTCTATTCCAAAGTTTTTTTTTTTTTTTTAAGGGATATTTTCCAAGGATATTTTGGGTATATGAAATTATATTTTCAAAAAAACTGACGGTCAACTGACGGAGGGGGGGTTATTGCACAATTCGGTAATTACGAGGGGGCAGATTGTCGACTTTTTAATGACATGGGGTAAAGTGGAAAAGCGGGATATGACAGGGGGGTTTTCTGTAATTTAGCCTTATTATAATGTGTCCCAAAAATGTGTCTCTATAATTTAATTTTGAATATCGATGGACTATAAATGGGACACTTGCTAAAAGTGTCACAAATATGTGTCTCTATAACCTAATTTTGTTGTAGTGAAAGCAAAGGCTTCGAATTTGGCTACTCTTTGAACATTGAAATGCAGGGCTTATTTGGTTCGCCAAGAGTGAAATCGAATTGAGATTCTAGAAAAATAATTTCTACACAATTGATTTTGGTCTAGAAAAATAATTTTGTTTAAAAGATGTAGAGCATTTGGTTAAATCTATCAGAAAAGTAATTTTTCTGAAGAGATTTTAGAAAGTTATTTGACAACAATTTTTTAATATTTGCAAATGATAAATTTGTTTGCTAAATTTTTATTTTAATATTTGAATTTGACTTTAGAAATATAAATTTGGAAATATGATATTAGAATTTAAAATCTAAATTTAAAATTTGAGCACTTAGAATTTTAAAATTTTAACTTTTAAATTTTAAATTTTAAATTTAAAATGGAAATTTTAAAATTTTAAATTTAAGAAGTTTAAATTTAAATTTTAAATTTTAAAACTTTTAAAATTATAAAATTTGATATTTAAAATCTAAATTGGAGTATTGGAATTTAAAATCAAAATTTGATAATTGAAATTTAAAATTTGAAACTAATTTTAAATTTAAAAATTCAAATTTAAATTTAAATTTTAAATTTTTAAATTTTAAGAATTTTAATTTCAAATTTCTTAAAATTTAAATTTTGTCTTAAATTTGAAATTAAAATTTAAAAATTTAAGTTTTAAATTTAAATTTTAAATTTTAAATTTAATATCAAAGTGACATAGCAGGAGAATCAACCACACGGTCAATATAGAATCAAAATATGTATAATCAACCATCTAACGATCAATATAGAATCAAAGTATGTATAATCAACCATCTAACTCCTCTAGATGTCAACAAATGTTTCTATGTCAAATGTTCTTCAAGTAGTATCAAGTTTCAACTATAATTACTTTAAATCACTCTACACTATGTTCAACTGATATAACATCAAGTATAAACGATAACCAAGCAACAAGGAGTAGAGCATACACCAATCGATCAATAACTATTTGACAAATAAAAGAGAATGAAAAGAAAGAAAGGGATCGAGTGGTTAGAATGAATTCGGAGTGTTTTGATTCAAAGCAAAAGTCTTCGGATCAAAGTGGAGTTGAGGAAGCGAGGTTAAGTAGCTCAAAATCAGAAATTTTTAGATTTTTGACTTGAGTACCAGAACCCCAAGCTAGTATCAGAACCTTGTAGAAAACAGATCTTGGGTTGGAGGGAATCAGAAAATTTTCTAAGTGCTAGAATACAGTAATTAGTCATCGCGTATCGGTACTCCATGCAAAGTTGGAAAATCTAGCTTTCGAGTTGGACTCGAGTGGGAAAATGGCTAAGTGTTGAGGTATCAGAACCTATTCTTAAGTACCGCTACCTTATGCAAAAACAGAAAGATGAGCTCTCGGGTTAATTAGTGAATTTCAGTGTTGGCGTACCGGTACCCCACCTTGTGTACCGGTACTCCAAGCTCCTGACAGCAGGTGAAGAGTTTTATTGGGGGCTTAACCTAGGGTTGGGTTTAAACCCACACTCCTTCACAGGAAATACACTCTAAACACCTCTTTTCTCATTTCTCTTCTCCATCTCTTCTCTTTCTCTCTCTAGAAGTGGAAAGAAGGAAACCCTAGCTTGAGTTTTTAGAGGGATTGATCTATTGGAGAGCTTGGAAGCTTCCAAGGGAGGCTTGGGGAGGAAGAAGACCATCTTCTCCACGTTTTGGAGTTAAAACCTAAGGTGAGTTTCTTAGAGTTTCAAGAGATTTAATTTTTTATGGGTTTAAAAGAGAAGGATTAATCTCTTATATATTCTAATCCCATTTTTAGAGATTTTTTTGAAGATTTGAAAGATCAAACCTTACTTCTTCCAAAAAAAACACAAAAAAAGGTGGGGGATTCTTCTGAAAAAGGGTGTCTTTCTCCTTTTTCTTTGCTTTTTTATTTAGAAGTATGATAGTAAGAATAGTAGTGTAATGAGTTCATGAGTTTGAGAATCTAGGATTTAGCCCTAAAAGAGAATTATACTAAAACCTAATATAGGTTGTTTTTGTATGTGAATGATGATATTTGACTTAGGAGAAAATCTAGATTATGAGTTCAAAATGAGTGGCATAAAATCTTGGAGATGACTCTAAACAATATGGGTGGCATTGTCTTATGGGATAATCTAAGGTTGTATGATAGAGTGTTCAATATAGAGTCAAAACTCTAAGCCATGAGTTCGGTTGAGGTTGATGAGTTTCATGGCAATTAGTAACCCTAGAGTTTGGTCTTAGGGTGAATGTGCGAGTATGGGCAAATGTAATAATTTCAACCTAATTGATAGTCCAAGAGATATCATAGCTATCCTAGAGTCAATGATCTAGGGTAAAAGATGAAAGAAAGAAGCGAAAAGCTAAAAGCTAAAAAAGCTAAGAGTAAAAGAGAATGAAAAAGATGATTAAAGCAACTTCAGATGTTGAGACTCGCAATGGGAGTGTGAGAGCGATAGTCGTTTTCCCGGGAAGAAGCCCTTTTGTCACACGAGGTACTTTCGAATGGTATATAGAGCACCTATGGTGCTAGTGGCGCCTTTGGATCGTCTCGTTTTTTGGTAGCATGACTACCGGGCACGGGCCCATTGGACGAGATCTTTCCAAAGGGATAAATAACTTGAACTAAAGCAAAATAAAATGAATATGTAGAGTGGCCAAGGTGGCCGAGTAATATATGACCCTCTTTTGTAGCGGCATAGTGACCGTGTCATGGCATAGTAGCTTACTACATGAGCATGTTAGTTAGCATTTACAGTTTTCCTTATCGTATATTACCTGCTATCATTATTTCTATTGGACTAAGCGGTGTAGAACATATTTTTTCAGTAGTTGAACCCACTGGGAACTATTCGTAGTTGTCACATCCTTGAGTGACCATTTTACAGATCCAGGCAGTGTCGGCGAGGCATATGACATGGGTAAGAGCCCAGCAGTTTAGCGACCTAGCAGGTCTAGCATTGTCAGCACCATTTTGGGTTATTTTTGAGTGAACTTGTATGTGAGGAAAATGATGTAAACATTTAATACTTATTTAAATATATTGGAGAAAAATGTAAATTTACTTTATATTTTGATGGTTCGCTCATGTATTGTACTTTCATGATCATGTTAAACTGTTTGTTTAATGAATGAAAGTTTTTAGTTGTTAGTTTTTATACTCTGATATTACTCTTCATCATACACTTGTTTGTACTGATATGGATGTGACCGTTTCTTTCGGGTATTGAGAGGTCATGCCCGATTGGCGGATTTGTTGGCGTGCCCAAACTGTCCAAATTGGCGGTCTTAGGGCATGACAACGGTAACCTATCCACTTGACCTCTTTGCCTTATCGCTAGTCGTCGGCACTGCTGGAACTACTGGTACTACCAGTGCTGCTGGTGCTGCTGGCGCTGTCGCTACTGGGGATGCTGTCACTGGGGGAGTTTCGATCAGTGAAACTGCCTGTGGTGCTCGCTGTGCCAGCATCTAAACAATATGCTACAAAGTCTCTCCCTGTAGCCAGAACGCTTCGACCAAACTGGCCATCTGCACCTGTATCGCTTAGGCCTCGCTCTGTCCAATCTACCCAGGTCCTCACTGCTCTAGCTCATCCGATGATGTGGGGTGTGTCCGTGTCGGTACTCCGCGTGTCACACCCCGAGACCAACAATTTGGTTGGTTCGAGCATGCGCACAAACCGCTAAATGAATAAAGTTTTTCCAAACCGCTAAATGAATAAAGTTTTTCCAAACCGCCCAAGGCATACACATAGCGATAAATGTATAAATTTCAACAAGAAATACAATTATACAATCACGCAGAGAGAAGATATTACAGAGCGATAAATGTAAACTTAGCTAAGAATTTAAACTATTATATTTATACATCTCACAAATATTTTAGACATTACATTATATTTTCTAAAATAAAGCCTCAATAAGTTCGCTCCAAGATAAAATACAAAAACTCTCTCTCAGTACAAGGTGACCTATACCAGAGGCCACCATCTAGAGTGATAGGCCCTTACCACAATCCTGCACCGTTGTGCTCGATGAGGGCTTAGCAAAATAGTGAGTGAAAGCTAAAAGAAGTTTCCAGCGGGTTCGGCCCCGATTTGGGTTCTTTTCCTACTAGATCTAATAAAGGCATAAGTAGATAGATAAGTAAAGCCGTAAACAACTATACTATGCAGATAGAAAGAACACTACACTATGCCTCACCCGTCATAACCCAGTCATCGCACTCGTCTCACGTCAAGCTAAACTCACATTACTTAACCCACAGTTTCATCACCAGCTAGGGTCATTTTCTGGGAAATATATCTCAACCCATAAACGTGACAATCTGAAGCATACTGCACGTGATGAGCGACCTTCACGAGCTGAACCGACTATGTGAGTATGATCCCGTCCTCCAATCCACAGGACTCACCAAATCACAATGACGTTGCCGGGAGAATCCACTAACCCTAGTGTCTAACTCATCGAAAAACTGTCATGCCTCGAGAGAGGTTTAAAAATGAAAAATGACCCTATTTTTTTTTCAAAATCTTTTCTCCCGGTACGTGCCCAGGCCCGCCACATATACAAGATCTCTCTACACAAAAGGACAGAGTCTCCCCTGTCTATGCACTGCGTCGCATAAAATACATACATCAACTACAACCAGTTTTACATACACAGAGTGCTAAATAAAGAGATAAACTAGTCTTTGGATTCATACAAGAGAACATCGCCCGCACGGCATACTCCAAATTGAAAGGATAAAACTATAAGGTTTAAAATAGTGCCTATCCGACACTCAGTTTTGAAAACAGATTTCGCAAATATTTTTCCTTTTAAAAAGCTCCACATTCCACATGCAACCACAAAATGATAAAACCAAATCTAAAAGACTACTAACCATCCACATAGTCCGCATGTCCCACATCCACATCACAAAAGGGGTCCACATCACAGAATGTCCATATCTCATGCAAATAGTATCAACCAAATGTAATGACCAAAAGGGAGGAGTAAAATGTCACCAGAATGACGAAAACCGAATCACTCCCAAGGCGCAGCCTCACCCCCGTCCCTGCTCGAACCTATAGGTACGATAAAATGATGATTTAATGGAAGAAAAACGAATAAAATGATGATTTAATAGAACATATAGGTACGATAAAGTAAATAGGACATCAAACCGGAAATCGAAACTCCTAAGTCATTCACACTGCTTTTCCCGATTCCCATCTCGGAACCCCTGGAATACATCAAACATGCTCATCTTCCTGGTGCTTTGCACTCCTGACTGCGTCCGCCGCAACCGCAAAGACGCGAGGGCTCCCTACCACGATAACCGCCGCGTAGGGATCATGTGTCAACCGACCACTTCTTCGGAAAAGTATACCGTTGCGGTGGCCAAATGGCTGGTGTACATGACAGCGCCATGAGCCTCACGATCCCATACTCGTGGAATAAGACGCGGAATGCCTCACGATCCCATACTTGTGGAATAAGTCACGGTATACCTCACAATCCTATACTCGTGAAATAAACCAATAAGTCAAAAAAATTGTCCATGTCCTTTACATATGTACCGTTCCGTCATACTAGCCATGACCATGTCCTTTCTGTCATTTTTAAAATAGCAATACCAAAAACAACGAGAAAATGAAGAAGAGGGTTGAACACCACTGTTCAACAATATCCCCAACCTTGGTTTGGTTATCCACCTCAACCGGCGATAAAAACGGAGCTCAAAACCCTTCAAAAGCCTCGGCAACCTTGTCCGGACGAAAACGACGAACCCCTCGATGGCGAAAGAAGAGTCCGGGCTCCCACCGCTGTCTCGGCGAGACCCACAACAAAAAATATGTAAAAACACCTCTGGACGGTAAAACGCACCAAAAACCATCATCAAAAATACAACCGGAAGTCAATTCGGTAAATCATGCGTCAAACCGGGATTCCGACGGCTAAAATGGCGATAAAATCGCTTGACGGAGCGACCTTGGCAGTGGCGCGGAGCGACGGCAGTAAAATCAAGCGGTGGTGGCATGCGGAGTACCGGCGGCGCGCGCACCCCATGCGGTAGCAAACAAAAACAACGGTGGCACGTGGAGTGTGCGTGAGCCAAGAGACAGTGCGCAGGAAGCCCAACGGCGGCATGCGTGGCGCGCAAGCAAAGCGGCGACATGCATGCGGAGCGCGGCAATATGCATGCGGCGGCGCCCCAAGGGCTCGGCCAAGAAGCGGCAGCAGGTAGCACGCGGACAAGGCAACGGTGCTAGCGACAGCAAGGCAGCATGTGGGCAACAGAGCGGCACGGGCGGCTGCAAGGCAGCGCGCGAGCAGTAGAGCGGCGCGGGCGGCAACAAGGCAACGAGCGAGCAACAAAGCGGCGCCCTCCTGGCGGAGGACCCACCATGCGCGCGGAACGCCTGGCGCACGTGGTGCTGGCGCTGCGGTGCTAGCACGCGGCAGACATCGAGCGGCGCAGCGGTGCAGGCTCTGCTGGTGGACAGCTGCACATCACGCGGCGCCCTATTGCGGATAGCAGCGCGGCGCGCGGATTGCGGACAGCGGTGGCACGCGGTGCGGCTTGCATGCAAAGCGTCAGCGCAGCGTGGCTAAGCAAGCGGCGGCGGCGGCCTCACGACCCCGTCAACGGCGGCGGCAGCCTCCGTCTAATCCGGCGACGGCGGTGGCCTCCCGTCAAAGCCAACGGTGATGGCGGCGGCTCCGCCCAAATCCCCCGCTCCGACGAAAATCCCAAGAAACCCAACGAAAGCACGAAAAACCCCACGAAATCCAAAATGGTGTTAACGAAAAGCCAAGAACCAACCTTTTACCGACGGGGCAGACGATGCGATGCCCAGACCCGCTCCTCGATATCCGGTCTCCAACAGTGATGGCGCTCACGAACCCGATCTCCGATGATGACGGCATTTCCGATTCCGATCTCTAGCGCGCACAACGAGGAAGAAGATGAATCGCTCTTTTTCAAAAACGAAAAACGAGGGTTTTTTTGTTTGTTTTTCCTAATATGTAAAGTAAAACTAATCCCCGATTCTCTTCTATTTATAAGAGAAGTTCTAACCACTTTAATCATTTTTCAACTATTTTTTTCTTGATTTGCGTGCCAAATTAACTGAAACGCCCCTCATGCATCAGCCCCGATTTTAAAGTGCCATACACCATTAATGGGTGTTAAAAAATTCTTTTTAACCCATTAATTTCGAAAAATCACACCGTGAGATCTGTTCATCGAATTTTCGAGCTGATCGCACAGTCGTTCTTCGTTTAACGAGCTCTAGAACATGAAAGCCAAAACCAATAAAATCGACAAGAGCGAAAAATAAGCAAAATAACACACACACCAAAAGTGACTCAAAGGAAAAAATCATGGGCACTATATCACTCCCTCCTTTAAAGAAGTTTCGTCCCCGAAACTTAACTCGTATCCATCAAGAACAGATCCGAACATCGCTCCCTCATCCATTGCTCCAATAAAGTCGATCTAACCTCTAAGGTAAACAATCGTGCCACTGTGTCATGAGTTCCTTTAATTTCGTAAAAGCCATACCGTTAGGTGCCCTCGAAATCGATAAAAGTGTCGGGAACGAGATCAATGGTGAACTCAATCCCTCTATCAGGTGGTATTATGGGTAACACCTATGGAAATACATCCTGTAACACTCTCACAACTGGAATGTCAGACCGTGACGGTAAAGACCGTGAAACCAAATCTATTGAAGCCAAGTAAGCTGAACGGCCACCCTGAATCAATCTCCTCGCCTGACTAGCGGAGATGTGCATTGTGACGAATGTGCTTTTAAACGCCAAGAAAATAAGCTCCGGATATCCAGGTTCTCACAAATGTACCCGCCTCCTCTCACAATAAACCACTACAAAGAATCGGGCTAACCAATCTATGCCAAGCACCAAGTCGAACTCTCAGATTGGAACAACCACAAAATCCCATGGGTACACTTGCTCGCTCAGCTTTACCGGGCTGGTAGGTGCAAAGGTATCTGCTCCCATAGATGGTTCCGGAGTCAAAACTGATAACACACTAGGGATGGGTCTCTCCTCAAAGCCATGAATATGAGCGAAGATACGCGAAGAGAATGAATGGGGTGCTCCGGTATCAAAATGATGTTCAAGCACAAATATCAAAATAAAACTATACCTGTAATCACATCCACTGTTGGAACTGTACCCTGCGATATCATGGAATAAACCCTCCCTCATGCGCCTTCTCCTCCCGTCGAAGGGTCGAAGGGCGTCCTGCCAGCACTATAGGAGATCTCCCTTCGTCCTGGCGCTGAGGTGAAGATATAGGTATTGTTGTTGACCATGTTGTCTCCTGGTTCAATGGGCAGTTGGATCTGAAGTGCACCTGTTTCCCACACCGAAAATAATGATCATGCCTTATGGAACAAGCCATCACCCGGTGCGCTCCGCCATAAATAATGCAGGGTCAATCCCCTATCTTATGCCCACTAGTCGGAGAGTTTTTAGTCCCTTGCTGTGTACGAGGATACTTGGGTGGTTGGTCACCCCCCGTTTGTCCACCACCTGATGTGACTGAGACCGCTTCTTGTCTCGGTTGCGGTTAGATCCCTCACTCCGGGCGCGAGCAATCATGGCTCCACGCTCCACCAACGTGGCCCTGTCGACCACCTGTTGAAATGTGTGTAAATTTGTCGACTGTACAAACCTGAAAATGTCTCCTCTCAAACCATCCACAAATAGACGAGCCTTGTGAGACTTATCCCGAATAATAAAAGGAACGCAGTTTGCCAATCTCATGATTTCCCGTTGATACTCCATTACCGAACGACTTCCCTGTTTGATACTCTTCAGGTCATCCTCTAACTGTTGCTTCACACTGTCTGAGAAGAATGCCCCAAATAACATCTCTCTGAAAGTAGTCCAAGAATGAAGGGCAGTGCCACTGGAAGGAGTAGGTCGCACTGTCTTCCACTAGATACGGGCAGTCCCTTCAAGAAAATGCACCGCTAAGGGAACCCGCTCGTTCTCCTCCATCATCAGATCCTCGAATAGTTTATCCATGGTGTCGACCTATTTCTCCACCACCAATAGGTCGGTCGTCTCTCCCCCAAAGATAGGTGGTTTGTATTTTCGAAATTCTCTCAAACTCCCCCTCACTCTCACCCATTCCGTGTGCAACATCGGATCCCCTCCGGTAACGGCGGCGGACAGAGTGGGCGAAGGAGTGATGACGGCCTCACCCACCGGATCCCTTTACAGGAGCTCCCGGCATCGGCCCCTGAGCTGCTGGTAAAGAAACATCTGGATGTACTGTCATCGGAACCGCTGATGCCCTCACCGTGGTAATCTGAGTATGTGTACCACTGTCACCACCTTCTCTCGGCGCAAGCGCCTCAGGTAAAACCGGCTCGGGAGTAGGAAGCTGGGTAGTAGTAGCCAGTGTCGCCATCTGGCGGGCTATCTGTTGTACAACCTTGGTGAGCACTGATAACTGCCCTGATAAATCCTGAACCTGTTGCCGAAGCAACCGGTTCTCCACGGCCAATGAGGCCTCGGCGGCAGTCGGCCTCGCCCCATCCTCTCCTCTGCCGTCAACCGACGATCTAGTACGAACCATACTCTATACACACGATCAGAGGGGTCAGCAAACAAAAACGAGCAAACAAAAACGATCATCACAAAACCATGCAAAGGCGATAAAAATGACCAAACACCAAAAACCGTACAAAACCAACAAGACGATTCTGAAAACCCACACTCTTACGTGATTGGGGGACTTTGGTTATTACATTGGTTTAATTCGCAAGAGTAAACAAATACCATGAATGATGGACATATGCATACTTTAAAAACAAAGAACTGTGTGGTTGATGCCCTTTTGTTCTGATACTATTTTAATCTGTCACGCAGCGGGAGATGCTTAAAACTGAAAAACGATCCTATTTTTTTTTCAAAGTTTTTTCTTTCGGTATGTGCCCAGACCGGCCACATATACAAGATCTCTCTATACAAACGGACAGAGTCTTCCCTGTATATGCACGGTGTCGCACAAAATACATACATCAACCACAACCAGTTTTACATACACAGAGTGCAAAATAAAGAGATAAGCTAGTCTTTGGATTCATACAAGATAATATAGCCCGCACGGCATACTCCAAATTGAAAGGATAAAACTATAAGGTTTAAAATAGTGTCTACCCGACACTCAGTTTTGAAAATAGATTTCGCAAATATTGTTTCTGCCCTGAGGAGGTACATTTTTGACCCTTAGCACGTCATTGACTCCACCCCACCCGAGTTTTGTGAGGATTAGAGAGACGAGGAGCGGCCGTGCAGGTTTTGAATCGAGAGGCAACTTGGGGGTTTGAGTTAGTGTTGTTGGATACCCACCCCCAGTTGTTTGAGGCCCGTTTTGACTTATGTTAGTTTCGAGAACAAAACATTCTTTTAGTGGGGGAGGATGTGATGACCCGAATCCCCTTAGAGGAGTTCCGGCTTGATCAGTAGCTTGCAGAGGCCTTTGTTGATTGTTAGAATTGGTTGTGCACAAATTGGACTCAAGAATTGGACTTAACGCAAAATTTTGGATCAAGTTTGTCTATCCGGATGCCTTTATCGAATTTTTAGAAGTGGATTTTGGCAAAACGGACATCGAATTTGAATTCAGCGCGCGAAAACGGTCAAAATCGACTATTTGAACGTATTTTTCTGAGACCGGACACCTGAAAACGGACAACCGGAAGTTTACTGTGCATTTGGGTGCACGAGGGAACCGTGGACCGGGGGATGGACACGTGGCGGCTTGTGAGTGGTTGGCTCACGCGGCACGGTCCACGCAGCGAAGTGGGCAGGCGCGGTCCACGGCCCAGGTGCGTTAATGTACCACGAATTCTAGATGATTGTAAGCATGTATGTTGATGTACCACGAATATGTTTGGGGGGTAAGCATAAGAATTGTTCTAGGCTTGGGGAAATTAATGCTTACTGAAATTATGAAGTACTTTGGTGAATTTGAGAACTTTCATGTTATCTGATTTTTGGGATGAGGTTGTGAACTATCTGGCGATTATATTCACCTATGTTAGTTGAGAGCATGTCGAGGAAGATGATGTTTATTTTGGTTGATATTGAGATCATGTCTGATAGTGTTCCTCATTTATGTTTCAGTTTAACTGAACACTATTATTGGAACTTTGACCTAGCACCCTGTCATATGTTGCATGTTTCAACCAGACTAGTAGAAAACTCCAACTTGGGCTAGTTTATTTATGCTTTAGACTCTCCCACACTTTTATTTTTTTTTCCTCGACTTAGAGTGTTCCTCGCCCGGGTAGTGGGCTGAGTAGTCAGGTTGTTGTGAGATGCATGTTACACTCGTGCCTGGGGGCCGAGTAGAGTCTGGTGGCTGTGATTAGATCAGTGCTAGTCTTGAGAGCCGGCTGAGTCAACGGTGGGTCCCAGCTGTCGAGTATTTTTAGCCAGTGAGTTAGAGATGTGATTTGGGTACTGTCGATCTTGTTGATCATGGATTTGGATTATAGCCTACATGAGCCATATAGAGCTCGACAGAGATGCGCAGATGCTTTCCTTGGTGGGGTCGCGCCCCTCGAGTGCCGCTCCGGAGCTAGGCCTCTTACTTTGCTATCGCGACTTGTCGACGCAGTTCTTCTGGCTGGGCCCTTTTTGGGCAGTCATGGATGCCTTACGTAAGTCCAGTCCTCCGTGGATGTAATGACAGTAGGTAGGCGCAGGTTTGACTGGACCTTTTGTGGCAGTTAGTGTAGATTGGGTGATTGTTTTATCGAGAGATAGTAGATGGATCATGTTTCATCTGTATCACCCCTTGAGCATTTAGATAGAGGTATAGTAGCTGTAGAGTTATTTTCAGCCTTTTCTTTATAGTACTACATTTGTTACCTTATGCCTCTAGTAGACTTAGTGGGCAGACCGTCGGGCTTGGTGGCGGTACCCACTGAGAACTACTGTTAGTTGTAGTTCTCACACCCGCTGTTGGTGACCTTTTTTCCGGGACTTCTTCTCCAGTTCCTACTGCTCCACACTACAACAAAATTAGGCTATAGCGACACTTTTAAGTGTCCCTAAAATCTAAAAAAAGTGTCACTAGCAAAATTACCGACACTTATTATAGTGTCGCTATATGTGCAGTCGCTAGGGTATATAGCGACACATTACTAAGTGCTGGTATATCCCAAAAAAAGTGCTGCAATTTAGCAATACTTTTTTTTACTTTTAGTGACACACTTATGTGTCCCAAATTTGAAAAAAGAAAGTTATATTTTTTTAGCATAGTGACACTTTATAAGTGTCCCATTATCATTAAAAATAATAATATTATATTTAAACATATAGTGTTAAACTTTAGTTAAGCTAATCACATTTATATTAAATCGATAAGACTAAAAAAAATAATCAACAAAGTTTTAAAAATTTTCATTAAAATGATAAATCCACAAAGTAATATCCATACATCAAAACAATAATATCCGCTCACATGTTATAGTAATTATTACAAACCAAACTCTCTAACTACTCTTGTGCTTGTAGACATACTCCTTCGACTTTGCCGGACCGAACACGCCCTTCATCGTCACCTGCGATCGTCACCTGCAACTAAAGATTAAATCACAGATCACAAACCTTTCCTGCAGAAACACATGAAATGCAAACAAGTCCACAGTAGCTGAAAAGCAACCATATAACAATAACCAGATTAGGCAACAGCAGATGATTGATTATTACTCGTGATATCTTACAAACAAGGAATATGAATATGATTTTTCTGGGAGATTCAATACGACTTCTTAAACACTTTGTGTCTCAGTTTGTAAGATTTTTAAGATTAGTAATAAAGAAATTTTCACCAAAACATACAAGAAGCATATACTATAATAGAGAGGCAGGTCAATGAATTTATCAGATCGACTCATATCAATATAAACAATTGGGCATTTGTTACTCCAATGAAGATACCTGTTTTTGAAGGAGATCCAAAACAGCATCACTAAAATCAGCACCTTCAATAATGGCACCACCAAGATCGCTGCGCGTGAAGACTGATCGAGCTAGGATAGCATTAGTGAGATTAGCTTCATTTAGTACCTGCAATAATGTTTAAAGTATCACTGGTCATATTCACAGAGTAAGTGGTCCTGAAGCAGGAAATCTCCGCACCAATTACTTCGTATGTCAGTAGGAAAATTAATATAATGAATATGATGTCCAGGAGCTATCTTCATCTAGAACTTCCATAGGAATCAAAGAAAGCTTTTCTTAATGTTACAGTTGAAATTTTGAAAAAAAAATGTACCAGTTTACGGCACGTAACCCATAAGAAGAAAAGTAACACATTTCTCCTCAATACAGTATGATGATGGAATAGATGTTTCAAAATATACAGCAGGCAGTACAAACAGACTTGATATGCGCATGAAAGACCACGGACTTGTATCACCTATAATGAAGCTTATATTAAATTACTTCTCATCAGGTCATTCGATTAGAAACATTGTGCAACGAGCGATTTCATTATGCACCCAGTAGTGATAGGTAAACAATAATGATGCAATAATTGTGGAATTATTCTTCGAAATATAAAAGATGAGCAAAAAATAAACTAGCTTTTTACCATGCGGTCCATCAAAGTGTCACTCAAATCAGCACCTGCATAATGTCAGAAGAAATGTAACTTAGAGGATGAGAGGAAAAATAAATGCCGTGAGAACACTTCTTAACATCATGTAGGTTGGATGTACATACTCGCATAATCACAAGCTAGACTTCAACAACATGCTTCTAGAAGTAATTTACAGCATAGCTACAATTTGAGTAGAGAGTGCTCCATAATAAGTGTTCCTTAATTTTGTTTTGTGAAAAATACGTCCTCCGAAATAGCATGACTTTATCTCAACAACTAACAAACACAAGCTAACAAATTCCATGACTGGAAGTCCTAATAAGACCTTTAACTATGGCACTTGTTAGTACCAAGATAATCCAGCAAGACAAGGTCTAACCATGGTATCTACAAGGGTAGAACTATCTGCCTTAAGATTCCAATTTTGCCTCATGCAAATAAGGATCAAATACATCTAAAACTCCTCTCAGCATAGAGAAAATCGACAAAGAAGAAAAGTTACGATAGTTTTGCTGTAGGGAGTCTGCAGCACTTTGTATGCCAAAACAATTATCCAGTTATACCTTGCACTGGACAGGAGTTTTTCCCAATGAGACTACAGAATACGAGAGTGACTTTTAGCTAGCAGGATATTTTCAGGACAGGAGACATCCACCTAAAAGTTGGTTTATCGTATCATGAAAAAGTTGGATTATACAGTTTTTACTAATTGGAGGACATCTTCTCGCGCCTGATGCCCCTCATCCACCAGTGCTCATTTAGGAAACAATACATACATGCTAGAGTAGATATACAGACCCTAAGTCTTTCCATAAAATTTATTAGGGTGGTTGGTATAATTATCATTCTCAAAGATTGGTACTAGTTTCACGCAACCAAGTATGAAATATCTAAAACTCAAAAATATAAAGAGTTAAACAACAGAAAATAAAAGAAAGAAAGAATAAATTATATATTGTTAAGAGTTTGCTTCATCTCCAACTCTGAGTAGTTGGAGTGTCAAATGGAGGACAATTTCCAGTATAACAAGAGATAAAACCAAAGAATCCCATAGAATGATTAGATATCACTTTTTTCCTAAACCTAATATATATGAATAAACAATTGTGTTGTTTCCAAGCCTTGTAAATCTTAGCTATTCCTATAAAGTCGAAAGTGTGCTCATGTTTGCCTCTCGAATGGGCATCAGGGCATGTGAGCAAACTCCTATATGGAGAAGCAGGTTTAATCACTGTGAGGATCCTACACGAACCACAGGAGCAAAAGCAGGTGGAAAACAAAGTTGAATTTCAGTAAAAATAACTAAGAAAATAAAAAAGCAACAACAATATATTCAATATAAATTTACGAGACTGATGAGGACAAATAGACATCTTAATGCAAGTTTCTGAGATGAATGTCCACCACTGGTCACTCAACTTTAAAATTTGCTGTTAGTGGTCCCTAAATTTTTACAAGAGTTTTAGTCTAGTTCTTGTAATATATCTATCGACTGGTAAAGTGGTTGTTTTAGATGTAACAATACTTAAAGACAAGCAAATATAAACATACAATACAATCATGACAATTTGCATATGTGACTTTTTGAGCCAGGCAATCATTTATTTCTTAAAATCTACAGGTATTTCTTGAGAAAATATAAATGATAAATATTATTTCCATAGTGCAGCATATAGAGTTCTCTTTTGTTCGGAGGAAGAGAAGTTCTCCTTTTTAGTAAATAAGTGGGGGCATGCTAGATGGCATGTAGTGCAGCTCTTTGAACATGGTCTTCAAAACTTTCTGTTACTATACTCCTAGGGTAGGACTTTCATTAAAGTCTCCAAATAGGGACTTGTTTGATCATCCAAAGGGAACTAATTTAAATGCACGACACTTAAAATCGCCCCATGGCATAATAGAAGAGAACATAGTACTACACTATCATATGCATTATGCACAATCAATTTAACTGAAATTTCAGTTAACATGACCAAAATTCGGTTGACGGAACACGTCATGCTCTTTTCTGGCAATAAAATCAAAGGATAAAAGAAGGATAAGTACAAACCTTGAAGTTTTTTATTTAGAAAACATGGACAGCATGGCCTTTTGATTCAACTTCGAGAATTGGATGCCTCCCATCACTCAAGAACTTTTCACTCTCGTCCACAAATAAACTGCACATATGTACGATATTTCAAGCCAAATCAGCATCCAGGAGTGCAATTGCAAGATCACAATATATCTACACCAGAGCAGAATGCTCATAAAAAGTCTCTGGAGTTTGGAATTTACTCTGTAATTTGAGCAAAACAAGGTGGATAGTATGGGAGCAACACAAAATAGATATTCAAGAAAAGCAATTTATTTAAACAAAAGAGGCGAGAACAGCATGTGGAGCAACATTTAGTAGACATTAAAGAAAAACCTTTTATGGAAAGACATGCACTGAGACTTATTTTTCTCTTATCTAAATTAATATGTAGATATCCTACTCATGCAGTTTACATAAAATTACCCTATACAGATATATAAATAGTTAAATACCTCTTATCAAGCCTCTCCTCTGAAGCAATCAGCACAAAATTTTGAAATAAGATTACTAGGGTAAACTGCTAATAATGAAAAAGTCTAAACATATTGAAGGATAGAGAAAAATAAATAAATTTTTTTCAAGAGAGAGGGTGACCTTGTTGTATACCACAGGTAATCAGTGGAATCTTTTGTGGTATTGATATGATCAATAAATCCATTTTTTGTGAAGTCAGGTTCACCCCAGACCCCTGTTTTCTCCATAAAAATCAGCCAACTGCTTGATATTATCAAATTTTCCGGTACCATATCCACAACTGAAGTTTGGGACCGAACCTGTGGAAAATTGGCCCCAAGTTAAGACTCTGACCAAGAAATACTATTTTCCTAGTAGTTAATCTAATGTGTCGACAGTATAAAAGATGAAAAGAAGCACAAGCAAAGATACCTTTGCAGTGTTAAATACCACATTCTTGCAATCTGGCAAGATACTAACTGACCAAGCAGGAATGTTATATGATTTGTTCTGAAAAACTACTAATTTATCCTTTTCGTCATCAATGTTAGCTAGGAATGCAACACACCCCCTGAGGGATCTGTATAAACGTCAGCCTAAATAAGCGGAAAAAAAAACAAAAAGATGTTAAAAAATTTACAAGCCAATAGAAAAGATCATGTAAAAGAAGATAAGATGTCCCGTTTCTTTAGAATTTGGTTAGGGATTTAAATTGAGAGAAGAATAATAGCTCACCTCTTGATGAGGACCAAGAGAAATAAATGTTGACTTGCCATAAAGCAATGCATGCTCACATAATTTTATAGCTTGATAAAGCTCTTTCAGGTGTCCCCATTTTGGAAGTCTCACCAGCCCTGAAAATTCAGGTAAATGATAAGAAAATTTGGCAAGAAAAAAAAAGCTTAATACTTAGATATGCAAAAGAAAACGAGGTAAGAACCATATTCATCAATTGGTGCATCATAATCATAGCTTGTAGTAATGAATGGTCCCCCAGTAGTGCGACCAAAGTTTGTACCACCATGATACTTATATACCGGAAAACAAAAGGAAAGAAGCTTTTAGCATAAATGAGTTCTGATGAAGTATTTCTATGAAATCTCCCACCTCAAATACTGATGGATGCCAGATCACATACCACATAATAATTTTGAACACTGCCACCTTTCTCGAAAAATCGTGCAACAGCAAAGTTTAAATGACACTAAACATGTATTATCTCCAAAAAGAAACACTTTTTGCATTTAGCTTCATTGACATTTAGCTTAAGAAAGGTGTCAAGGCTGCAGTGCAATCAAGTTGTACATTGATCTATAGATTACAAAATAACCATAATTTGACCAAGAGAATCTAACTTCATTGGCATATCAGAAGGTATTTTCATATCTTCTAAGGAATTGCTAGTCTTTCTGAGACATTGGTTCCCAATTCTAACAAGTTTTAGTGCAAGAGAACATCATCATGCATATCAGAACAGAAAACAAAAAAACTGAACAACACGCGCGCGCGCACACTAGCACACACACACACACAAAAAAAATTGATGCCAAGCAAAGTTATCCAATTCCTTTGACATAAACTTGCTTTTTTTGCCAAACAAAAAACTGAACCACCTCAATGTTCAAGTTACCAGCTACCTCATTCGCTGCCACTCTACAGTCCAAATAACTCAGCATACTTTGATGATGAAAAAGAAAATCTCAAGTCCTCTTGGGGACTAGTATTATATTCAATGATGAATTTTAACAAAAGAATATATAATTTGGATTACTCTCCTCCAAACAAGAAAAATGGAGGTAAATGATATGCCAAAAGAATATATAACAAAATAATAGTAGTTCGATAATATCGGCATGTTATAAAAGAGTCATAAATTAATTAATTGCAGAATTTATATCTTTCAGAAAACTATTGTGAATAAAAGAAAACATGCCAAACAGTTTATTCATGCCAATCACAAGACAACACCATCTGAATGTCTTATTGTTTTTTAACATAGAACTCTTAGAAGCGAACCCACATTGCAATTTTCAAGATATTCGTGTAATGGTTATAGCAGATTTGTCATAGTATGCTAACCCTTTTGATTAAACAAACTTCATCATACTAATCTGACTTTTTTTTTCCCCTATAAACATTTTGGAGATCTACAAAACTAAATACACTAATCGATCACCTTATTCTACAAAAAGAAAACGAATTAAACTAGTATTGATGAAATTAATAATTTACTATAGGTGAAGAGAAGAAAGACAAAGTTCAGTTTCAAAGAGTGAATATAGGATGAATTCACCTGTCAGAAAGGGCAGCACCAATAGCAAGCTTCCGAAAGTCTTGAGCGCGGCCTTGAGCGAGATGAATCGAGATGTCAATATGAAGCAATCGAGATGAATCGAGAGAATACGATCGAGATTTCACCCTAAATGGCCTTGAGCGCGGCCTCCGGCGGCGAGCCCTGCTCGTCGGGGTTGGGCACCAGCGACGACGAGCAGCGCAAGGGAGCGGCCGTGGCAGCGGAGTGGGAGCGCGGAACACTAACCCTAGATCGTCGTCGTCGTCGTCGTTGGAGGAGGAGGAGGCGAGCTCGGGTGGGGGGGGGGAGATCGCCATGGGAGGGGGGAGAGGGGGCGAGAGGGGGCGAGCTCGGGATGGGATCGGGGGGAGAGGGGGGCGAGCTCGGGTGGGGATAAGGGGGGGGGGGGGGGGGGGGGGGGGGGGTGGAGAGGGGGGGGGGGGGGGGGGTGGAGAGGGAAATCGCCAGGGGAGGGTTGGGTTTGGGTGGGTTGGGTTTAGGTTAGGATTAGAATTGATAATTGGAGATTTAAAATTTAAATTATAATTTAAAAATTAAATATATAATTTTAATTTTTAAATTTTAAATTTTAAGAAGTTTAAATTTTAGGTTAGGTACCGAATTTTAAAAGTATGCTTAATTTTTAATATGATATAAAATTTTAATAAAAATATAATTAAATTTATTGATAAATTATTATTTAAAATTAAAATAAGTTTGATATTAATAAATTTATATGGAATAGAATTTATGTTTACATTCGTTTTTTTTATATATATTTAGATTCAACAAGCTATTTTGGTAAAATTATTTTTCTTTTTATTTTAAAATTTTTATTTTTTAAATTAAAATAATATTTTTTGGGCGAACTCTATTATTTATGATGAGTAGAGGTGGAGTGGTGTGTGGTAGGTTGAATTTAAATTTAGATCTTGATGGATTATTTTTTAAAAATTTTATATATAAATGGGACACTTGTATAAAAGTGTCCCAATAATGTGTCACTATAACCTTATTGTGTTGTAGTGCCAGTTGCTGCTCCATCTGACCGTGGTAAAGGAGTTGCGAGTTAGATCCCTACCCGTTTTCAGCGAGAGAGTAGATTTATCCCTTTTTGGTGATGTTTTAGTACTATTAGTGGTTTGGAGGTATCTTGTATTTATTGTACTTGAGAGCTTTATTTTTTAGAGACATTTGTATTGTGAGTACTATTAGTGGTTTGGAGGTATCTTGTATTTATTGTACTTGAGAGCTTTATTTTTTAGAGACATTTGTATTGTGAGGAGCTGACATGTACTATTTGGAGTTGTATTTATTTATTTATGTAGTTTACTTTCCCACTCTGATATCTATATAGTGGTTAGTATGATCTTTGCAGGTTAGTCGCTTCGTCTATAGGGGGCTTCCCGTATGGGCGGCGGATCTTTTGGCGGGCCCGGGTCGTAGTTTCGATCTCGGGCCGTGACAGGGATAAAGTGGGATATTGGGAGATTTGTGGCTCACTGTTTAACTTGTCAGCAAGTAAAGGCAGAGCTTGTCAGCAAGTAAAGGCAGAGCACCGAGTTCCTGCTTGCAAATTACAAAGTCTCCCAATTCCCGAGTGGAAATAGGATCACATCATTATGGATTTCGTCACTAGACTGTCGAGGGCGCAGAGTAGAGCAGATGCGGTATGGGTAATTGTGGATAGACTCACCAAGTCTGCTCACTTTCTACCGGTGCAGGTGACTTGGCCCTTGGAGTGACTCGCATAGGTGTACCTTGACGAGGTGGTGCGGTTACATGGAGTGCCTGCCTCGTATCAGACAAAGACCCGAGATTTGTCTCGTATTTCTGGATGAGTTTACAGATAGCCTTGAGGACACAGCTCCGATTTAGCACAGCATTCCACCCATAGACCGATGGATAGTCTGAGCGCACCATACAGACCCTTGAGGCTATATTGAGAGCGTGCGTCTTGGATTTTGGAGGAATGTGGTATCGACACCTAGGATTGGTTGAGTTTGCGTACAACAACAGCTATCAAGCGAGCATTCAGATGGCTCCATTTGAGGCATTGTATGGACACAGGTGTCAGTCGCCCTTATATTGGAGTGATGTGGGTGAGATGAGGACTTTGGGACCTGATATACTACAGGAGGCAGAGGAAAAGGTCATATTAGTACGGCGACATCTTGAGACTGCCCAGAGTCGACAGAGGAGCTATGCTGATACTCGACGACGAGACTTAGAGTTTCAGGTTGGTGATCATGTCTTTTTGAAAGTCTCACCTTCAAAGGGGGTCCGGAGATTTGGAGTTCGTGGGAAGCTCAATCCCCGATTCATCGGACAATTTGAGGTACTTGAGAGGATTGGCCTAGTGGCTTACAGAGTTGCTCTTCCTCTATGATTGGCAGGAGTTCATGATGTTTTTCACGTCTCAACTTTGAGGAGATATGTTTTCGACCCTTCGCACGTAATTGACTTCACTCCACTCGAGATCAGTGAGGACCTTGGGTACGAGGAGCGCCCGTTGCAGATTCTGGCTCGTGAGGTGAGAGAATTGCGCAACCGGGCTATACCGTACGTGAAGATTTTGTGGAGGAATCACAAGGAGCGAGAGGCTACTTGGGAGCTAGAGACGGCGATGATGGATGCCTATCCCCACCTGCTCGAGACTTCTAGCTGAGGTACGTCTGTTTTTGTTTTTTTAGTTTCGGGGACGAAACTTTCTTTTAGTGGGGGAGGATGTGATGTCCCGAATTTTTCGTGCTACTTGATTGGGTGGTCGGCGGTGAGAAAATATCTATTTTTGGTGTTCCGAACCCGTTGTGTGTCAAATGAACGCCAAAAACGGACTTAGCGCGCGAAAACGGTAAAAATCGGCTATTTTCGAGCAAAACGGGCCTAACGGGCCGATTTTTGGAGGGGTGGCCGGTCCATAGCCCACTTGTGCATGCATCGGGACCAACGGTGGAGCGGGGAGGGACGCGTGGTGCTCCCTGGTTGGTCGGGCGGCAGCGCGGGAGTCGATGCGCCAATCGTGCCACGTGCACCCACGGACCGCGCCAGGACACGTGGCGCACACTAATTGGCGGGCGCACGGACCCGGCTGCCCCGGCGCGGACCGCGCCGCATGCACCCCGCCATAGACCCCACTAGACACGTGGCAGCATCTAGTGGTTCCGGGCGCTGGGCGGGAGCCGTCGGATGGGCGGCACGTGTCCCGGGCGGGGCACTGTGGATTTCGGGCGCCCGAAACTTGGGCCCGAAATCAAATCCCTATTTTTTTTTTTTGTTTTGGCTATAAATAGCCCTCTTAGGGCAGCATTTGAGGGATTTTTGAGTTTCTTCTTTTTCGACAGGGAGATTTTTCATCGCTTTTTCTTTGACATTTGGCATCCCGGAGGATTTTCTGACACCGTTTCATATTTTTCCTTCCCGACTTTGCAAGCTTCGATGCTTCTCCGACACCGATCTTTTTCATCAACTCTTCGTCCACGGGCTCCCCCGAGCTGAGTTCTTAGAGTTTTTCGTTGATTTTTATGGCGACGTTTCCATGAGAAGTAGCCTTCGATTTTCGTGTTTACTATTTCTCTCCGTTTTGGCTTTTTATGAGGTTTTACGGCACATCTTTGGACCCCTCTTTTTCTGTGGTGTATTCTGGACAGCGGGGGAGTTTTCATGCTTTTTCTTGGCCGTTTGTTGGCGAAATTCGGTGTTTAAGGACTCGATTTCTATCTAAACTCCGCGAGGATCGTAGCCGTATTTTGTTTGAAATTTTTGGAGGGCATCTCGCAGGTGATATTTTGGCATTTCTTGGACTGAAATTCTGTAGAGTTGTAGTTTTTGGGGATTTTTGCTTACCACTGTGTTTGGCTTGTATCTCAGTGACCAGGAGGAGATTTCTAGTGTTTTCGGGCTCTTTGGAACCGTGGGGACCTGAGGATTACCCATGTTCAGTTTCGGCTTATTTGGACTTTGGACCAACGCGCGTATCCAAGTGAGTTGCTTTCGTCTCCAAAACCGGCAGACGGTTCTCTAATTCTATATGATAGTAAGCATGCATGTTAATGTACAACTTATATGTTCGAGGGGTAAGCATGAGAATTGTTCTAAGTCTTGGAGAATTAATGCTTACTAAATTTATGGAGTATATTCTAGTGAATTTGAGAACATGCATGTTGTCTATTTATTAGATGAGGTTGAGAACTATCTGGCGGTTATGGTTACCTATGCTAGTTGAGAGCATGTTTGAGGGAGATGATGTTCACTTTGGTTGATATTGAGATCATGTTTATTAATGTTTCCTATTTATGTTTAAGTTAAACTAAATGTTATTATTTTGAACTTTGACCTAGCACCCTGTCACATGTTGCATGTTTCAACGAGACTAGTAGAAAATCCAAACTTGGGCTAGTTTATTTATGCTTTAGACACTCCCACACATTTATTCATTTTTTCAGGGACTTCTTCTCCAGTTCCTGCTACTCCTACTGCTGCTGCATCATCTGACCGAGGTAAGGGAGTCGCGAGCTAGATCCCTACCTGTTCCTTGTGAGAGAGTAGTAGACCCTTTTGGAGTTGTTTTAGTACAGTCAGTGGTTGGGATGTATCATAAATTTATTTTATTTTAGAGAGACATGTATTGTGAGAACCTGACTTGTACTATTTGGAGATTGCATTTATTTATTTCTGCAGTTTACTTTTTCGCTCTGATATCTATATAGTGGTTAGTATTATCTTTTGCAGGTTGGTCGCTTCGTCTATACGGGGCTTCCCGTATGGGCGTCGGATCTGTTGGCGGGTCCGGGTCGCAGTTTCGACCCCAGGGCGTGACACTTACTGCTACCAAATTTTTCACCGTTAGATTAACTCCTTTAATCATTTCGAACCCTTAAATTATACTTTTCAACCAACCACCCATTAAACCCTGCGGGACGACTATCATCCTAATCGCACATTTCCTAATCTAAGGATTGAAAACTTAATAGCACCAATAGCTTGCTTCTATTAATAACATATATATATATATATATATATATATATATATATATATATAATATATATATATATATATATATATATATATAACTAGGCTACTATACTATTAATAGTACTAAGTCATTGGTGATATTAGATTTTTAGCCCTTGATTTAAGAAATGAATGGTTAGGATGATAGTGGTCCTCTAGGGTTTAGTGGTGGTTGGGAGAATAGTACGATCTAATGGGTGAAAATAATCAAATGGGTAGATACATCGGTTAGAAAACTTAATAGCACCAAGTGCTTAGTGCTATTGATAGTATAGTAGCGAACTTGATCTCTCTCTCTCTCTCTCTCTCTCTCTCTCTCTTCTCTCTCTCTCTCTCTCTCTATATATATATATATATATATATATATAATATATATATATGTGTGTGTGTGTGTGTGTGTGTGTGTGTGTGTGTGTGTGTGTGTGTGTGTGTCACGCCCCGGGGGTTTAAACACGCGGAAGATCAGCAACCGATGCTCCCAAAATCACAATATTTTTTTTTTGTTTTTCTTTTGAAACCAATCTCTCCCGGTGCGTGCCCAGACCCGCCGCATATACAAATTCACTCTGCAAACGGACAGAGTCTCCTTTGTATATGCACGGCGTCCTGACAGCTACAAAGTCCATATCATTCAACCTTTAACCACATTAGATCGATTATCAAACACATACAACCAGTCACTAAACACATACCACTATTTTCCACAAGTAATAAAGAGGCAGTCTGTTTTGAAAGATAAAACCGCAGGGTTTTGAAAGCGGTGCCCACACGACACCCAAGTTTCACAAAACCATTCGAAATCGCATTAATCCACAGGGTTTGAAAACGGTGCCCACACGACACCCAGGTTTTATAAAACTGTTTTCACAATCACATAAATCTACAGGGTTTTGAAAACGGTGCCCACACGACACCCAGGTTTTATAAAACTGTTTTCGCAATGTTTGCTCTTTTCTGTTTTTTTTTGTAGTTTGAAAGCGGCCAATCAGGAGATGTAAAAATAAGCACTTATCCAGAAAGGTGTGAAAGACAGACCAACATCCACGTCGACCCCACGGGGGTATCGAGAACCACAACTAGCTACTTTGAGTAATAAAATGAACAAAGAAAGTAAAGTAAACAGTATCTGTAGCCTCTAAGGGCCAGAAAATCGCTCCCGCGGCCTCACCAACGCCCTAGCAGTCGCCCATGGACGAACCTGTCACGGAGTGGGAAGTCAGTGACCAGAAACAATAATAAAAGCAATAAGGGCAAAAGTGAGGCAAACCACTGTAAAACCAGAGCAACCGCCCTCCTCAAAGTGCAACCAACGGTGAAAAACCCTGTACAATCCAAACCCGGGCACCTGCCCCGGCAACCACACCGAGCACCTATCTCGATAAGTCGCACCGAGCACCTGCCCCGGCACGACCTCGAGCACTCTCCTCGGCACCGCTCACACCCCCCACCCATGGGGGTCCCCATTACGTCACCCACACGTGGCGTACACGGGTCAACGTACCACTTTTCCCAAAAAGCACACCCTCGCGGTGGCCAAACCGCTGGTGTGCGTGTAGCATTCTCGAGCCTCATGACTAAATATATATATATAATAACTTAAACAGGGTTAGCACAGAAACAAGTAATTATTTTATTATTATTCACCCTTGCCCAAACATGCAATTTATGTCACCTACATCCTTTCCCAACTGACCCTGGATATTGTACCCACCTTGTGTGACAACCAGCGTTCAACCCGTCCGCGACCGCGTGCCTACCAAGTCTACCATGCCCCGCGCCCCCGAGGAAACAATAATGGCTAAGACTAGATGACCAAAACGCCAATGTCGACTCAAAACAGGAGTCGGAAAAATCGACGCGACCTCAAAACTCCGCGTGGCGAAGTTCCCCTCACGGCACCAACCCGTGCGGCGCGCACACCTACTTCGAACGGCCCCGCGCGGCACCAACCCGCGCGGCGCGGCTCGACTGCGGGCGGCCATTGCCGCGCGACGCGCTGCCTGTAGGCAGCCCGCGCAGCACCAGCCCGCGTGGCGCTCCTGCGGGCAGCCCCGCACAGCGCTCCTGCGGGCAGCCCCTGCCGCGCGGCGTACTGCCTGCAGGCAGCCCGCGCTGCACCAGCCCGCGCGGCGCTCCTGCGGGCAGCCCTGCGCGGCGACCCATGCGGCGCGGCGCGCTGCCTGCAAGCAGCCCGCGCGGCGCGCTGCCTGCGGGCAGCCCCGCACCGCGGCCCCTGCCCCGCAGCGCGCTGCCTACAAGCAGCCCGCGCGGCACTAGCCCGCGCGGCGCTCCTGCGGGCAGCCCCGCGCGGCGACCCTTGCCGCATGGCGTGCTACCTGCAGGCAGCCCGCGCGGCACCAGCCCGCGCGGCGAGCTGCCTGCGGGCAGCCCTGCACCGCGGCCCCTGCCGAGCGGCGCGTTGCCTGCAGGCAGCCCGCGCGGCACCAGCCCGCACGGTGCTCCTGCGGGCAGCCCCGCGCGGTGGCCCTTGCTGCGCGGCGTGCTGCCTGCAGGCAGCCCCGCGCGGCGCCCTGCAGTGCGGCGCACTGCCTGCGGGCAGCCCCGTGCGGCGGCCCCTGCCATGCGGCTCCAACCCGCACGGCGCGCCTGTGGGCAGCCCGCGCGGTGGCCCCAAAAACTGCAGCGGCGGCGGCGTTTTCCCCCGCAAAGAAGACGACCAACAAGAAACGAAGAACCTCAATGAAACCCTAACAACCGCTCATCTTAGATCCGCTGGAGGAAGAGGAAGGAGAGGATCGTCCACCTTCGCCCGATCGGTCCGCAGAAAGGCAAATCCCCGTCCTTCTCCCTGGATCCCCACGCTGGAACTCTGTGCCGGTAACTTGAAACGAGTGCGAAAATGGGTTGGGGTTCCTCTTTCTTTCCTTCTTTTGATCGTATCCGCGCCTGCCCTAACGCAACGAAGGAATGAAGGCGGGGAAAAACTTAGTCCTCCAATCGTGCCCTAGTCCATCAGAAAACGAATTAGGGTTCCCGGTTACCTCGATAACCGTGCAGAATGCCGGCATGGATCCGGAGCGTCCAAAAAGATCGTAAGCTTCGAAATTTATTTCTGGGAGATTCCGAGGTCGAAATTCGAATCCGATCGCGCCACCGTTTCCCGTTTCGCGAGCTCTGGCACCTAAAAATACCCGCAAGCCCCGACGGACTGCCCAAAAATAATCAAATTAATGACCCCCTCGCCGGACCACTAACAGTAAATTAAGGTAAATTGAAAATTACCAAAAATAAAAGGGCGGATATTACATCACTCACCACTAAGAACAAGTTTCGTCCTCGAAACTTAATCCTAGTCCGCGACGAAAAGATCTGGATAGCACTCCCTCATCTTCGACTCTGGTTCCCAGGTCGCTTCACGTTCCTCCTGGTTACTTCAAAGCACCTTCACATAGGGGATCGTCCGGTTGCGCAACTTTTTGTCTTCCCGTGCTAGGATCCGCACCGGTATTTCCTCAAAGCTCAGGTTCTCTCTAAGCTCGACCGCGATGACGTCGAGTACACGCGATGGGTCAGGGAGATATCTTCGAAGCATGGAAACATAGAACAGGTCGTGAATCCGGTCGAGATTTGGCGGTAGGGCTAGGCGATAGGCCACCGGGCCGATGCGCTCCAAGATCTCAAACGGCCCCACGAACCGTGGGCTCAACTTGCCTCTCAGCCCGAACCGCTTAATCCCCTTGGACGGCGAGACTCGCAGTAGCACGTGCTCCCCCACCTGAAACTCCAGGTCGCGGCGTCTCTGGTCTGCGTAGCTCTTTTGTCGACTCTGGGCGGTCAACAACCGCTGCCTGATAAGGCGCACCTTCTCCTCGGTCTCCTCTACCAAGTCTGGCCCCAAGAACTTTCGCTCCCCTAGGTCGTCCCAACAGATCGGGGACCGACAGCGTCGGCCGTAGAAAGCTTCGTACGGCGCCATCTGGATGCTAGCCTGGTAGCTGTTGTTGTAGGCGAACTCCATGAGAGGTAGGTAGCGTGATCATCCGTCCCCCAACTCAAGTACACAGGCCCGTAGCATGTCCTTGAGGATTTGGATCACCCGTTCAGATTGTCCATCCGTCTGGGGGTGAAAGGCTGTGCTGAAGTGCAGCCTAGTCTCTAGAGCTTGTTGTAGACTTTGTCAAAGGTTCGACACAAGCCGAGTGTCTCTAGCCCACGTCATATGGATGGGTGGGAAAAGAGCCGTCTTCGTCAATCGATCCACTGTGACTCAAATCGCATCGTGTCCTTGAACATCTTCGTGTCACCCGGATGCGCCGCTTAGGGAGCGCAGTGCGCCTCTGACAGTATCTCTTCCTTCAACTCTGGCAGTTTGGGCAAGCAATTTCGCCCTCGAAAACATATTGCGCCGCTCGCACTCGCCGAAAAGTCGCTCGCGTGGTCCGGGAGGATCTTGTCTCGAACAAGCTATATCTGTGCGCCTGTCTTCTGACCTTCCAGGATTTCTCTAATAGGGTTGGCTCGACCATCAAGGACAAGAGTCGCGCGACCGTACCGATCCTGCTGAGTAATCGCGCTTATCAGTTCCTCCTCGATTTGACCCTTCCCGCTCAAGATATCTGCTACTACACTTGCTTTTCCGGGGTGATACTGAATGGACAAGTCGAGTCCTTCAGCAACTCCAACCAACGCCTCTGCCGCAAAAACAACTCTTTCTATGTGAACCAAACTTAAGGCTCTGGCGATCCGAAAACACATCACGATGAACTCCAAAAGGTGGTGTCTCCAAGCTTTAAAACGAAGACGACTGCTGCCAGTTCCGGATCGTGTGTCGGGCAGTTCCGTTCATATTCTCTGCGATTCCCGTTGCATGCTGACACTATGTGCCCCAAAAAAAACCCACTTCGCGAAGTTAGAACTCACATTTCTTAAACTTAGCAAACAGCTTCTGGTCCCTGAGATTCCGGAGAATAATTCGCAAGTGCTCCTCGCAGTTGATTGAAAAGGTCATCAATCCTAGACTTGTTCTTCACTGTAACCTTGTTTATCTCCCTGTAGTTGATGCGTAGACGTAGACTTCTGTTCTTCTTTCGCACGAAGGGTACGGGTGCGCCCCAAGGCGACACACTCGGTCTGATGAACTCTTTATCCAGAAGATCTCCTAGTTGTGCCTTAAATTCCTTCAGTTCCGCGAAAGCCATTCAGTAAGGCGCCTAAGTGATAGGTTGCGTGCCTGGTAGAAGCTCGAAAGAGAGGATGACCTCTCGCTCGGGGGTATTCCCCGCAGTTCAGTCGGGAAGACGACGGAAGAAATTCCTTACAACCGGGGTGTCAGTGAGCGATGCAGAGGGTCGAGTCGCTAGGCCCACTGAGACCAAGTAACTATACATCCACCTGATACCTCGTGAACCAAACCGTGCCCAGCACCTCGTCGTATTCCTGCTTCCCGACTCGGAGTTCCCCGTCACGACGCCACCAGTCCGCAAACCACCTCTGCCGGTGCTGAGCAGTTAGCAACAAAAGTCTCGCGATGCGTCGAGTTACCCCAGTCATACCGCCCAACCCGTACCGATGAGCCCTTAAAAGTCCAAAACAACTAAACCGACGACAAGGGAGAAACCACACTAACGCCCTCACAAGGCTCCAAGAGGTGCCAACAAAATAGGCTGGGTTACTAACTACCAGAAATCCTCCCCTGAAATCAACGAACTCACCTGTCACCGACACGGACCGCTCCCACCCGTCACCAACACGGGCCACTTCCACCCGTCACCAACACGGGCAACAAGCTCGGAGCATAAACACCATCCCGGACTACCTGCTCCGCCAGTCCGTCCTACCGAGGCGACGGTCAAAACTAAAGTTAGGCTTCAGCTCTAAGGCCTACCACAAGGTCTACCCCACAGAAGGGCTGCGTACAGGGCATCCTAGCCAAAAGTGACCAGTGCCAAAGCTCCAAGCAGTCGCCAGATCCCCTTGACCCACACCTGCCCCACTTGATCAACGACCCAAAATGCTCCCAAACTAAGCCTCATGATTATGCCTTGGTCACGGGAAGCTGGCGACAAAACTCACAAAGTAAGGTCCTACCTTCGTCCTGGCACCGACGGGGTGCGACACTCTGATCAACTACTAACGCTCGGTTCCAATCCGTTGCCCCTCCACGCACCGGGCATCGAATCGAGCGGTAAAACTCCAAACCAAACAGCGACACCCCCACTAGGGAACTTCTTATCTCAAAGCCCACTAAAATAGCGGCCTCCAGGTACAATCGACTACCCATCCGAAACCTATAGGGTCGGAAGGAAAACATGCAACAAATACAGCGGGAAAGACCCTGTCCAAAAAGGTTGCCTAGGTTTTCCAAGCGCACTCGAGGGAACACGTGCTCACCCACCCGCAGGACAACCTAACCGACCCTTTTGTGCAGAGAACAGGAACCCAACCCAGAGCTACACCACCACAACCCCCTTAAAAGAGCTAACTGGCCTCACCCAGCGTCAAAAGCTAAACCCCCAGCAAAAGTCGCCACTCACGCGCACTTGTGCGAAGCGAGACACGGCCTCTCTAACCAAAATCGAGCCCAAACGAACAAGATTTACTAGCCCTGGTGGTCTCCTTTTTCAACCTAAAGGAGAACCCCAAGACCCCCCATCCCAACGATCTCTACAACCATCGCAGTGTCTACAGTAAAAGTCGAACTATGGGTAACAACCGTAGGGGAAGAGTCCTCATTCCCACCCCTACCTTGTTCAAGATGCAAAACGAATCGGCCGACTACCTGCTGTAACCTAACACCAGAAGACCTAGAAGGTACAAATTTAGAAAACGGCTATCCAGTTACCCACGACCGACAAAACGGCCGACACACTAATGAACAGTGGTGGGTTACACTACCACCCGCCATCGTTAGTAACGATGACCAGAACATCGGCGGAGGAAAGGGGTTCGGAGAAACGAAAACCGGCGCAACGATCTGCGGTACTAACAGCCGTAGCAAGTGCACGAACACCGTCAGCAGACCCACCGTGTTCTGTGCTGGTTGCCTAATCCAATGATTCATAGCAACCATCAAGGCCCCGGTGGCAGCCGGCCTCGACCCCAACCTCCAAAATCAACCCAACTACACTTGCACAACACCCGAGCTAAACCGAAAAACAAAACTTTACAATCCTGCACTCTCGCATCTCTACGCATCTATACCCTGATCATTTCATTGTATAGTAGCTAGTGATGATGTACCCCGTGGATGTTGGACAGCGACTACTGTGGTTAAAGTTGTTTCGCTCTGATACCATTTTAATCTGTCACGCCCCGGGGGTTTAACACGCGGAAGAACAGCCACCGATGCTCCCAAAATCACAATATTTTTTTTTGTTTTTCTTTTGAAACCAATCTCTCCTGGTGCGTGCCCAGACTCACCGCATATACAAATTCACTCTGCAAACGGACAGAGTCTCCTTTGTATATGCACGGCGTCCTGACTACAAAGTCCATATCATTCAACCTTTAACCACATTAGATCGATTATTAAACACATACAACCAGTCACTAAACACATACCACTATTTTCCACAAGTAATAAAGAGGTCGTCTGTTTTGAAAGATAAAACCGTAGGGTTTTGAAAGCGGTGCCCACACGACACCCAAGTTTCACAAAACCATTCGAAATCGCATAAATCCACAGGGTTTGAAAACGGTGCCCACACGACACCCAGGTTTTATAAAACTATTTTCACAATCACATAAATCCACAGGGTTTTGAAAACGGTGCCCACACGACACCCAAGTTTTATAAAACTGTTTTCGCAATGTTTGCTCTTTTCTGTTTTTTTTTTTTGTAGTTTGAAAGCGGCCAATCAGGAGATGTAAAAATAAGCACTTATCCAGAAAGGTGTGAAAGACAGACCAACATCCACGTCGACCCCACGGGGGTATCGAGAACCATAACTAGCTACTATGAGTAATAAAATGAACAAAGAAAGTAAAGTAAACAGTATCTGTAGCCTCTAAGGGCCAGAAAATCGCTCCCGCGGCCTCACCAACGCCCTAGCAGTCGCCCCTGGACGAACCTGTCACGGAGTGGGAAGTCAGTGACCAGAAACAATAATAAAAGCAATAAGGGCTAAAGTGAGGCAAACCACTGTAAAACCAGAGCAACCGCCCTCCTCAAAGTGCAACCAACGGTGAAAAACCCTGTACAATCCAAACCCGGGCACCTGCCCCGGCAACCACACCGAGCACCTATCTCGGTAAGTCGCACCGAGCACCTGCCCCGGCACGACCTCGAGCACCCTCCTCGGCACAGCTCACACCCCCCACCCATGGGGGTCCCCATTATGTCACCCACACGTGGCGTACACGGGTCAACGTACCACTTTTCCCAAAAAGCACACCCTCGCGGTGGCCAAACCGCTGGTGTGCGTGTAGCATTCTCGAGCCTCATGACTAAATATATATATATAATAACTTAAACAGGGTTAGCACGGAAACAAGTAATTATTTTATTATTATTCACCCTTGCCCAAACATGTAATTTATGTCACCTACACCCTTTCCCAACTGACCCTGGATATTGTACCCACCTTGTGTGACGACCGGCGTTCAACCCGTCCGCGACCGCGTGCCTACCAAGTCTACCACGCCCCGCGCCCCCGAGGAAACAATAATGGCTAAGACTAGATGACCAAAACGCCAATGTCGACTCAAAACAGAAGTCGGAAAAACCGACGCGACCTCAAAACTCCGCGCGGCGAAGTTCGCCACACGGCACCAACCCGTGCGGCGCGCACACCTCCTGCGAATGGCCCCGCGCGGCCCCAATCCGCGCGGTGCGGCTCGACTGTGGGCGGCCATTGCCGCGCGGCGCACTGCCTGCAGGCAGCCCGCGTGGCACCAGCCCGCGCGGCGCTCCTGCGGGCAGCCCCGCGCGGCGACCGTTGCCGCGCGGCGAGCTGCCTACAGGCAGCCCGCGCGGCGCCAGCCCGTGCGGCACGCTGCCTGCGGGCAGCCCCTCACAGCGACCCCTACAGCACGGCGCGCTGCCTATAGGCAACCCGCGCGGCACCAGCCCGCGCGGCGCTCCTGCGGGCAGCCACGCGCGGCGACCCTTGCCGCGCGGCGCGCTGCCTGCGGGCAGCCCCGCATCGCGTCCCGCGCGGTGCTCCTACGGGCAACCCCGCACAGCGACCCCTGCGCGCGGCGCGCTGCCTGCAAGCAGCCCGTGCGGCACTAGCCCGCGCGGCGCTCCTGCGGGCAGCCACGCGCGGTGACCCTTGCCGCGCGGCGCGCTGCCTGCAGGCAGCCTGCGCGGCACCAGCCCGCGCGGCGCTCCTGCGGGCAGCGACGCACGGCGACCCTTGCCGCGCGGCGCGCTACCTGCGGGCAGCCCTGCATCGCGGCCCCTGCCGCGCGGCGCACTGCCTGCAGGCAGCCGGCGTGGCACCAGCCCGCGTGGTGCTCCTGCGGCGCGGCGCACTACCTGCAGGCAGCCCGCGCGGCTCCAACCCGCGCGGCGGCCCCAAAAACTGCAGCGGCTGCAGCATTTTCCCCCGCAAAGAAGACGACCAGCAAGAAACGAAGAACCTCAATGAAACCCTAACAGCCGCTCACCTTAGATCCGCTGGAGGAAGAGGAAGGAGAGGATCGTCCACCTTCGCCCGATCGGTCCGCAGAAAGGCAACTCCCCGTCCTTCTCCCTGGATCCCCACGCTGGAACTCTACGCCGGTAACTTGAAACGAGAGCGAAAATGGGTTGGGGTTCCTCTTTCTTTCCTTCTTTTGATCGTAACCGCGCCTGCCCTAACGCAACGAAGGAATGAAGGCGGGGAAAAACTAAGTCCTCCAATCGTGCCCTAGTCCATCAGAAAACGAATTAGGGTTCCCGGTTACCTCGATAACCGTGCAGAATGCCGGCATGGATCCGGAGCGTCCAAAAAGATCGTAAGCTTCGAAATTTATTTCTGAGAGATTCCGAGGTCGGAATTCGAATCCGATCGCGCCACCGTTCCCCGTTTCGCGAGCTCTAGCACCTAAAAATACCCGCGAGCCCCGACGGACTGCCAGAAATAATCGAATTAATAACCCCCCCGCCGGACCACTAACAGTAAATTAAGGTAAATTGAAAATTACCAAAAATAAAAGGGCGGGTATTATAATATGCTATGCTTATAAAAACACCAAGTATTTGGTGCTTGTAAGGTTTTACTGTTAGATCTATCTATTTGACTAATTTCACCCCTTAGATCGTACTATTCTTGCAACCACCACTAAACCCTAGGAGACCACTATCATCCTAACCACACATTTTTTAAATCAAAACTAAAAATCTAATAACACCAATGACTTGGTATTATTAATAGTATAGTTACCTAGTTCTATATATAAACATGCTATTAATAGAAGCAAGTTATTAGTATTATTAAGTTTTCAACCCTTAGATTAAGAAATGTGCGGTTAGGATAATTGTCGTCCCATAGGGTTTAATAGGTGGTTGGTTGAATAGTATGATTTAAGGGTTCGAAATGATCAAAGAGTTTAATCTAACGGTGGAAAACTTGGTAGCATCAAGTGTTTGGTGCTATCCATAGCATAGTAGCCGGACTATATATATATATATTATATATATATATATATATATAGAGAGAGAGAGAGAGAGAGAGAGAGAGAGAGAGAGAGAAAGAGAGAGAGTCCGGCTAGAATACTATCGATAGCACCAAGCAATTGGTGCTTTCAAGTTTTCTGCCGTTGGATAAAAAGATATGCAGTTGGGATTATAGTAGTTCCTTAAGATTTTTACTATTCAACCAACCACCTAGTAAATCCTAGGGGACCACTATTATCTTAACCACATATTTTTTAATCCATATATATATATATATATATATATATATATATATATATATATATATATATATATAGTCCGGCTGGAATACTATCGATAGCACCAAACAATTGGTGCTATCAAGTTTTTAGCTCTTGGATGAAATTATGTATGGTTGGGATTATAGTGGTCTCCTAAGATTTTTACTATTCAACTAACCACCAATTAAACCCTAGAGGACCACTATCATCCTAACCGCACATCTCTTAATCTAATGGCTAAAAACTTTATAGCACCATTGACTTGGTGCTATCCATAGCATAGTAGCCGGACTATATATATATATATATATATATATATATATATATATATATATATATATATATATATATATATATATATAGAGAGAGAGAGAGAGAGAGAGAGAGAGAGAGAGAGAGAGAGAGAATTTGTTATGCTCATGCAAAGGAAGAATTCATGTAGCCATATGAATCATTTGCATCGGGTAGCTAAAGGTGTATAAGAATGTCCCATACACACACACACACACACACACACACACACAAACACACACACACACACACACTAAAAGAGAGCATGATCGATTTTTATTCATTGAGCAAATGCAAAGTTCAAACTAACAATGATGCTGTAAGCCACTAAATTTGAAAGTCTCAATAATTGCTAATCTTCGTGAAGCTTAAAGAAGACCATGAGAGGGTCATACACTGATTGTTTAGCATTGACAGCCATAACAAAATCAAAATGTGCATAATCATCCAGAAACTGAATTGTTAACTTATCACGGTCGTGGTCTTTGAGGTAATCAAGTAGGCGCTCAACATCTTTAGGATCTGAAAGAGTATCTCGAGCTCCGTAACTCAGAAACAGTGGGAAGTCACTTGGTATTGCAGTAACATTGTAAGCTGGTGGTGTTGTTTGCCCATAATGCTTCATGTTCTCATTTTCATTTCCATAATCATACTTCGCAAAATTGCCTCCTCGAATCACTGACACGCAAACAGCGATCGATCGATTACTGTAAATTGCAGTTTGTTGAAATGAAATAAAGAATATTTTGTTTTCTAATGCATTGCGATTGCCAATTAATGAAAATGCAATGCGAATGAGATTTTACAATTCTAAATTGTTTTTTTTTTTATCTAATTAATAAGTGCAGTTTCCTCTATATATATATATATATATATATATATATATATATATATATATATATATATATAATTAAGCTAGAATACTATCGATATATAGCACCAAGTCACTGGTGCTATCAAGTTTTTAGCTTTTGGATTAAAAAATATGTGGTTAAGATGATAGTGATCCCCTAGGGTTTACTAGGTGGTTGGTTGAATAGTAAAAATTTTAGGGGACCACTATAATTCCAATCGCATATTTTTTCATCCAACGGCATAAAACTTGATACCACCAATTGCTTGGTGCTATCGATAGTATTCTAGCCGAACTATATATATATATATATATATATATATATATATATATATATATATATATAAAATAGTATGTAAATGTTTAGTTATAAGTATTTACATGCATTAATTACCTATTTATCTAATTGAATGCAGATTTATAGAGTAGATTTTGTATGTAGATAAATAAACATAAAATATTGCATGTAGTTTAGTCTTAGTCTTACATTTATTTTACTGCTATTGTTGTCATTTATGTACTGCATTAAAATATTCGCTAAATTACACTTTTGGTCCTAAAACTGTGAGTCTCGGGATACTTAATTTGATCCTCCAACTTTAATTTATAGTAATATAATGAATATTGATATGTCGTTAATGTAGAGCTGATGTGATATTTTTATCGTTACTATATAATCAATCATAACATTATCACATCATTTTTATATTACTGATACAGCAATATTTACTTAAATAAATAGAATTGTCGGACTAGATTGCAACAATTTGAAAAATTCGAACTAAAAATTACTAAAAATTAAAGTTTAAGAGCCAAAAGAGTTACTTACCTCACAGTTTTAGGACCAAAACTATAATTTAGTCTTAAATATTTGACAAGTAGAAAAGAAAAGCATGCTGAAATGTTCTCTTCTAGTGCTAAAAAAAAAAACGAGGTAGCCTTCATCATTTTGTCCATAGTTACTCTGCATTCTGCCATTTACTCAATATTGCGTTTTTATTTATTTTTTTAAGATGAAAAACATTACCCATGCCATTTTTCGATTTGTAAATAAAATCCGCTTTAACATCGATCTCAACAATAATCTTGATCTAATTAAGTATTAATTAATTCATGTTTAGCTACGTACTCTGAGAGAAGTGTATCATGTTCTTAGTTGCAGTTGGTTGCAGATCATCGTCAAGGAAGAGTTGGACAGTGGAAGAGTTGAGGCAACAGTTTTCACCTAAAAGAAATTTTAGAATATTATAGTATTAAAAAAAACAAGATAAGTTAATATATATATATATATATATATATATATATATATATATAGACCGGAATACTATAGGTAGTACTATCGATTTGTTTTCGATGATAGAACTTCCGAATCTACGATCGTCACCGTTGAATATAATTTAGACCACTGGAACTATTTAAAAATCAAATTTCAAATATTTTCTGTATCATTAGCCTAATGATCAAAGAGTTATAAAATTTATAATTTTAATGATAAATATGAGACGTTTTTTTGTTTAACGGTGTAACGAAATCTAAGTAAATTAAATTTTGGTCAGAAAATTATGTAAACTATTTAAAAGAAGATTTATTCTCTCGATTTTGATTACAAGACTATTATCAACACTCTTTGAAGGATATTCATGTTTAGCCGTTTATTTTTGTGTCCACTTGATAGACAAGAAAAAAATATCGAAAAAATATGAAATTTAATTTTTAAATAGTTTAAGTGCCGATCATCAATTCAAAAACTCTATCATCGAAAATAAATCGATAGCAACGACGTCCTTCTACGACCGATAATATTTCAGTCACTCTCTCTCTCTCTCTCTCTCTCTCTCTCTCTCTCTATATATATATATATATAGATTAAACGAAAAGAAAAGGAGATAAATCATATAATATACCTGTAATCGCGGTCAATAGATCATAACAATTTATTCCTGGTAAATTACATATAGTTGTAAGAAGTTTATGCGCGGCTTCCCTGCAATGAAGAGCATGTTTATAATATTCTCAACTTTATACGAGGAAGTAATTCTTTCTAGTTTGTATTCCTTTTATGAAAACAATTCAATCTAACCAATAAAATAATTAAGTTACTAATATCACTACAATTAAGCTTTATTAATTTGTCTCTTTTTCTATATTTCATAACTTCAAAATTAAAGAGGCAGTTTCAACTTTCATTGGTAAATAGGTGTCTAGTTCTTTTTTAGAAAAAAAACAATTGACCCTCTCAGTTGGTCTCTGTCAAACCAGAAAAAAAAAAAAAAAAAAAAAAAATAGAGTCGCCTCTTTATGGGAGATCGGCTAGTGTGCTATCGATATGTGTTACTAAATTTTTTACCATTAGATTTCTTTTTTTTACTATTTTCACTATAATAAAATTATGCTATAGCGACACTTTTAAGTATTTCTAAAATTTGAAAAAAGTACCGTTAGTAAAAATACCGGCACTTGTAATTAATGTCGCTATATGTGCAATCGCTAGGGTATATAGCGACACATTATTATAATGTGTCTCTATAACCTAATTTTGGAGATAGAAAAAATATAGATAAAAATGTGTTTCTATAACCTAATTTTGTTGTAGTGTTTTACATTTACATCATACTATTTCACCAATCACTTACAAAATCCTATGAAACCATAATTATTCTAACCGCACATCGCTTCATTCCAAGGGTGAAAATTTACTATCGTTCATTTTTTAACTCTGTGATGGACTTTATAACGATTTTTTAAATTTATGAAATTTCGTTTCTCACTCACTTTAAATATCCTTAATCAACTTTATCGATTCGATTAACGATTAGAAATTAGTATTATCCAAAATGACTTAGGAGGGCAAAGACCTCCACCTTTTAAAAGAATAATAGCTAAATTATATATATATATATATATATATATATAAAATTAATATATTTTCAAAAGCACAAGCTTGGTATTTGTGAATTTTTTCATCATTGAATTTGCATTGAGATTTGTGTTATTGCAAAGTCAACTAAAAAGAGAAAAAGAGAAAGTAGAATATCATAAATCTCAATACAGATTTAATGGTAAAAAATTCACAAATATAGTTGGGCATATGGTTTTGAAAGCATATAAACTCTACTATATATATATATATATATATATATATATATATATATATATTATATATATATACACACACACACACACACACACCACACACACACACACACACACACACACACACACACACACACACACATATAGAGCTAGACTAGAATGAGAATGCTATTAATAGTATCATTGATGCTATTATGTTTTTGCCGCTTGAATTAAAAGATATGTGGTTGGGGATAGTAGGCCCTAAGGGTTTAATGGGTAGTTAAAAAAATAATATGATCTAACGGATGAAAATAATCAAAGAAATTGATCTAACAACGAAAAACTTGATAGCAACATATCCTTGGTGCTATCGATAGCATAGTAGCACAAGCACAAGCACATTTTATATATATATATATATATATATATATATATATATATATATATATAATTTGCTTGTGCTTGTGCTAATATGCTATCGATAGCACCTTGGATATATATGGTGCTATCAAGTTTTTCACTGTTAAATCAATCTCTTTGATTATTTTCACCTGTTAGATTATATTATTTTTCCAACTACCCATTAAATTTTTGGGACCTACTATCATCCCAACCACATATCTTTTAAATCAAGGGGCAAAAACTTAATAGCATCAATGATGCTATTAATAGCCAAGGGGCAAAAACTTAATAGTATCAATGTGTATAGATAGTAGAGTTTATATACTTTCAAAAGCACATGACCAACTATACTTGTGATTTTTTACCATTGAATCTGCATTGAGATTTGTGCTATTGTACATTCTATTTTTCTCTCTTTAGTTGACTTTGCAATAGCACAAATCTCAATATAAATTCAATAATAAAAAAATTCACATGTACCAAACTTGTGCTTTTGAAAATATATAAGCTCTACAATATATATATATATATATATATATATATATATATATATATATATATATATATATATATATAAAATTCAGCTATTATTCTTTTAAAAGGTGGAGGTTTGTCCTCCTAAGTCGTTTTGGATGATACTAATTTCCAATCGATAATCAGAACCGTTAAAGTTGATTTACGATATTTAAAGTGAGTAGAAAAGAAATTTCATAAATTTTAAAAATCGTTATTAAGTCCATCACAGAGTTAAAAAATGAATGATAGTATATTTTCGCCCTTGGGATGAAGCGATGTACGGTTAGAATGATTATGATTTGATAGGATTTAGTAAGTGATTGGTGAAATAGTATAATGTAAATGGTAAAACACTACAATAAAATTAGGTTATAAGGACACATTTTTGTGACACTTTTGTACAAGTGTTCTATCTATATTTTTTCTATCTCCAAAATTAGATTATAGGGATATATTTTGGGAACACATTATATTAATGTGTCGCTATACACCCTAGCGATTGCACATATAGCGACATTAATTACAAGTGTCGGTATTTTTACTAGCGACATTTTTTTCAAATTTTACAAACACTTAAAAGTATCGATAGCATAGTAGCACAAGCACATTATATATATATATATATATATATATATATATATATATATATATATATAGATATATATATATATATATATATATAGATAGAGGTTGGAATACTATCGATAGCACCAAACCATTGGTGCTATCAAGTTTTTAGCCTTTGGATTAAAGAATGTGTGGTTAAAATGATAGTGGCCCTCTAGGGTTTACTAGGTGGTTGATTGAATAGTAAAAATTTTAGGGAACCACTATAATCCCGACCGCATATCTTTTCATCTAACGGCTAAAAACTTGATAGCACGAATTGCTTGGTACTATCGATAGTATTCTAGCCGGACTATATATATATATATATATATATATATATAATATATATATATATAGTAGAGCTTATATACTCTCAAAATCGCAAGCCCAAATATGCTTGTGAATTTTTTACCATTGGATTTGTATTGGGATTTGTGCTTTTGTAAAGTCAACTAAAGAGAGAGAAAAAAAAATAAATAGCACAAATCTCAATGCAAATTTAAGGATAAAAAATTCACAAGCATGATTTTGCTTGTACTTTTGAAAGTATATAAGCCCTACTATATATATATATATATATATATATATATATATATATATATATATATATATATATATATTAGGCTAGAATACTATCGATAGCACCAGTCATTGGTGCTATCAGTTTTTAGCCTTTGGATTAAAAAATGTGTGGTTAAGATGATAGTGGTTCCTTAGGGTTTACTAAATGGTTGGTTGAATAGTAAAAATATTAGGAGAACACTATAATCACAACCGCATATCTTTTCATCCAACGGTAGAAAACTTGATAGCACCAACTGTTTGGTGCTATCGATATTATTCTAGCCGGACTCATATATATAATATATATATATATATATATATATATATATATATATATATATATATAGAGTTGGGCTGGAATGCTATTGATAGCACCAACCCAACTTTGCCACCCATTTTTTAGCCTTTAGATCGCATTGAGATTTGTGCATGCTCTTTAATGAAAATGAAAAACTTTTTACTTTTTACTTTTTATTTTTTTTTTTTTCTTTTTTTCATTAAAGAGCCTGCACAAATCTCAATGAGATCTAAAGGCTAAAAAATGGGTGGCAAAGTTGGGTTGGTGCTATCAATAGCATTCCAGCCCAACTCTATATATATATATATATATATATATATATATATATATATATATATATATATATATATATATATATATAAAAAAAAAAAAAAAAAAAAACTTTGGAAGATGTCTGCCGGCCACAACGCATATAGAGTTATTAAATCTCGTACAAATTTTAAAAATTGAATCCGTATAAACTAGCATGTAGTAAAGGATAGAAATTAACCAACCAATTGTTCTTAAGCGGTAGTGTGGACAAACAAAATGAGTGTACTCTTCAGCAGTTGTGTGTGTGAAATAAATATTAATAGAAAACGAATGATTAATTACTAATAACTTAATGATGACATAGATACTCTCATGCTGTTTTCAAAAAGAGATCAAATAATTTTACCCATTTGGATCGAATTCATGCTGCCCCAACCAATAGTAACCCTGCAAAGCAGTGTACATGCATCTTGTCATTATAATATGAAGTGCCTAACTACCTAATATTATAGAGCAAAAAACTATTCAACTTTTAAAAATTTTAATTAATTTTATAATCTAAGTTTGATTTAATTTAAATTCTCTTTTTTTGTTTTTTTTAATTATAATAAGCAAGTCACAACTTGATCAATAACTTGTCTCGGATCAGGTTAATTATCAGTTCGATGGTTTGTTTTGATCCATTGATGCCTCAATTATTTTTATTATATATGAAATTACTACAACAAACTTAAGTTATAGAAACACATGTTTGTAATACTTTTGTATAAGTTTTCTATTTATATTCCATCTATATCCAAAATTAAATTATAGGGACATATTTTTGAGACACATTATAAAAATATGTCGCTATATATCCTATCGACGGCACATATACCAACACTAACAATAAGTGCCGATATTTTTGCCAGCAATATTTTTTTTAGATTTTAGCTATAGTATAATTTTATTGTAGTGAATAAAAAAATAAATGAACTTGAGTCTACATACATCTGCTAAGAAGGATTCAGCTGCCGCTCGGACCAGCAGCGACGACACTTCCTCCAGGTAAGCGATTGGGCTGAGCAAGGCAGCAGACCTCAACATGCTGATGCTACTATTCTGCTGCTGGTTGGAAGCCAAGGATGCGAGGGCAATTAGAGTTCCCTACGCCAATCCATCCGTGCAGTCGATTAAAATGGTTTCTTAATAATAGAACTGAACTGATCATTGCTAAATATCAAGAAAAGAAAAGATATATATATATATATATATATATATATATATATATATATATATATATATATATATATATATATATATATATATATAGAGGGTTTTTTTAAAAAATGATTTTATAAAATTTTGAATTTTTAAAAATGGTTCTACAAAATTTATAATTATAAAAATGATCCTATGGGTGCCAACTGGGCGCCACGTGTGCGCGCCACATCAGCGAAGGAAGAGGACTCGGATTGAGTTGAACACGCACTTTGAACATGCGTGTTGACTCAATATGCGTGTCTAAACACGCATGTTGAGAATACATATTTAGACACGCATGTTGAGACTCTGTGTTCAACTAATTTCATCTCACAAATTTCGCTGACGTGGCGCCCAGTTGTCAGGTAGAAAACTATTTTTGTAAATACTAATTTTGCAGAGTTATTTTCAAAAATACAAATTTTTGAAACGTCATTTAAAAAAAAAAAAAAAAAAAAAAAAAAAAAAAAAAAAAAAAAAAAAAAAAAAAAAAACCATATATATATCTTGTGCGTGTGTACGTACCTGTGAGTGCCCAATGTAGTGTATCTTTTGTCTGCCCACTTGTTGATATATGTATTGTAAGGTGGCAGGAAGATCGTAAGTTGCTAGCTCATCCCATGACCAATTCCAGTATGCCTATGCATTTAGAATAATAAATATATATATATATATATATCCATCAATATTTCAAAAATATTATATTTATAAATTTTTTTAATATAATTTTTATATATTTTTTCGTTATTCAAATATATTTCTATTTTGTTCTTAACTTAAAAGTTAGTGTGGATAAAAAAAAAGTATATATATTTAAAGAAATAAAAAAATTAAAATATTTTTATTGCTTGGATAAATAAATAAATAAATAAATAATAGTTACAATAGAATAGTATATTTGAAAGAGTAAAATAGTAATTTTACAGAGATAACGATAGCTGTTTTAACTCTAAAAATATATTTGAAAAAATATCTAACGTAAATTATGCTATAGCGATACTTTTAAGTATTTTAAAAAGTTAAAAAAAAAAATGTGGCTGTTAAAAATACCGATACTTGTCGATATATTTACAGTCGTTAGGGTGTATAACGATATAATATGATAATGTGTCCCAAAAATATATCTCTATAATCTAATTTTGGATATATATAGAATATAAATATGACACCTACACAAAAATATTATAAAAATATATTTCTATAATTAAATTTTAGGGTTAATAGCATATGGCTCCCTGTAAACATATCGAATAGCAGATATATCCTTACAAAGTTTAACTTTTCATATTTATCCCTTCAAAAGCTCAACGTTATTCATATATATATCCCTCCGGTTTATTATCGTTAGTTCACGGTTTATTTCTTAACAGATTATATGTGAAAGGACAGTTTTACCCTTTCAAAAAAAATTCAGAAATATCTGAAATGGCAGAAAGATAAATTTATTTAACTAACCAAGATTAAGTATTTAACCTATGGTTAACTAGATTTTTCTAACAGAGATAGACGGTACGGATATATATAAATAACGTTAGACTTTTGAAAAGATAAATATGAAAAGTTGAATTTTGTAGGAATATATCTGCTATTCGATATGTTTACAGAGAGCCGTATACAATTAACCCTTAATTTTATTATAGTAAAAAAAATCAAAAATGTCGGTTGTCGCTAATCAATGGAAGGATTAATTTGGGTACCGGATCGTGTGGGGAGAGGGAAGTATGGCGAAGACTGTAGGTTGTCCCACGAGTGTTGGCGATCCACACATCATATCCACTGTCTGCCAAAATATATCCCAATGATTCATCCGGCGTGTTCAGCAACCATGTTACACCATCCTGCATGCATGCTCCATCAATTAATTTAACAATCTCATATCTTTTTCCATGCAGAGGGATCTACACGTCCATATATATATATATATATATATATATATATATATATATATATATATATATATACCATTAAAAGCCCGTGTTGTAGCAGGACTGGCGCTCTTGTTGCACCCCCAGATGGCTTGCTTGCCCGGCCGTTTGGAATCCTCTGGATGCTAAGAATATAGCCATCTTTTGTTGTTACCTGATGTACCAAATTTTCCGTATTAGTATTTATTTACTAGTTTGAGATTAACAGTTTATATAGCGCAACTGATACAAAATTTAGTGACTTATATATGAGATTTCTATTGGTGAAATTCAAAATCTAACTTTATTTATTTTTTATTTTTTATTTTTATTATTATTTTATTTGATTTTAGTTTGTTCTATTTTTTAATTTCTTTAACGCTCAACGTTCACGCGTAACTTCCGAGAGCGCGCGCTATGCTCGGGCGTTATGCGCGGGCGCACTTGCGCGCGGCCGTTACACGCCACGCACTTTGCTTCCGCACTATGCGTTAATTAGAACACAACGTTCTAATTACCGTTTGCCTCACGTGGGCATATATATATATATATATACATATGCACAGGGGCAGCGTGGAAGAGTGGTGTTAAAGAGTGGTCTTTTGCAGAGTAAAAAGAAACAAAAAGGAGGGATTGATTTGATAGTTGAAAACTTTTATTTTTAATTTTATTTTGGGTGTTGAAGAAACTCCGTCAACTTCTTCCGCGTTCGTGTCCGTAGGAGGAGGAATTCCGGTCGTATCTTGGGGCGGTGTTTTCGATTAATTCCGCACGAAGGAGAGAAATACGCCTTAGGACAGTGCCTCGCGCGCTTCCGGATCTCTCATATTTGGATTTAGCAATTATCTGTAAGTCTAATTTATTTTGTTATCATAAATATTTAGTTGGATTTTAATAACAATCAAAATCTTGTTGTGGGTAAATCCCAACAATCTAAGGCGTAATTCCATTTGATTGTGATTAAAATCTGACGGTGCTAATCCGTTAAGAAATATATTTTGCATATAATCTGTTTGTCAACTTGATTGTATATTTGTCATCAAAATTTAAATAAATTGGGATTAGCATTTTTAAATTATATTCGCATATAATTTATTTGCAATTTACGATTTTTTTTTCCCCGGAGACGTTAATTAAAAAAAAAAAAAAAAAAAAAAAAAAAAAAAAAAAAATCACGTCGCATATCTATCTTGTACGTAAAATCCTGTTTTTTATTTAAAAAAAAAAAAGAAGGAAATTAGATTGCAGTTCACTGTATTGCATTTATTAATTATTTTTTTTAATCAATTATAATATAAAAAAAAAATAATAAATATTTTGATTGCATATAGTATCTATTTAAATTGCTATAAATTTAAATTGTTTGGGACATCTGTTTGCTGCTGAACGAACTTTCATAATAAACTAATTGTGAATACTTAAACCCTAAAATATTCTGGTTGACTAAGGTAGAAACCTCAAACAACATGTTTGTTTGTCTAAAAAGAATTTTTGAACCCTTTTTGCAGCTCATTTTTATCAGTTTGAATTTTCTTATTCCCTCAATTAGATTGTTCAAAATGGCTTATGATGATTCTTCTAGCCTTAAGCCAGAAAAATTTAGAGGGGTAGGATTTTTGAGGTGGCAAGAACAGTTAGAGGCTTGGTTAATTACCCTAGGCCTTATAACTGCAATTGGCAAAGCACCTCCTTTTCCTACTTCTAAAATTTCTTCTACTCCTTCTGTTGATTCTTCTAAATCTACTACCTCAGTTACTGAACCTGCATCTGACAGATCCCCCGAGGAAATTGAATTTCACTGTAGATTTAGAAAACTAAGTTGCCTTTCAGATGAACTTTATGAAACATATAGGAAATATTTAACTGCCAAAGATTTATGGTGTGCTCTAGAAGATGCTTACATTAGAGATAATGAAGGCGCTGCTAGATTCACCATTATTGATTTCAACAATTTTAGAATGGTAGAGAACATTCCTATAAACGATCAAATTCACCAATTTCAAAATTTTGTCCAAGAGATTAATAGAAATGGATCAACTTTAGATGATACCTATCAAGCTACATGCCTATTGGACAAATTACCCCCTTCCTGGTCAAGATTTGCCCATGAACTTAGAAGAACTCAGGGAACTCTTCAACTTAGATCTGTAATTCAAGCTATTAGAATAGAAGACCAATATCGACTTAGAGAGGTTAAACCAACCGACAACAGATCAAACTTAAACTTGACCGAGATTTCGAATCAAAGCCATGAGTCTAAACCCAAAGGTAAAAATTTTAAGCCTAAGGGTAAAGGCTTTAAGGGTAAGAACCCAAACCGAAACTCAAACCGTACCCATAAACCCAACACCTACCAATCTAATGGGAATAAGAAGAAAGATGGATTTTGTTACGTTTGTGGCCGGGACAATCATTTCGCTTCAAAATGTTTCTATCGGAAGAAAGAGAAGGTTGTCTATAAGAAGGGCCAAACTAATCAGAACAATTATCCTAAACCTCAAGTCAACATGGTTGAGGGTGAACCTTCAAACTCCACTTTTAGGTCAGTCTCCTTTATACCTAATGTTAACCTCACCTATCATGATTTAGATTGGTGGTTAGATTCAGGAGCCAATGTCCATGTTTGTACTAATAGGTCCCTATTCTCCTCCTATCAGGACTCAGGTGGAGGATGTGTGACTGTTGGAGACGGAAAAGCTGTCAATGTGCTGGGGATCGGAACAGTCAAACTGAAGTTAACTTCTGGAAAGACTCTGATCCTTCACAATGTGCAGCATGTTCCCGAGATCCAACGGAACCTGATTAGTGGATCTTTATTAGTGCAATTAGGTTATAAGATTGTACTTGAATCTAATAAAGTTGTAATTTCTAAGGGGGAAATGTTCATTGGAAAAGGTTTTGTATCTGAGGGTTTATTCAAATTGAATGTAATTTCTTTTGTTGATAATAAAAATTTTTCACATTCAGTGTCTACTTCTTCTTCTACTGTGTTAAATACTGAATCTTGTGATGTATGGCATGGCAGATTAGGGCATGTGAACCTTAAATCTATTCTGAAATTGACCAATCTTAATCTCTTACCAAAATTCAAGATTGATTCCAAATCTAAATGTGAGATTTGTACCCAAGCTAAGCAGCCTAGAAAACCTTTTAAATCTGTTCCTTATAGGGATACCCAGATTCTTGAACTTATTCATAGTGATGTCTGTGATTCTAATAGAGTACCTACCCGTGGAGGCAGTCGCTACTTTGTGACTTTTATAGACGACTACTCCAAGTATTGTTACACCTATCTCTTGAAGACCAAAGATGAAGTCCTCTATAAGTTTAAAGCCTTTAAAGCTGAGGCTGAAAACCAATTGGATAAGAGGATTAAAATTCTAAGGTCTGATAGAGGAGGCGAGTATACTTCAAATGAATTAAACCTATTCTGCGAGGAACATGGAATAATTCATGAAGTAACTGCTCCTTACTCACCTCAATCTAATGGTGTAGCTGAAAGAAAGAACCGAACCCTATTGGACATGGTTAATGCCATGATTTTAAGTTCTGGTGTACCTCAGAACTTGTGGGGGGAGGCTCTTTTATCAGCTTGTTACATCCTCAATAGGATTCCCTCTAAGGATAGAACCCAGACACCTTATGAATTTTGGAAAGGAAGAGCACCTAGGTTGAGTTACTTCCGAGTGTGGGGGTGCTTGGCTAAGGTATCTATTCCTGAACCCAAAAGAAAGAAGATTGGACCTAAAACTATAGATGCTATCTTTATTGGATATTCCTTAGATAGTAATACCTATAGATTTCTTGTGATCAATTCTGAGATTTCTGAAATTTCCAATGATACTTTGATTGAATCTAGAGATGCAACTTTCTTTGAAAATATTTTTCCTTTCAAAACTCGCATCTCTAGATCTACCTCTGATTATCAGTCTACTTTTGATCATGCTTCTATACCAGCATCTGATTTGCATTATAGTTTAGATCCTGTAGAACCTGATCCTATTCCTGAATTAAGGAGAAGAAAGAGAACTCGCTTTGAGAAGAACTTTGGAGAAGACTTCTTTACTTTCTTAATTGAAAGTACTCCTTCGTCTTATAAAGAAGCAATGAGTTCTCCTGAAACTTCCTTTTGGAAGGAGGCTATAAAAAGTGAGATAGAATCAATTATCTGTAATAACACTTGGATTCTCACTGATTTACCTCCTGGTTGTAAACCCCTAGGATGTAAGTGGATCTTTAGAAAGAAACTTAGGACTGACGGATCGGTAGAGAAGTATAAGGCGCGACTTGTTGCTCAAGGTTTTCGACAAAAAGCTGATGTCGACTACTTTGACACTTATGCGCCTGTTGCTCGCATTGCTACTATCCGAATTCTTCTTGCATTAGCATCCATTCATAAACTTTTGATTCATCAAATGGATGTCAAGACCGCTTTTCTTCATGGTGATCTTGAAGAAGAAATCTATATGACTCAACCTGAAGGTTTTTCTGTGCCTGGTCAAGAGGATAAGGTGTGTAAATTAGTTCGCTCTCTATACGGACTAAAACAAGCACCTAAACAGTGGCATGAGAAATTTGACAGTGTTATAGCTTCATATGGATTTCTGACCAACGATTATGACAACTGTCTCTATTTCAGGAGATTTGATGATCGTTGTGTCCTTCTTTGCCTTTATGTTGATGACATCCTGATTCTTGCTCCTGATCTTGATCTGATTAACCAAGTTAAATCCTTTTTATCGACTCATTTTGAGATGAAGGATCTTGGTGAAGCAGATGTAATTTTAGGGATGAAGATTATTAGATCATCTGATTCTATTTGTCTAACCCAATCTCATTATACCCAAATGGTTCTTGATAAGTTTGGTTATTCTGATTGCTCTCCTGTCTCTACTTCTTTTGATCCTAGTGTTCAACTTGTGAAGAACACTAGTAATCCTGTGAATCAGGAAAGATTTGCTCAGATTATTGGTTCTCTGATGTACCTAACCAATAGAACTAGACCCGACATTGCCTATGCCATATCAAGATTGAGTAGATATACTAGTAGTCCTAGTATGATTCATTGGATTGCTCTGGAAAAAGTATTTCGTTATCTTAAAGGTACTCTTTCTTTTGCTCTTAAATTTGTTGGCTATCCTGCTGTAATTGAGGGATACAGAGATGCCAATTGGATTTCCGATTCTTTGGATATTAAATCTACTTCTGGCTATGTTTTTATTCTTGGTGGTAGTGCAGTTTCTTGGCAATCCACCAAACAGACTATAATAGCCAGAAGTACTATGGAGGCTGAGTTAGTTGCTCTTGATACTACTTGTCTTGAAGCCGAGTGGCTCAAGAACCTTTTGTCATCAATTCCATTGATTTCTACTCCTATTCCACCTATCTCTATTCGGTGTGACTCTCGAGCTGCAATTGACTTTTGTAAAAAGGAATTGATAAATTCTAAAGCTAGTAGACATATTAAATTGAGACAAAAGTCTGTTAGATGGCTAACTTCTCATGATATTGTTTCTTTAAGTTTTATCAGATCTGATCAGAATCTTGCAGATTGCTTGACGAAAGGCCTGAATAGGACTAAAGTCCTGGAGTCATCGAGGGGGATGGGACTTTGCCCGTAAAGGGCCTTCCTGCAGTGGGAACCCAACCTTTGTGATAGGAGATCCCTTGAAGAAGGTTCAATGTGGTAAAAACAAGCTATCAGGTTGGCCAAAGAGCACTTTCTACAGTTTATTAAGAGGAACTTTAGTTCCAATTCCATCCCTATGGTGAGTAGTGCTCTGTGTAGTGGTTGAGGTTGAGTTTATAACTCTTAATGGAATCCAAGGCGGTAATTTTGCGAGATGTGACTCTACACACATCCCTGGAGGAGACCACCTATATAAGAATATTCGTATAAGGCCGCGACTATGAGATGTGGGCTGTCCATAGAAATTCTTATGAAAAATCAAGATACTGTGCATGGCCATTAATGCACAGACCCGCGACGGAGATTTCTGTACTGTGTGTGTGATAGTTGAAATCAGGGTCAAAGGAACGTAGTTCAAGACCTGGTTCACTCCGATTCCTTCTGATGGAAACTATCTACACTAAGTGAGGTCAAGTCTCTTAAAGACACCTTACCTATTACATAGTATAAACACCCAATGATTTTTAATTAATTTATTTTATTTTATTTTATTTTGTGATTTTGAATTTTGTGGGGAATTATTGGTGAAATTCAAAATCTAACTTTATTTATTTTTTATTTTTTATTTTTATTATTATTTTATTTGATTTTAGTTTGTTTTATTTTTTATTTTCTTTAACGCTCAACGTTCACGCGTAACTTCCGAGAGCGCGCGCTATGCTCGGGCGTTATGCGCGGGCGCACTTGCGCGCGGCCGTTACGCGCCACGCACTTTGCTTCCGCACTATGCGTTAATTAGAACACAACGTTCTAATTACCGTTTGCCTCACGTGGGCATATATATATATATATACATATGCACAGGGGCAGCGTGGAAGAGTGGTGTTAAAGAGTGGTCTTTTGCAGAGTAAAAAGAAACAAAAAGGAGGGATTGATTTAATAGTTGAAAACTTTCATTTTTAATTTTATTGTGGGTGTTGAAGAAACTCCGTCAACTTCTTCCGCGTTCGTGTCCGTAGGAGGAGGAATTCCGGTCGTATCTTGGGGCGGTGTTTTCGATTAATTCCGCACGAAGGAGAGAAATACGCCTTAGGACAGTGCCTCGCGCGCTTCCGGATCTCTCATATTTGGATTTAGCGATTATCTGTAAGTCTAATTTATTTTGTTATCATAAATATTTAGTTGGATTTTAATAACAATCAAAATCTTGTTGTGGGTAAATCCCAACAATCTAAGGCGTAATTCCATTTGATTGTGATTAAAATCTGACGGTGCTAATCCGTTAAGAAATATATTTTGCATATAATCTGTTTGTCAACTTGGTTGTATATTTGTCATCAAAATTTAAATAAATTGGGATTAGCATTTTTAAATTATATTCGCATATAATTTATTTGCAATTTACGATTTTTTTTTCCCCCGGAGACGTTAATTAAAAAAAAAAAAAAAAAAAAAAAAAAAAAAAAAAAAATTCACGTCGCATATCTATCTTGTACGTAAAATCCTGTTTTTTATTTAAAAAAAAAAAGAAGGAAATTAGATTGCAGTTCACTGTATTGCATTTATTAATTATTTTTTTTAATCAATTATAATATAAAAAAAAAAAAAAAAAAAACAAATATTTTGCTTGCATATAGTATTTATTTAAATTGCTATAAATTTAAATTGTTTGGGACATCTGTTTGCTGCTGAACGAACTTTCATAATAAACTAATTGTGAATACTTAAACCCTAAAATATTCTGGTTGACTAGGGTAGAAACCTTAAACAATATGTTTGTTTGTCTAAAAAGAATTTTTGAACCCTTTTTGCAGCTCATTTTTATCAGTTTGAATTTTCTTATTCCCTCAATTAGATTGTCCAAAATGGCTTATGATGATTCTTCTAGCCTTAAGCCAGAAAAATTTAGAGGGGTAGGATTTTTGAGGTGGCAAGAACAGTTAGAGGCTTGGTTAATTACCCTAGGCCTTATAACTGCAATTGGCAAAGCACCTCCTTTCCTACTTCTAAAATTTCTTCTACTCCTTCTGTTGATTCTTCTAAATCTACTACCTCAGTTACTGAACCTGCATCTGACAGATCCCCCGAGGAAATTGAATTTCACTGTAGATTTAGAATACTAAGTTGCCTTTCAGATGAACTTTATGAAACATATAGGAAATATTTAACTGCCAAAGATTTATGGTGTGCTCTAGAAGATGCTTACATTAGAGATAATGAAGGCGCTGCTAGATTCACCATTACTGATTTCAACAATTTTAGAATGGTAGAGAACATTCCTATAAACGATCAAATTCACCAATTTCAAAATTTTGTCCAAGAGATTAATAGAAATGGATCAACTTTAGATGATACCTATCAAGCTACCTGCCTATTGGACAAATTACCCCCTTCCTGGTCAAGATTTGCCCATGAACTTAGAAGAACTCAGGGAACTCTTCAACTTAGATCTGTAATTCAAGCTATTAGAATAGAAGACCAATATCGACTTAGAGAGGTTAAACCAACCGACAACAGATCAAACTTAAACTTGACCGAGATTTCGAATCAAAGCCATGAGTCTAAACCCAAAGGTAAAAATTTTAAGCCTAAGGGTAAAGGCTTTAAGGGTAAGAACCCAAACCGAAACTCAAACCGTACCCATAAACCCAACACCTACCAATCTAATGGGAATAAGAAGAAAGATGGATTTTGTTACGTTTGTGGCCGGGACAATCATTTCGCTTCAAAATGTTTCTATCGGAAGAAAGAGAAGGTTGTCTACAAGAAGGGCCAAACTAATCAGAACAATTATCCTAAACCTCAAGTCAACATGGTTGAGGGTGAACCTTCAAACTCCACTTTTAGGTCAGTCTCCTTTATACCTAATGTTAACCTCACCTATCATGATTTAGATTGGTGGTTAGATTCAGGAGCCAATGTCCATGTTTGTACTAATAGGTCCCTATTCTCCTCCTATCAGGACTCAGGTGGAGGATGTGTGACTGTTGGAGACGGAAAAGTTGTCAATGTGCTGGGGATCGGAACAGTCAAACTGAAGTTAACTTCTGGAAAGACTCTGATCCTTCACAATGTGCAGCATGTTCCCGAGATCCAACGGAACCTGATTAGTGGATCTTTATTAGTGCAATTAGGTTATAAGATTGTACTTGAATCTAATAAAGTTGTAATTTCTAAGGGGGAAATGTTCATTGGAAAAGGTTTTGTATCTGAGGGTTTATTCAAATTGAATGTAATTTCTTTTGTTGATAATAAAAATTTTTCACATTCAGTGTCTACTTCTTCTTCTACTGTGTTAAATACTGAATCTTGTGATATATGGCATGGCAGATTAGGGCATGTGAACCTTAAATCTATTCTGAAATTGACCAATCTTAATCTCTTACCAAAATTCAAGATTGATTCTAAATCTAAATGTGAGATTTGTACCCAAGCTAAGCAGCCTAGAAAACCTTTTAAATCTGTTCCTTATAGGGATACCCAGATTCTTGAACTTATTCATAGTGATGTCTGTGATTCTAATAGAGTACCTACCCGTGGAGGCAGTCGCTACTTTGTGACTTTTATAGACGACTACTCCAAGTATTGTTACACCTATCTCTTGAAGACCAAAGATGAAGTCCTCTATAAGTTTAAAGCCTTTAAAGCTGAGGCTGAAAACCAATTGGATAAGAAGATTAAAATTCTAAGGTCTGATAGAGGAGGCGAGTATACTTCAAATGAATTAAACCTATTCTGCGAGGAACATGGAATAATTCATGAAATAACTGCTCCTTACTCACCTCAATCTAATGGTGTAGCTGAAAGAAAGAACCGAACCCTATTGGACATGGTTAATGCCATGATTTTAAGTTCTGGTGTATCTCAGAACTTGTGGGGGGAGGCTCTTTTATCAGCTTGTTACATCCTCAATAGGATTCCCTCTAAGGATAGAACCCAGACACCTTATGAATTTTGGAAAGGAAGAGCACCTAGGTTGAGTTACTTCCGAGTGTGGGGGTGCTTGGCTAAGGTATCTATTCCTGAACCCAAAAGAAAGAAGATTGGACCTAAAACTATAGATGCTATCTTTATTGGATATTCCTTAGATAGTAATACCTATAGATTTCTTGTGATCAATTCTGAGATTTCTGAAATTTCCAATGACACTTTGATTGAATCTAGAGATGCAACTTTCTTTGAAAATATTTTTCCTTTCAAAACTCGCATCTCTAGATCTACCTCTGATTATCAGTCTACTTTTGATCATGCTTCTATACCAGCATCTGATTTGCATTATAGTTTAGATCCTGTAGAACCTGATCCTATTCCTGAATTAAGGAGAAGTAAGAGAACTCGCTTTGAGAAGAACTTTGGAGAAGACTTCTTTACTTTCTTAATTGAAAGTACTCCCTCGTCTTATAAAGAAGCAATGAGTTCTCCTGAAACTTCCTTTTGGAAGGAGGCTATAAAAAGTGAGATAGAATCAATTATCTGTAATAACACTTGGATTCTCACTGATTTACCTCCTGGTTGTAAACCCCTAGGATGTAAGTGGATCTTTAGAAAGAAACTTAGGACTGACGGATCGGTAGAGAAGTATAAGGCGCGACTTGTTGCTCAAGGTTTTCGACAAAAAGCTGATGTCGACTACTTTGACACTTATGCGCCTGTTGCTCGCATTGCTACTATCCGAATTCTTCTTGCATTAGCATCCATTCATAAACTTTTGATTCATCAAATGGATGTCAAGGCCGCTTTTCTTCATGGTGATCTTGAAGAAGAAATCTATATGACTCAACCTGAAGGTTTTTCTGTGCCTGGTCAAGAGGATAAGGTGTGTAAATTAGTTCGCTCTCTATACGGACTAAAACAAGCACCTAAACAGTGGCATGAGAAATTTGACAGTGTTATAGCTTCATATGGATTTCTGACCAACGATTATGACAACTGTCTCTATTTCAGGAGATTTGATGATCGTTGTGTCCTTCTTTGCCTTTATGTTGATGACATCCTGATTCTTGCTCCTGATCTTGATCTGATTAACCAAGTTAAATCCTTTTTATCGACTCATTTTGAGATGAAGGATCTTGGTGAAGCAGATGTAATTTTAGGGATGAAGATTATTAGATCATCTTATTCCATTTGTCTAACCCAATCTCATTATACCCAAATGGTTCTTGATAAGTTTGGTTATTCTGATTGCTCTCCTGTCTCTACTTCTTTTGATCCTAGTGTTCAACTTGTGAAGAACACTAGTAATCCTGTGAATCAGGAAAGATTTGCTCAGATTATTGGTTCTCTGATGTACCTAACCAATAGAACTAGACCCGACATTGCCTATGCCATATCAAGATTGAGTAGATATACTAGTAGTCCTAGTATGATTCATTGGATTGCTCTGGAAAGAGTATTTCGTTATCTTAAAGGTACTCTTTCTTTTGCTCTTAATTTTGTTGGCTATCCTGCTGTAATTGAGGGATACAGCGATGCCAATTGGATTTCTGATTCTTTGGATATTAAATCCACTTCTGGCTATGTTTTTATTCTTGGTGGTAGTGCAGTTTCTTGGCAATCCACCAAACAGACTATAATAGCCAGAAGTACTATGGAGGCTGAATTAGTTGCTCTTGATACTACTTGTCTTGAAGCCGAGTGGCTCAAGAACCTTTTGTCATCAATTCTATTAATTTCTACTCCTATTCCACCTATTTCTATTCGGTGTGATTCTCGAGCTGCAATTGACTTTTGTAAAAAGAAATTGGTAAATTCTAAAGCTAGTAGACATATTAAATTGAGACAAAAGTCTATTAGATGGCTAACTTCTCATGATGTTGTTTCTTTAAGTTTTATCAGATCTGATCAGAATCTCGCAGATTGCTTGACGAAAAGCCTGAATAGGACTAAAGTCCTGGAGTCATCGAGGGGGATGGGACTTTGCCCGTAAAGGGCCTTCCTGCAGTGGGAACCCAACCTTTGTGATAGGAGATCCCTTGAAGAAGGTTCAATGTGGTAAAAACAAGCTGTCAGGTTGGCCAAAGAGCACTTTCTACAGTTTATTCAGAGGAACTTTAGTTCCAATTTCATCCCTATGGTGAGTTGTGCTCTATGTAGTGGTTGAGGTTGAGCTTATAGCTCTTAATGGAATCCGAGGTAATAATTTTGCGAGATGTGACTCTACACACATCCCTGGAGGAGACCACCTATATAAGAATATTCGTATAAGGCCGCGACTATGAGATGTGGGCTGTCCATAGAAATTCTTATGAAAAATCAAGATACTGTGCATGGCCATTAATGCACAGACCCGCGACGGAGATTTCTGTACTATGTGTGTGGTAGTTGAAATCAGGGTCAAAGGAACGTAGTTCAAGACCTGGTTCACTCCGATTCCTTCTGATGGAAACTATCTACACTAAGTGAGGTCAAGTCTCTTAAAGACACCTTACCTATTACATAGTATAAACACCCAATGATTTTTAATTAACTTTATTTTATTTTATTTTATTTTGTGATTTTGAATTTTGTGAGGAATTATTGGTGAAATTCAAAATCTAACTTTATTTATTTTTTATTTTTTATTTTTATTATTATTTTATTTGATTTTAGTTTGTTTTATTTTTTAATTTCTTTAACGCTCAACGTTCACGCGTAACTTCCGAGAGCGCGCGCTATGCTCGGGCGTTATGCGCGGGCGCACTTGCGCGCGGCCGTTACGCGCCACGCACTTTGCTTCCGCACTATGCGTTAATTGGAACACAACGTTCTAATTACCGTTTGCCTCACGTGGGCATATATATATACATATGCACAGGGGCAGCGTGGAAGAGTGGTGTTAAAGAGTGGTCTTTTGCAGAGTAAAAAGAAACAAAAAGGAGGGATTGATTTAATAGTTGAAAACTTTCATTTTTAATTTTATTTTGGGTGTTGAAGAAACTCCGTCAACCTCTTTCGCGTTCGTGTCCGTAGGAGGAGGAATTCCGGTCGTATCTTGGGGCGGTGTTTTTGATTAATTCCGTACGAATGAGGGAAATACGCCTTAGGACAGTGCCTCGCGCGCTTCCGGATCTCTCATATTTGGATTTAGCGATTATCTGTAAGTCTAATTTATTTTGTTATCATAAATATTTAGTTGAATTTTAATAACAATCAAAATCTTGTTGTGGGTAAATCCCAACAATTTCGAGTTCGAAGTTTAATTAGTTACTTTACATTTCTAATTATCAAGCTCATTTCCAGTTCACAGCTCAGTTATTTGGTACCTGATATTTCGAATTCGAAACTTAACCAAGTTCATTTGTAGTTCGAAACTTAGTTGTTTGGTATGTGAGATTTCGAGTTCGAAATTTAATTATTTTATATTTCTAACCAAATTTATTTTTTAAATAATAATAATAATAATAAACTAAACGATAACATGTTAATTTAAAAAAAAAAAAAAAAAAAAAAAAAAAAAAAAAAATGGAATATACTAGTATGAGGGGTGTGAAGATTTTGAAGCAATAAGAAAATTTTGGCTGCTTAATTTCTATTAAGATAAGATATTTTTGTAAAAATAATAATTTATAGACTAAACTTAGATCAAGGCAATTTCACCAAAAAAAATATTAATATTTTTAATTTGTATATATAGCTGCATCATGTAGATAAGAAAATATATCTCTGATTATTTTAATTACTTTATCTCAAATTCTTCTTAGATAACAATTAAGTTTTTATTTTTATTTTTTTAATGTTAAAAAAAAAAAAAAAAAAAAAAAAAAAAAAAAAAAAAAAAAAAAAAAAAGGAGTAGGAATTTTATAGAGGTAACATGAATTCATGAGCAATTAGATTATTTTGTAGAGCAATATGGGTAAATAAAATTAGAGCAAAAATCTTTAAATTAATTTGAGTACATTAATTAATGAAAGATATAGAGGAATAAAGATGATCAAGAAGCAGGTGATTCTTAAATCATTAAAAATTAATTTATTATAATTTTAGAATCAATCTTTTTAGGATCTTAGTATTAAGTCAACGGTCTAATTTTGCGTACACGTCATAGACACACGACAGAGAATTGAATACGGTGATTCCATAAAATTTAAAAAATTAAAATATGAATATAACATGAATATTGATAGCAATATATATATATATATATGACTATTAAAAAATTAGTTGTTAGAGACTTTTAATTATTCTGTTAAAAAACCAACAAATGTCGCTAAAACGTTTATAAATATGTGACACCAAATGCTTGATTATACCAATGTTTATAAAAATATTAACAACATATATAATGAATACTAATAATAGGAATGATTTAGTGTCATTAAAAATGTACCGTTAATACAAATATTTTTAGCACTATTTTTTGATAGTTATAAAAATTAATATTTTTTTTTTTTAAAAAAAAACATCCTATCTATCTCTCATCTTTTGAGAAAAAAGTAGCATGCTATATCTCTCATCCTTACCGCTTTGTTTTTTTTTTCTCTTTTTAGAAATAAATTTTAACCGATTCGAATTTTTTGAGAGAAAAGTAAAATCTTATCTCTTATTGTGACACCCCAAGAATTTGAAATAGTCCTATATATAAATAATATAATAGGACTAAATCTCTTAATTCGACTATAGCATTTTGGATGGTAGCAAGACCCAAGAGGTTAAAAGAGTTAAGCGTATTAGAGCTAAAGTAGTTCTAGAATGAATGACTCCTTAGGAAGTTGGGGCATCACACTCATCCTTCCTGCTTTGCTCTTTTTTTGTTTGAATCTTTTGTGAGAAATCCTATCTTGCATCCTTCTAGTTCATTCTTTTTTCATTCTTTATTTATTTTAGAAATAAATTATAGCCAAAAATATGAAATAATTAATTTTGAATTTAGAATCTTAGGTACCAACTATCAAGTCCTTTGTCATTTGTGGTAAAACTAAACGATAAAAAAAATAATATTTTATTATTTTAAAATTTTTTTTAGTATGTAAAATTAATACCAGCTAATTTGCAATCACAATAATAAAAAATACTTATTAATATTTTATCAATAAATACCAAATATTTTATAATTTTACACTATAAAAATAAAGGTTATATCATTCACTAATAATTTTAAATAAAATATAAAAATTTAAATCTTTCATTACATTATATATATATATATATATATATATATATATATATATATATATATATAGAGAGAGAGAGAGAGAGAGAGAGAGAGAGAGAGAGAGAGAGAGAGAGAGAGAGAGAGAGAAAGAGTCCGGCTAGAATACTATCGATAGCACCAAGCAATTGGTGCTATCAAGTTTTCTGCCGTTGGATGAAAAAATATGCGGTTGAGATTATAGTGGTCCCTTAAGATTTTTACTATTCAACCAACCACCTAGTAAACCCTACGGGACCACTATCATCTTAACCACACATTTTTTAATCCAAAGGCTAAAAACTTGATAGCACCAATAATTTGATGCTATCGATAGTATTCTATATATATATATATATATATATATATAGTGGGCGTAAAAAGTGCTTCAAAAAATTATATGCATATGAAGAACAAAGAATACAACTCATAAATCTATTTTACAGTTAATTATTTTATTTTTTTGAGTGAGAGCACCTCAGCTTCTATTTTTTTTTATTTGTTTTTTTTTATTTTAGTTAAGTTAAAATTTTATGAAATTTAATAACTTTATCATTTATTAACTATTGATTGGTTTAATTTTATTTCTAAATATAATTTAAATTATCAAATTTAGTGAAATCAATCATGAATTTGATAAAAATTTTAAATTTTAAGTTAAGTGGTTAATTACGGTAACAGAATAATTATTCACATAAATTTTAATTAATTAAAATAATGAAATAAAAAGTGTATGATTTTTAAATATATTTAAATATTAATTCAAATTAAAAGTTATTTTTATAATTGAAATAAATCATACGCAACAAAGGGATCTTTCTTTTTTATTGTGAATTAATGAACTTTATCATAATATAAGTACAAAATGGGATTTATTTGCAATTATTTATTGATTAATTAGTGATGGCATTTAGTAATAAATGATGCTAATTTGTTATATTTGGTATCATTTTTTATGAAATGCTGAAAATATTAGTTGTATTTACTAATTTGCACTGCTAATTTATCATATTTTACAACATTAATAATAAATTGCTAATAAATTATTAAATATAGCGATAATTATTAAAAAAATATTATCAAATATGTTAATTAGTATGATTTAAATGAATGGTTGAAAGTAAATATACTTCAAAAAGTATTGATAAAAGTTTTGTAATCAAGATCTCGAGTATAGATCTTATTTTAAATAGTTTAAAAAAAAATTCTAATAAAAATTCAATTAATTTACATCTCTTTACACTGCTAAATGAGTAAAACGTTTATATCTACCATTAAAATTATAAATTTTGCAACCTTTTGATCATTAGGTCAATGATATCAAAAAGATTTAAAATTTAATGTTTAAATACTTTCAATGGTCTAGATCATGTTTGTGAGTAGTGGACTTTTACAAATTGTAAAGTTGCAGTCAAATTGGTCATATTGCACGTTGAGGGAGTGTCGGATCAAGTCGGGACAGTTTTTGTGAGAATCGATGCGAAAAATGGAGTCCGAGGTATATTTTGGAAGGCTTTAAAAAGATAGTGAGTGGGAACCACCGAGCGCACCTCAGCGACAAGCGCGATGGACGGTATTTCAGATGTGGCCGCCCAGGCGAGTTTGGACGAGGAGCTCACCGAGTGCCTTTATTGGTTTCTGTTTCCACGATGCCGAGGCAGCATTCAGGTTGGTACCCTGCAGCCTCATCGGCTCGACGACCCGCTGTGTCGAGGGATTCGGAAGGTCAACGACAACCACCGAATGGGTGGGTATTCACCACTCAGGTGGAAGACAAGGAACTAGCATCAGCCGACATATTGGCAAGTACTATTCTTTTGCATAGTGTTACATGTAAAACTTTATTTGATATGGGGGTTTCATACTCTTTTATTAGTAGAGTATTTGCTTCAACCCATAGAGTTAGTATAGTAGGTCTAGGCGATTCTAGGAAGGTACAAGTCCCCGACCATACTTTCTACACCACTGAGCTTTGCCCCGCCTACCCGGTTTAGATCAGCAATTGGGTCATTCCTGTGGATCTACTAGTGTTGAAGCGACTGGATGGATTCAACGTCGCTTTGCGAATGGATTGGCTGATTCGATACTATACTTCAATCGAGTGTGAGAGTCGAACTATTATCTTTTGGGAGCTAGAACAGGAGGAGTTGGTTTACCGAGTCATAAGAGTACACTATTCGCCATGACAATTTCCCCAACCCGAGCCAGGAAGTTGATTAATGGCGGAAGTACGTCTTATTTGGCCATAGTGGTGATGGAGCAAGCGACACTTCCGACACTCGAGGATATTACTATAGTCCGAGAGTACTCGGATGTCTTCCCTAATGAATTATAAGGTATGCCACTGTTGGAAAATTTCGGTACTCGTCTCGATACCAGATTCTGTGAATCTGCAACTCGCTCCGATACCGCAATACACATCGGTACCGCCTAGAGTTGGGATTCCGCAGCGAAAACGTCAAATCGAATTTTTACCATAAACTCGTCCTCTCAACAAAACTAGAACCAACACAACTACAAAAAAAATAAAACCAATACAAGAAAATATGCGGGTGAAATAAGATTCATTAACCAAGAAAAGAATTACACCGACTCCTCTTTTCTTCTGCAATAGAGTAGCTTCAACCCGAGCCCTCCTCCTGAATCTCTCTCACCCTTCTCTCGTCTTCTATAAACCTAGAAAACTATGGGTGTGGCTAAATCCTAGCTCCCACCACCTCCATGGGTGTTACCATCACCGTGGGTGTGGATACCACTATATTGGTGTGGTTAAATCCTAGCCCCTAACACCTCCATGGGTATTACCACCACCGTTGGTATAACCCACCGCCTTGGATATATCCACCGTCAAATATAGCACCTATACTATATTATAGCTTACATCAAAAGCTATCCAAATACTAGTCTAAATAAATTTTTATTATAATTAATATTTAAATCTTAACAAAGTTATCTTTTTAATATTTAAAAATTAATCTTAATCCAACTAGAATTCAACTACAAATCTAATCAAATCCTAACAGCCACCGAGCCGAGAAATTGAGTTTGTGATCGATGTGATTTTCGGGACGATGCCCATCTCTAAGGCGCCCTACTGAATGGCACCAATTGAGTTGAAGGAGTTCAAGACTCAGTTGGAGGATTGATGGATAAGGGCTTCGTCAAGCCTAGTGTTTCACTTTGGAGAGCCCAGATCTTGTTTGTTAAGAAGAATGATGGAACCCTTCGGTTGTGTGTGGATTATCGAGAGCTCAACAAGGTTACTGTGAAGAACAAGTGTCCGCTACCCCAAATTGATGATTTTTTCGATCAGTTGCAAGGGTTCAGGGTATTCTCGAAAATTGACATCTAGTCAGGATACCATCAATTGAGGATTAAGCCGGAAGATGTACATGAGACGGCTTTCAGATCTTGGTATGGTCATTATGAGTTTACTATAGTGTCGTTCGGGCTTACCAGTGCCCCAGCCACATTTATGGATCTCAGAAATCGAGTTTTTCAACCGTTTCTCGACCAATTTGTGATAGTCTTCATCGAAAATAGTACATTTATGGATCTTGTTGAGAGGAGTTTCGATTGATCCTAACAAGATTGAGATGATCGAGGGTTGGCCACAACCGACGAATGTAACTAAGGTACGAAGCTTCGTCGGATTAGCTAGGTAGTACAGGCGGTTCGTGGAGGAATTTTCAAGGATCACTACTCCGCTTACTCGCCTTACCCGCAAGGGAGCCAAGTTAGATTGGAATGAAGACTGTGACGAAAGTTTTCGGCTCTTGAAGGAAAGGCTAGCATCGGCTCCTATCCTTGCCCTGCCTACCCCGGATAAAGGATATGTGGTATTCAGTGATACTTTCGGGAGTGGTTTCGGGTGTGTTTTGATGCAAGAGAATAAGATCATTGCCTATGCCTCTCAGCAGTTAAAGATTCACGAGAAGAATTATCCCACCCATGACCTTAAGTTGGCTGCGGTGATTTTCGCCTTGAAGCTTTGACGGCACTATCTTTACGGCAAACATTATGAGATTTACACGATCACAACAGTCTAAATTACTTTTCACCTAGAAGGAGTTGAACTTGAGGCAACATCGGTGTTTGGAACTATTAAAGGACTACGACATTACAATCTCGTATCATCCTGAAAAGGCGAATATGGAAGCCGATGCTTTGAGCCGAAGATTCATGGAAAACCTCATGATGATGGTCACCGATCAGACCCTATTGCGAGAAGAGATAAAGAGGTTCGGCTTAGAGGTTGTTGCTTGTGGCACTACGACAAGATTGATGAGTATCAAGATACAGCTGACCCTGCTGGAGATGATTAAGGAGAAACAAGGCTCGAATGAGAAACTCCAGAAGATCCGAACCGACTTGGAGAGTGGACGAGCTAATTAAAGAGTTCAGTTCGTGCTCAGATGGTATTCTGAGGTTCAATGATCAACTGTTTGTGCCAAGCGACTCGGAGATGCGAGAGGAAAATTCTAAGGGAAGCACACCAGTCTGACTACACCATCCATCCTGGCGGCACCAAGATGTATAAGGATCTAAAAATGCATTTCTGGTGGCCGGGAATGAAGCAGGATGTTGGGCATTTTTTTTTCAGTGCTTAACATGCCAGCAAGTGAAGGCAAAACGTCGACTTCCAACTGGCAAGCTGCAGCAGCTACCGATACCGGTATCGAAGTGGAAAAATATTGCGATGAACTTCATCATGGGATTGCCTCGTTCTCAAGCAGCCATGACACGATTTGGGTAATAGTGGATCGTCTAACGCAATCGACTTATTTTCTCCCGGTCCACACTACCTAGTCACGGGATAAGTTGGCGAGAGTTTTCATCAATAAGGTGATGCGCCTGCATGGAGTACAAGTGTTGATTATGTCGAACCGAGATCCCCGATTCGTGTCCCAATTCTGGAGAAACTTTCATGCAGCTTTGGGGACACGCCTTGACTTCAGCATGGCTTATCATCCACAGAGTGATGGGCAGTCCGGAGAGGACCAATCAGATCCTCAAAGATATGCTCCGAGCTTGTGTCCTCGACTTTGAAGCCGATTAGCAGCGGTATCTACCAATGGCAGAGTTCGCCTACAATAACAGCTATCAAGCGAGCATCGGAATAGCGCCCCTATGAAGCACTCTATGGTAGGAAGTGTCGATCTCCTCTATATTTGGATGAGGTTGGAGAAAGGGTCACCTTGGGCCCGAAACGTGGTGCAAGAGGCCGAGGAGAATGTGAGGATCGCGCGTCAGAGGTTGTTGACCACTCAAAGCCGACATAAGAGTTACTCCGACAAGCGGCAGCGAGACCTAGTCTTTAGTGTCGGAGATCATGTGCTCTTGAAAGTTTCGCCCACCCGAGGAATAAAGCGATTTGGAATTCGAGAAAAGCTGAGTCTACGCTACATTGGGCCCTTTGAGATTTTGGAGTGAGTTGGCCCTGTAGCTTATCGGGTCGCCTTACCACCAAGTTTGGCTGGAGTACACGATGTATTCCATGTGTCGTTACTCCGCCAATATGTGCCTGACTTAACGCACATCCTAAGTAATCAACCTTTGAATCTCTAGAAGGATTTGAGCAGTCGGTTGAGGTCATCGACCAATATGAGAAGAAGCTGAGGAACAAAGTTATTACCTATGTGAAAGTGATGTGGATCTGGCACGATAAGCGGGAAGCGACTTGGGAATCTGAGAGTTCTATACGGGAGTGTTTTCCCTGGTTGTTCGGCGAAGGTGTGTAAGCCAGTTTCGCGGACGAAACTCCTTTTAAGGAGGGGAGGATGTATTGAGCCGAATCAGTTGTGGTGAGCCAAGACAATTGAGAGAAGTCGAGTGCTTTGTGGCGTTATGTTGACAACGTTTCAGTTCATGTCAGTGTGATCGGCTCATGCATAAGTCAACGCATCCTGTTGATGATAGGACAACCGCTGGAAACTGTGTTGATACTTGGGCTTATTATTACGAAAATAGCTGGTGTGGTGTGGCGTGTCGTGTACTCAACTCTGTCAACGCCGCCTGCACCGCCCGGTCAGCTTGCCGAGTCACTTCTGCCCCCTTCGTTCATAGCTGGCTTCTCCTATAAATAATATTGAGAACAAGTCTACCGGAAGGATACCCTATTGACGTTGTAAGAGACTAGCTCAAGCCGAGGGTCATAAACCTTCAGCATGAGGAGTTCGAGGACCTCTTACTCGAATCGGCTCGTGCCCGAAGAAGCATTCTTCGGCAATTCAAGCGATCGGTCATCAGCGATTCTTCAGCCTAAGGTGGGGGATATCGCCAAGCAGGAGTGATCTCTTACCTTGTCTACTATCTTGTATTCTATCTTGTTGTTAGTTCTTACTTCTGGTTGTGGTATGTTTGTGGTGGGGGTGTGTGTAGATCTCCCTAAGCTTTGAGGTTTGGAACCATAGGGATTAGTGACCCTATGTTTGGGCGTTTTGCTTGTAGACCTCAGGGTAGTACCATGGAGTTGCAAAACCGAGGGTTTGGTTGGGTGTGAGAGTTGGTAGACTCTATCTTATAAGTAGCCTAAGAAGGACTAGAGGCGAGTACTCTGGTGAGCTGTGAGCTGGGTAGTTGGACTTTGGGATGTTGTGTGGCATGAGAGCGCTTGACTAAGGAGTAGGTCAAAGTTTTCGATTCCTCTGAAAATGGGTGTACAAATCTAATGATTGGGTGTGGTGACGTGGGTGTAACCCGGCCTCCTTTTCAATTATTTTGTGGTGTGATCCACCAAAGGATGACGTGGGTTCGATCCCGTTTCTCCAGGCACTGCGCAATATATGGTGGAATACCCACAAAGGGTGACGTAGATGTAACCCGACTCTCTTGGCGATAAGTTTGTTTAATCAAGTGGCGCGAATGCGAAATTCTTCGGCGCCCCGGACCAATCTAGTGAGCGAACGGGTATTCGACTCGGCCAGACTAATGTAGGGGTATGCCAAGGGGAGTGCAGTTCTAGGTTTCGACCTCCACTCAGGGCTCGTACAGGTCGACCGATCGGGAAGGTGAGGTTCCCCTTTCAGCTGTTGCGCTGATAAGTGAGCTCGGCTGATCTTAGTCGAGACATTGGTTTGGTTGGGTGTTGGTGGGGCCTCTGGGGGTGGTTTTTAATCTTACTGATTTCCTTATCTGCTTGTCTTTTCTCTGTTGACTTTGTAGATGTCTCCTACAGACAAGGTAAGTGTAGAATATTCTTTCTTGGTGGTTGAACCCACTAAGAACTTTAATTAGTTTTCACTCCATGTGGTTTACTCCTTTCAGGTGTCGGATCGATTTGCGAGGCACGCGATCGCGATAAGAACGTAGTCGAGTAGCAGAGCTAGGAGTCTAGCTAGCCATAGATTGAGTCGTTCGGTTGTTGTTTTGTTGAGTCGAGGGTTCGGTTGTTGTCCCTTTTGTAACCGAACTGATAGATGTAATAAGTTGTATTTCTATATTTTATCCATTGAACTCTGATATTGTGTATTCTTTCGCTTCCTTTTATTTAAGCGCGGTTAGGATGATCGTTCTTTAGGTGGAGTGTGGCTTACCCGTTCGGTCGGAAGTCTGTGTATGCTCAGGAACCGACCAAAAGAGCGAGTCTAGGGCATGACATACTGGGATATATTCAATTGTGTCTCACACTCTGATGGTTGCACCTTTTTCATGTATTTCAGGTTGTGGGATAGGGAAAGATGTCGTGAGGATGACTGATGCGAGTGATAGAGTCGTCCATGTTATTGAGCTTGAGTAGTTAGTGGGATTTGATGGAGATTTCTGTATTATAGTAGATGTTGACATAGATATGTTATTTATCAGTTCATGTGGATTATTATTTCAGTTTGTTATTTAAAAATTGTTAATGATGATTAGTTAGCATCTCTGATATTACTCTGGTACATTGTCGCGTGTAGAAGAAAAACTCTATGAACCGAAGATTCCTTATATATGTGGCGGATTTGTTTACGCCTCGGAGATTAAAATTTTTAACTTTTATTTAAAAAAAATAATAAAATAAAATAAATAAATAAATTAACCACTTTTTGATCCCGGGGCGTGACACTATCTTTCGAACCTGATTTCCAAATTAATTAATTATTTTTATTGAAAACAATATGTTGATAGATCCAAATTTTAAATTTTAAAATTAATTTTAAATTTTGATTTAAAATATAGATTTATATTTGAAATTATAAACAAAATTTAAAATTTAGAGCCAATTTGATGGAGTATTAACTAAAAAGTTATTGTCTTAGTTTAGTCATGTTTGGTTGAGGAATAAAGGGGATAAAAGAGTTATCCCTCTTTTATCTCCCAACCATAAAGAAAAAATAGGAGGATTTGTTATCCTCCCCTTGAACTATTCTGGAATAGCCCATTAAAAAAAGGGATAACAATTCCTCCTTTGGTTGGAACAATGTTATTTCCACCTGAGAACAACCTTATTTCTATCTTCTTCCTTTTTTTTTAATTATAATTAAAATTTATAAAATTTTAAATTTAATTTTTTTTATTTTATAAATTTTAAAATTTTTAACTTTAATTTTGTATAATTCTAAAAATTTTAAAAAAATTTAAAATTCAAAATTTTAAAATTTATACAAATTTTGTATATATAAATTTTTAAATTTTTTATAGAAATTTTTTAATTTATACAAATTTAAAAATTAATATTTTTGCATCATCTTTTACATATTTTTCGTGATAATTAAATTTAAATTTTTAAATTTAGAGAAATTTTAAATTTTATAACTTTAATAATTTGTAACTTTATTTTAATAAATTTATAAATTTAAAAAAATTTAAAATTTAAAATTTATACAAATTTAAAATTTTTAATTTTAATTTTTAAAAAATAAAAGAGTTATTTACTAAAATATAAACTTTAATTTATACAAATATTAATTATTATTTAATTAATATTTTATATAAATTAATTAGATAAAATATTATTATTTTAAAATTATAATTACTATTATTTTTTCACTATTCTCGTTTATTTCAAAAAAAATGAATCAAACACAATTTCAGCTATTCTTAAAAAAACAGCTTTACAAATCAAATATTATTTTTTTTTTTTTCACTATTCCGGAATAGCAAGTATCCTAGGAATAAAAAAATTTATCCCCAAATTCATAATCCCCGAACCAAACGGCACCTTAGAGTCCATTTTGACAGTTGTTTTTCAAAATAATATATAGTTGAGAGGGTATCAGTATATTCACTTTGAATTCATTATAAATACTTCATAGAAATTTATGACAAATATTATAACTTTATTATTAATTTTATTTGTTAGTAAACTTTAATTTTTTTTATAATGTATACCTAAATTTTTAAAATTTTGAATTAATTAAATTTTAATTAATAAATTTATGTTTAAATTTATGAACAAAACTCAAACTTAGAAGATTTTTTTTGAATTTATTTTTTTAAATTTATATTTTTAATATAAGTAGTTATAAGAGGCATAGATTTATTTACCAAGCAATCTATCTTTCAAACTTGATCTATTTACAAGTTAATTAATTATTTTAAAATTTAAATTTAAAAATTAATTTTAAATTTTAAATTAAAATATAAATTTACTTTTAAAATTATAAATCAAACTTAAAATTTAAAGCCAATTTGAGAGTTCATTTTTAGACTTCTTTTTAAAAATATTCTATAGTTGAGAGAGATACCAATATATTTACAACTTTCTTAAAAGAGTCGTTTCCTTGAAAAACCCAAATCTCCTCTCTCCGCATAGCTAACTCCGAATTCACTATAAATAGTTAACTAGAAATTTATAAAAAATATTAAGATTTTATTTTATATTTTATATATTAGTAAACTAAATTTTTCATGTCACGTAGATAAAATAAAAATAAAAAAAAAAAAAAATAAATAAAAATAAATTAATTCAATAAGAAAAACATAATAAAAAAAATAATAATAAATAAATTAAAAAAAAAAAAAAAAAACACGATGACAAAACAAAGAAAAAAAGAAAATTATAAAATAATTATTATACTGAGACATGTTGGAGAATAATAATATTATTAATTTATATAAAAAAAAAAAATAAGAACAAATAAAATAAAATAGACGGCAAACCATAATATTATTTATAAGATCGCAAGCGAAATAAATTTAAAATAAAAACCGTCATCTTTGCTACTATTATGACTTTGAGGTCATATATATATATATATATATATATATATATATATGATATATATAATATATATATAGAGAGAGAGAGACGAGAGAGAGAGAGAGAGAGAGGAGAGGAGAGAGAGAGAGAATTAGGCTAGAATATTATCGATAGCACTAAGTCATTGGTGCTATCAAATTTTTAGCCGTTGGATAAAAAAATATGCCGTTGGAATTATAGTGGTTCGTTGGATAAAAAAATATACGGTTGGAATTATAGTGGTCCCTAGGGTTTACTAGGTGGTTGGTTGAATAGTAAAAATTTTAGGGGACCACTATAATCCCAACTGCATATCTTTTCATCCTACGGCTGAAAACTTGATAGCACCAATTGTTTGGTACTATCGATAGTATTGTAGCCGGACTATATATATATATATATATAGAGAGAGAGAGAGAGAGAGAGAAGTAGAGGTTATATATTTTTAAAAACACAAAAAAAAAAATTATATTTATAAATTTTTTATCATTGAATTTGCATTGAGATTTGTGCAATTATATTTTTTTCTTTCTCTCTTTTTAGTTGACTTTATAATTACACAAATCTAAATACAAATTTAATAATAAAAAATTTTACTAGCATAGTTTCTCTTGTGATTTTAAAAATATACAATCTCTCTCTCTCTCTATATATATATATATTAAACCGTTGACCCTATTGACTACTTGAAGGAGATTTATATTATATATATATATATATATATATATATATATATATATTAAACCGTTGACCCTGTTGACTACTTGAAGGAGACAAATAGAGCAGGGATATAGAAGATGAATAATAGATCGTGTAAAAAAAGTAAAATAAAATAATTCTGTTGTTGACCCATACACTTATTTGAAGACGATATAAAATGATATATACGCATTTAATAAATAAAAAAAATGATTATCTGTCAAGAAAAAGAGGATGTAAAATATGTTTTCGTTATATTTTTTTTTTGTTTTTTTTTTGCGTAAGAAAAAAAATAACCGGTAAATTTCTTTTGCCACCAAAAAAAAACTAAAAACAATTTTTTCCCGTCAAAAAAATAAAAATAATTTTTTTTTTCCGCTAAAAAATAAAAAATCTAAAAATATTTATTTACAAAAAAATATATATATTGAAATTAAATTCAACTTTGATTTTTTAATTTATTTTATAAATTTGATTGATTTTTTTTAATTTTTTAAATATCCATTGAAAAAGAAAAGAATATTTTAAAATTTAATTCAAATTTGATTGTTTAATTTATTTTCCTTTTGTCAAATCCTAATCATTTTTTTTCTGCCAAAAAATAAAAAAAAAATCTTAAAATATTTATTTAAAAAGAAAAAATATTTTAAAATTAAATTTAAATTTAATTGTTGGTTTAAATAGTTATTAGCGGCATGAGTCTATTTTTAAAATTTGATTTGTTTCGATTTATTTTTAATTCAAATTTGATTATTGAAGTCAAAAATATTTTGAAATTAAATACAAATTCGATTGCCTAATATATTTTTTTCTAAATTTAATTTGTTTCGATTTGTTTATAGTTTGAAATTATCTCAAAATATAAAAAAAAAAATATGAAATAATATATAAATATTTAATAAATAAAAAATAAAAATATATATATATATATATAATTTAGTTTCTCTATATAATTTTTAGTATCTCTCTCTCTCTCTCTCTCTATATATATATATATATATATAGTCCGGCTAGAATACTATCGATAGTACCAAATAATTAGTACTGTCAAATTTTCAGCCGTTGGATGAAAAGATATGCGGTTGGGATTATAGTGGTCCTCTAAGATTTTTACTTAGTAAACCCTAGGGGACTACTATAATCCCAACCGCAAATTTTTTCATCCAACGGATAAAACTTGATATCACCAATGACTTGGTGCTATCGATAGTATTTTAGCCTAATTATATATATATATATATATATATATATATATATATATATATATATATATATATATATATATAGCTAAAATATTATTATATTTATCGTATGAATGAAAGTTAAATAAAATTTCTCATTAAAAATTTATATTTAGAAAAAAAAAAAAAAAAAAAAAAACACCATATCTATTTATTTATATTATTCAAACAAAATTTATATGCATTTATCCAAAAATCAAAATATTTATTATTTTATATTATATATATAATAAAAAAATATATAATTGTTTAATAGAATACGCTATAGATTCTTGTTGACGCACGCGTGAAGTCACGTTCTAAGTCGATTTCACGATCACCTGTCGAAAATTTAGGCAACCAAATACCATGTTTCTAAAATTATTTCAAATATATGTTGCGAATTATTTCAAGTATATGTTGCGGATACTCGATATAAATTCTAAAATTTTGTGGCGTGTTCTTGCTCATCTAGCTAGCGGTCATGTTCTAACACCTAGATGGATTGGCCAATAAGAAAGATTTTATGTCTCTCCTTTGACATGTTGAACGTAATTTAAGTAATAAATAAAGCATGAAAAAAAAAAAAGGAAAAGAGAAAACTTGGTGGTTGATTTATTATTATTATTATTATTATTATTATACAAAATTAGACTGGAATACTATCGGTAGTACCAACTTATTTGGTACTAGTAAATTTTTAGCCTTTGGATTAAAGGATGTGTAGTTAGGATGATAGTGGTCGCTTGGGGTTTACTAGATGGTTGATTGAATAGTAAAAATCTTAGGAGATCACTATAATCTCAACCGCACGTCTTTTTATCTAAGAACTAAAAATTTGATAACACCAATTGCTTAGTACTATCGATAGTATTCTAGCCAGATTATATATATATTTATATATATATATATATATATATATATATATCCTTGAATGCTCTCAATAGGCTACTGTTTATATATGTTGCCATCTATTTATTTTCAATGATGGGGCTTTCAAAATAACGATCGACACCGCTATAATGATGGGGCTTTCCGATGCTGATCGTCGATTTGGAAGCTCCATGGTGGAAAACAAATAGGTGACAACGAAACTCGTTTGTTATCGATAACATTCCAGCTCAACTCTAATTATATATATATATATATATATATATATATATATATATATATATATATATAATATAATATAATTAGGCTAGAATACTATCGATAACACCAATCTATTGGTACTATCAAATTTTTAGCCGTTGGATGAAAAAATATGCGGTAGGAATTATAGTGGTCCCCTAAGGTTTACTAGATAGTTGGTTGAATAGTAAAAATCTTAGGGGACCACTATAATTCTAACCGTATATTTTTTCATCCAACAGCTGAAAACTTGATAGCACTAATTGTTTGGTGCTATCGATAGTATTCTAGCCGGACTATATATATATATATATATATATATTATCAATTTATAAACAATTATTCTATTACTTATATAAAAGAAATTACTAGATACTACTACCAAGGAGACTATCATGTATCGTTTTCAGAGTATGAAAACACATCGAAAAAAATTATAAATAAAAATAGTACATTTTTCTATTTATGTAATACTAGTTTATTGAGAAAAATTGTAAATAAGAATAGCATATTTTTTTATTTATGTAATACAAGGTTATTTCTTACTCTAATTCTTTTTTTATTATTATTATATACTGATCTTGTTATTCCGTGGTGTGTCCACATTGACATTTCGATTAATAGATACGTTAGCTATTTAATTTGTAAATTTTTACTGTTTTCTAATTCCAACGGTTCTGATCTGATGGGAAAAAAAATTGAATCCATTGTTGCATGTAACTATGAGTGGTAATCCAGCTCGCTGTTCGCGAGCCAGCTTGTGTTCGGCTCGAAATGAGCTCGAGATCGAATCGCTCGTTTAATAAACGAGCCGAACACGAGCCGAATTTTTCAACTCGTTTAATATATATATATATATTACTAAATTTTAGGCGATTAATTTTTTGTGAATTTTAATTATTAGATTAAAGTTTTCTTTTTAAAATTTTTTTTAAACTTTTACATCTAATAGTATGAATGAAAATTAAACGTATTGTTCGCGAGCCAGCTCTAACGAGCCGAACACGAGCCAAAATTTTTCAGCTCGATATTTAAACTAGCCAGCTCGTGTTCGGCTCGTTTATTAAACGAGCCGAATATGAGCCGACCCTAGCTCGTTCGTGTTCGTCTGGTTGACACCCCTACCTAACACATTCAATCTTTGAAGTATCAGGTTCTGGATGTATGCATAGGTGCACGCATGCATGTTGTTTAGTCCTTGTTTACTTAATTGACATTTCAGGACTTAAATGCTGGAAAAGTGTGAGAATTAAGATGGCCATAAAAATGTGTAGCTTGCTACTACTAATTAGATCTCAATTATTAATTTTCTCAAGTTATAATATATTATTATATTGCACGTTTGGTTTAAAAGAGAAATCAAAATCAGAATAGAATTAGAAATAAGTTCGAATCGAAAATAAATTGATAAAAATGACAATTTGTTTGGAATTCATAAGAGGAATTAAAGTAGGAATTGAGATCATGTCCAAATTAAAATTCAAAAAAAATAATTTTTTATTAAAAAATTAAATTTGTTACTCAAATTTTTAATTTAAATGTGAACTTAAAATTTGAATTTATAATTCAAAAATGTGAACTTAAAATTTGAACTTTTTTTTCTTCGATGGTTCGGACAAGTATAAATAAGCGAACCATCGAAGAAAATAAGTTCTGCAATCTCGTAAGCCAGTAACCATTCTTACTTTTCAATACCTTCAATATCTGTATTTACAGCTTTCATAGACTAAGTTTACCGCTTTCCTTACTGCTTTCCAGATAAATTTTTCTATCAACATTTACAGTTTTTCTTATCACTTTTCTAGAAGTAGTTCTACTTGTAATCGTTCCTTGTAAAAGCAAACCGGCTGATCCAGCCGTATTGATCCATACCCATTTGTTTTAGTTCGGCTCCTCTAAGCCGAACTTCATTAAGAGTTCGATTGAGAAGAACCCAGCCGAGTAGATCTCTCCTCGACCTAATCGTTTGGCACGTTGCGCATCATACTAAGAGAGTCACTTCGAAGGCCGATCAAGGATCGGATCAGATCAACGGTCAACGATTCATTTCGGCCCCAACGGGTATCAAAACCGATCACCATCTAGAAGTATGAGATGCGTTCCGACTGAGTTCGAATTTCAATGACAAGCTACGCAAGAATCTGGAAACGACATTCTAAATCGGAATTTGAATGACATGACTAACGAAACGTCTCTCGCATAGCATGTTGTCTATAAATTTTTTAATTTGATTATAATATTTTGATCAGCAGTCTAAAATATATAAAAATAAAAATTAAACGTGCTAACATCAAAATAATTCTGAATAGGCGAGGCGTCAAAATTTCAAAACTAGCATTATTTATTTTTTGCGCTTAATTGGAACCGAAATAATTAAAAGTGAAGTATCTTAATCAAAACAACTAAAAGTTATGGAAACATGCTATTCTTTTCTTTTTTTTTTTAATATAAATTTAGCTGAAAATTATAAAGCAACTAAATTTAAATTATTTGATGGATATGAAAAAAGTTTTGGATAGAAGAAAGTACGTACGGTGTGCTCTTGGCAGTCATAGCCATATATCTGCACCCTGGATCTGCATGTTCCGTTGACAGTAGCATTCTGGACGCCTTCGAATGATGGGAGCTTCTTCCGTCCGCCGCCGACAGCGCTGACGGGTGCAGGTTCCAACCCAAGAACAGAGAGCAGGAGCAACACAACCTGCAGGAGACACACACTTCCACCCATCCTTCCCATTGATTGATTTCCAGTCTCAGCCATCTAACTATATATATATATATATATATATATATATATATATAGAGAGAGAGAGAGAGAGGCTAAATTAGACAAAATCTCTTTATAATATATCATTTTTTTATTTTGCCTCCTGTCTTTAAAAATACTATATTTTGTCCCATAATTACGTAATTATTTTTAGAGGTAACGGGATTGACAGAATAGATAAAATGACGATAATACCTTTCTTATCTCTGTGCTTCCCTCCAACTCCACCGCCGCCCCCGTCCCGTACCAGCCGAGAAGCTCTCATCCTCCTCCCCTCCCTGTCGTCGTCGTCGTCTCCCCCGCCGTCGGAGAGGTCGGGGTGCCCAGGGAGCCGCGTCCCCGCGCGGAAGCGTGAAGCGCGGCGCCCCTAGGGAGCAGGTCAACACGCGGCGGCCTATGAGGGCCCGCTACGTGGCGGCCCCCCTCACACCCCCTCACCCCACGCTGACCCGCGCCCCCCACGCTGACCCGCACCTCCTCAGGCGCGGGTCCCCGACCTGCACCAGCAAGCGCACGCTTCCCCGCGCGCGTGTGCTGTGCGCAATGGTGCAGCGAGTGGGGCGCAGCCACATGACGCCCCACCAGCCTTGGGCCGCGCCTGACCTGGAGCGTCGTCGCCGGGGAGGGCCCGGGCGGCGACTGCGCCGACGATCACCGAGGGCTCCCGACAACGGCGGCGGCGGGATTCCTGACGAAGCGACGAAGCTCGGCCTCGGAGCGATCTGGAGAAGAAGAGATTGAAGGTATTTTCGGTATATTACCTAAGAAAATTGACGACTCACTAACGGAATACTGACGGCGGGGGTGTAAATGCACAATTCCATAATTACGAGGGGGCAAAATATAGACTTTTTAAAGATATGGGATAAAGTGAAAAAGCGATATATTATAAAAAAAATTTCTGTAATTACACACGGCATTGTAGCCGTACAATATATTCTCAATTCACTACAAGAAAGTTAATATTTAAAAACGTTTGTTTCTATACTTAATGATGTTTAAAAACGTCTCGATATAATCTAACGCTGCGTTTAAAAACGTCGGTTAAAATATTGACAAATAAAGAATCGTCACGTATATACCAGTGTTTATACCAAACGTCGGTAAAATATGTGCCGATGTTTTAAAACATCAAAATTTTTTAAAATTCTGACATAGAAATATTTGAAGATAGCGTGGTCTAAAAAGCATCCTTCTTCGGATGGAAATCATTAATTGCGCCCGGTTTATGATCCTCACGTCCTCATGCAGTGCACTAAATATGTGATATATGATCTACATGCATGTACGTACTCGAAGTTACAAGAAATTATTGTACAAAATTAATTTTTCACTTTAATTCCATATGTATATTTTTTCTATTAATTTATACACCAAGTTTGGACAATGTCGAATACCTCTAATGAGATAAATTAACTACTATATATAAACTTCATTTGGTTGATCTGCCACGGAGTTGATGTGTTGGGTTATGCAGTGAATACAACTAATTAATTATTCAGTAGAAATTAAGCTGGGCAAATAATCTTTTCTACAAATCCGTTCATTTAATAACATATAACTCTTAAATAAATTTAATTAAATGGCGTGAAATTTAATTATTAAATATATTTTTTTTTAGGTATTGCTTCGTTGGAAAATAAAATTTGAAATAAAATCTTGTTTCAATCTTATTTTTCAAATGCGTTTGTCCCGTCTCTCTAAAATAAATTGTGATAGATGAACACCAGCGTTTGTCCCGTCTCTCTAAAATAAATGTGATAGCTGAACACCAGCCGAGGAGAAAGAAGAGCAACAATGGAGGAGCGACTGAGCATCCGAACATTTAATAACATATAACTCTTAAATAAATTTAATTAAATGGCGTGAAATTTAATTATTAAAATTTTTTTTTTTCTTAGGAACTGTTTCATTGGAAAATAAAATCTGAAATAAAATCTTGTTCCAATCTTATTTTTCAAACGAGTTTGTCCCGTCTCTCTGAAATAAATGTGATAGCAGCTGAACACCAGCCGAGGAGAAAGAAGGAGAAAGAAGAGCAACAATGGAGGAGCGACTGGGCATCCGAACACAAAGGTGGAGAAGTATCTAAAGTCAGAGGATTTTGACTTTCTGTTTGGATTTGAAATTATTTGGGAATAAGAGAATATCCCCATATCAGAAACTACGAAAATATTTTATTCTAGTATTTCTGGTATAAATGAGAATTACTGTTCCCACAGTAAAATTATACTATATTTTTCTTTTCAAAATTACTCCTACCAAACAAATAAAATTAAAATTGTATATATTAGTAGGGAAGTAATATGAAATTTATAGTAAATAAATAGTATATACCTTTTTTTCATAATAATTTAAAAAATATATATATGTGATGAATAATTTTTTTTTATATATAAAATAGAGTAAATAAAATTTTAAATTAAATATTATTTTCATAAAATATGATTTAATTTTGATTTTGATTTGAATTTTATCTCATTTTTGTAAGGCCTTAATCTATTAATTAAAAAGAAAAAATTAAAAATTTAACAAATTTTATCACATAATAAAACTTGAGGGCAAAAAGATCATTCAACCCAACTAAAACTCTTTATTCCTCTTATTCATCATTATCATACCAAACACAAAATCTCTTATTCCGGAATCATCTCAAAGGCTTTTTTATACGCTTTTTTATATTAGTTCTGTATTTTATACTTATTCCTGTAATAACTAGTTTTGTCTTATTCCGTTACCAAATGCTTTTTTATATTAGTTCCGTACTTTATACTTATTCATGGAGGAGAACAAGTAGTTTTGTCTTCTCCCATTATTCCGTTACCAAACGGGCCCTTGGGCCCGTTTGTTTCGGGGCTAGAACAAGGAATAAGGGGTTTATCCTTCTTATTCTACCAAACGCATCAGGAATTATCCGGTACAGCTAGTTCCAGTACAAGCAGAATAAGCTGAAACAACAATTCTTATTCATTATTTTATAAATTTTTTTTTTTTTACCAAACTATCCCTCCTCCCCTCCTTTCTCTCTTCCCAATACACTCTCATCATCACAAATCCCTCTCTCTCCTCTCTCTCTCTTTTTTCTTCATCCCACCTTCTTTCTCTCTTCCCAATACACTCTCATCATCACAAATTAATATTATAAAATTTTAAATTTTAAAATTTAAATGTTAAAATTTTATATTTAAAATTTTAAATTTAATTTGAGAAAATAAAATATTAAATTAAATATTATTTTCAAAAAATATAATTTGATTATGGTTTTGATTTTATCTTAATTTTTTTAAAGCTTTAATCCATTAATTAAAACAAACTAATTAAATTTTAATAATTTTTATCATATATTAAATCTCGAGGGCAAAAAGATTAATTACTCCAATCTAACCTCTTTATTCTTCTTATTCTCCATTCTCATACCAAACACAAAATCTTTTATCACTGGAACCATCCCAAACGCTTTTTTACTCTAGTTCCGTACTTTATACTTATCCCAGAATTAGCTAGTTCTACCTTAACCCATTATCAAACGGGGCCTTGAGGTCCAAAGCAATAAGGAACTGAACTTGCGGATCGGGCAAACAGAGGCATGCGGACATCGGGTGGACCTGCAGCATACCCGAATTCGAAGGAGGGCCAGTGGAGCGGTCTCCTCCTCCTCCTCTTCTACTTTCCCATCCTCAACCTCATCTTCTTCCTCCTCTTCCTCTTTTCTATTTTCACTCCCTTGTACAATTTACCTGAATTGGATTACCCATCATCCTTCCCCCTCCTGACCTTTGAGCGAGTTCATCATCGAAGGTGGCGGGTCGTTCGAAATATTACAATAATATAGAATAAGACTGAAATTACTGTTCTATCCTTTTTTTTCTGAAAGGAATTTGTTCCCACTTAAAAACATAAAATATAATTTTAATTATTGTATTAACTCTTTAATTAATCTAATTATTTTATTAAATTAAATAATTAACTAACTAATTTATTAATTTATTAAATTATTTATAGTTAATTAAATTATTAATTAACAATATTGATTGTTAATTATTTTATTAATTAATATTTAAAATTATCTAGTAATAATTAATTAAATTAATTAAATTATTATTTAATTAATCTAATTATATTAATCAATTAGATAAAATATTATTATTTAAAAATTAGAATTACTCAAATATGCCCATAGAGTTAAAACTACCAAGTAGGGATAAATCATCTAAAAATATTTAAATATATTATTTAAATAAAAATTTAGTATTCTGAGAGAGAATTTTTTTATTGATAGGGAGGAGAGTGATGAATGGAGTGGTGAAAGAAACCGTTGGATGTTTTATTTTAAAATGAATCAGTCTGGAATTCAAAATCGACCACAAATGAATTGAACTAATTCTAATTCAAAGTGGAATGAAAATAAAATTTTAATTTTTTGTAAAACAAATAAGAATTATTGAAATCAATAAAATTTAATTCTAATTTCATAGCCTAAAATGGGTGAACTAAATAAGTCATAATTGTGCTCCAATTCTGGCGACATAATAGTTAGTTAATTCGAATTCAAAAAAAACCGGTACGAATATAGTACCAATGTGACACCCAATAGTCCCGTATCAGATGAGAATAAAATTTTAATTGAATATATAAGAGACATTGGCATTAGTAATAATAATTGAACTTAAACATTTTAGGTTATGATTTAGGCTCAACGAATTATTATTGCTAATGAGTCAGATCATTACATTTAGTATCAGAGTCAATTACCAACCAAAAATATGTTAGAGTCTCAGCTGTGCCTGAATCTAAATGATACGACGGACTAGCGGGCTGAGACATGGATATTAGGCCGAGACATGAGACATAAATATTAGTAATAATAATATATATGAATATTAGGCTGAGACATGAGATATGGATGGGATATTACACTGAGACATGACACATACATGGATTGGATATTAGGCTGAGATATGAGATAATAATAATAATAATAATAATAATAATAATAATAATAAATATATATATATATATATATATATATATATATATATATATATATATATATATATATATATATATATATATGTGTGAAAAAGATTGTAATTAAATATATAAAAATCAGACGGATGAAATTGTAATTATATATATAAAAGACATGGACATTAGTAATAATGATTTAAACATTTTGGATAATGCTTTGGGCTTTGGGCCGAACAAATTATTATTGTTAGTGGGCCGGATCGTTACAATCAATCAAATTTGATACAAATTCATGGATAAAAAATCTGACTATTTAATTGAATTTTTTTCTCTAGATATACGCTACTAGTATAAATAATTATAACATAATTATAACTTTTAAGAATGTAAAATTAAAGAATTTTGAGTGATTTTTTTTTAAGTTTTATCAAAAAATTGTCTAAACTTTACAAAATTTTATACGAAAGTAAGATTAATAATTTTAAAAATATTTTAAACTTCTTGATCGCTAGATAAATTATCTTATAAAATTACAAAACTTAATTGCTTTCAAGTTCAAATAACATTGATTATGTTTTTAGTATCAAACGTGGATTCAGATACTCCATCTACAATAATTAATGTATTAAAAATAAAAATAAATTATAATAATAATAATAGTAATAATAATAATAATAATAATAATAATAACTTTTAAAGGGGGTCAATTGCTACATTTATTTATTTTTACCTCTAAAAGAAAAACTTCTGAGGAATGAATCTACCCATCTAAAGTTATAACTTCTTTTACATATGAAAGTCGCATTACTATATTGTTATAAATAGTCGCTAATTCTATTAAAAAAAAAAAAAAAAAAAAATCATTTATACTTTTAAAATATGAAATATCCTCTTATTTTATTTTATTTTAATCTGAATTTTTGATACAATCATAGCATAAATACTTACAACACTATCCTTCAAAGTTCTGCTTAAGATTCTATAATATATATTCATAAACCTTCGAATAGGTTGGTAATCTTAAGATTATATCTATATTTTTTACCTTTTTTATATTTTATAATTTTTCATAATTTGATTTCAATTAATACAACATGTAAACAAGTTTCCACCTTTGTAGATGAAATCTCTAATCCATAAATTTTTCACAAAAAAATAATAATTCGGATTTGAAGGTGCGTCACTCAACCACTCTTGTACTAGGAAATAGATAAAATTAGCATATGCAAGGTGAACATGAATTCATACTACATAGTGATGCTATAGAATCACTAAACCGAAAGCCGAAGCACGAAAACTAATTTCCAGGAAGAGTTTTCATTTTGCCGAAAATATGAAAGATAACTAGTCCACTTCAGTAAGAGCTAAGACATAGCATTGCCGAAATGATAGTCTGTTTAGCCAAGAAAACTAAAACCAGTAAATACTGAAGTTGAAGAAAACACGAACCGCATGTTCCGCATTCAGATGGAGTACACCACAGCATGGGGAAGCAAGCAGATGAGAAATTTTTACTTGATCTTCTTCTTCGGCCTCAGCTGCAAAATCAACCGGCAGATACGCGTCAGACATCACAGAACGAATCAAGCAATGTAACATAGAAATTTTATTTGACTTGTCTAAGGTAATTGACATTCAACAGAATTTGATAGAGTTGGAGATTTTACCTGATTGCTGTGACCACATTTCTTCTTGCGACAGTTCACAGCCCTAGGATGAAGACGAGCATAGCACCTGAGACGGAGAACAAAAAAGAAAGAAAAAAGAAACCATTAGCAGCTGACTAGAACGAGGGAAGAACGTTTTGCAGCATCAGTCAGCCAATATATTCAATCTGAACAATGTTTAAAGATCAGTAAGGAATTTTAGGAAAAGACAGAATCTTGGATGGAAATAACACACAAATCAATAATAAAAAGCCAAGGGTAACAGAAGAAACGGTATATTTCCAAATATAGAACGTCACAAATATTATGGTTGTACTGATACACTTTACCAGACCCAAAAATTCCAAAACAACGATTCAGATGCGAGAGCTACTATGAATACAACAATTTGCCGTTGCAACATGGCTTGTCGACCTTCAATTTCATTCAAGGATTGCCGACCCACTGGCACGACCCGTGCCTCTGCGCCACCGGCATGGCCCAGAGCAGCGACACAGGGCCGGGCCATGCGAGTGTCAGCACGGCCCCCTGTGCCAGTAGCACTCCGGCAGGGTTTAGCACATTTTTTTTTTATTTTTTTAAAATAATGCTAGCTTTCTAGATATATAAACATTAATATAAGACAGATAATTAACAATATATAATATTAGAAATAATTCAATATGTGCAAATCATAACGCTAAAGTCTAAAGTTTTTATCTTCCGTTGCTAGCAATACATTGAGCGCCTAAGTGGATCATACTGATAATTGCCATCACCATTTACTAGATTGATCAGTCGATTATATAAATATTGACTATACTAGGTGGAAGGTCATTTAGTACTAGTACATCTCGAAATAATCGCGTACATAGTCATTATCGCGAATTGTATAGTGATATGTGTACTACCACGACCGACACTAGCACAAGAACAACGGTGACACCATCAAAAGATCTCTAATCCCTTAAAATAGAAAATTTGAAAACATAGATCTCTACCGAACAATGTTGGTTCAGCACAAATGGGCACGGAGCGATACAGGGGCGGCACGCCACGATTCAACGCCCACAGTTTCTAGTTGTCAGGCGACACAAACCCGTGCCACGTGCCAATACACCACCGACAAGGTACGACACCGGCAGCATGGGCAACACGGGCCTATGCCAACCTGGCAAATGGGCTCGTTGGGCAATCCGCGGACAGGTCATTGTACCCACAGGTTTATGAGGGCATAGGTAGAATTTACTTGCAAATTTTTGAATAGCCATCATCCCTACCCAATGTTTAAAAAAGCCCAAGGCGCGTCTAGGCGCAAATGGAAGTTAGTGCCTAGGTGCAAGGCCTAGGCGTGCGCCCAATAGAGATAAAGTGCACACTTTCACAGAATTTTAAAATAACTAAGAAGTTCTTTACTATACTTTCTAATAATTGTTAAGCAACACTAAATACTCTTTAAAATCATATTATCACAATAAATATTCTATAACTAACCAAATAATCATATTTTCAAAAGAAAAAAAATGAAAAGAAAAGAAAAGAAGCCAAGCAACATATATGAATATGTGATAATTTTTAAAAAACAAAATAACACAGATAAAAGTAAAGAACAAATTACCTTTTTGTCTCCAAATAAGGGCCAGCATAAAGATAATAAGTAATTCACAAACATATAGAAAACTTTGATGTAAAAAACATATAATTATAAACACAAGATGTCAAGATCATAAAAAAGTAACAAGCATAAAATTTTGAAGTTTCAAGCCAAAGATCATCAAAAGGTTTCTTGTAATACTTTCATGAATACTTTTGTGTAAAACAATAGAATTAAACCCGTTAGATCAAGATCCAAATCCGTTAGGTCCATATGTGAAGAAAGCATGCCTTGCGCCTAGAGCTAGACGGGTAGATGACCATACAACTCATACAAAGGTCCCAAGTAAGATAGGTTTAGTTTTGATGTTAATCAACATGTTTAAGCATGATTATACAAGGTTTAATAACAAAGGAAACAAATACATCTCATGCTGGAATCGGCAAACTCAGCGTGTAGGACAAGTGTCGATGAAAACAACAAAACCCATCTAAAACGGGACGATCCGAAGTCCGATCGAGGTGAAACTTGGTGTGCACGTGCCTCTGGATCCTACCGTTCAAACAAATCCTTAAAATCTCAAAGATCCCTGTCGGATTGAGCAAAAATGCAAATCTAACAACTTCAGCCCAAAAATTTCAGCGAGTAACATATAAAGGGGAAGATGGAGAATCTGCTATACATATCTCAAATGGATAGCTCAAAATTAATTACTAGGTTCCTCTCCAATCTAGGAACACCCAAGAACTTCTGGATCACAGCCCACAAGTCCAAAATCAAAAAATAAGCCAAACACCTCAATGTTGTCTAGAAACTGCAATAAATTCAGCATGCAATGATGTAGAGCTCAAATCCAAGGTAATCTCAAGGTGAATCCAAAAATAAAAATGCTCACCACACCTCTGAAAACACACGCAAGCTCCTAATCCATCATAAAAACTCAATAAATGTCATGAAATTGTATCAATAGGTGACTAAGTGCTCAAAAACACCAAAAAATCCTGCATGACCTTCAAAATCTCTGAAAAAATATCCTCACTTGTTCATAAAGGAGTCAAGAATATCCCCATGCACTTCAAATCTCATATCCATGAGAAAAAGCCAAAGAAATCCAATAAAAATCTCAACATGTTCAAAAATCTCAGCATGCAAGAAAAAGCTCTAAGAAAACTTAAAATACTTAATCTTAGCTTGAAGGAAGACCTTCTACAAGCTCCAAACTTCAAGTTCTCTCAGTGGTTAAGCTCCCCAAAACGTTTCAAGTCCAAACTCCACTCCTAGAGCCGAGGGGAGAAAGAAGAAACCAAGGTGTCATTGCTGCCAGCAGCTGAAAGAGAACTCCACGGGCACCAATGGAGGAAGAAGATGATGAAGAATGCTCCAAACTGAACTAAAACTCAATCCAAAATAGTGGAGAAGGAAGAAGAACTTCTCAGGGTCGCAAGGAGTCCATATATGCCCAATTCCATAGTATAAAATGGGCCCACGGAATGGTTTAAGCTCACGCTGTCCAGCAGCAAAAACCCGAGTTTTCGAGCACATGAAAACACCCGAAAGGTCAAGTCAACACTGACAGCGCTGACCGCCGTCATGTGTCACTTGGCACAATTCCCGAGGAAGGGGAATTGCAAGATAGATAGATCTCCTTCCATTTACATTTTGAGTTGGACTGTAGCTGTGGACCTTTTATTGTAATTATTTTTCAGACTACAGTACTTATGGGACTGGCTTTTTGCCAGCTAGTTGTATCATTTATTATTTTACTCCTGGGAGATGTACTTGTATTTTCGGAGTTTTGTGGTACAGTTTTTAGTCTGATGTTTATTTTAGTTCAGCTCTATTTTGCTCTTTTGTATGATTCTTTATGCTTGAGCAGGTTACTGACGCTTCGTGTACGCGAGACTTCCCACGTATACAGCTGATCGGTTGGTGAGCCCAAGTTCTGGTTTACCCCCGGGGCATGACAGATTAAGTTGGAATATGTTGGCGAGCCAGAGTTCTAATTTACCCCCAAGGCCTGACAGATTAAGTTGGAATCCGGGCGCCCAGTTTTGCATGTGTTTTCGGGCTGTCGGGATGATTTTTCGAGCGAATAGATCCGGGTGCCCGAATCTTTTGGACCGCCCGAAAGTGGATTCAGGCGCAACGCCAGTCCGCGACATGTGGCGGCGGTTGTCAGTGCTGTCAACACCGACTTGACATTTCAGGCGCATGATTCGGGCGCTCCCTAAGTTTTCAGGCACCCGAAAGTAGGGCCTTCAGCTGTTTGGACACCTTATGCTTATTTTGATCCGTGGGCTCTCTTTACACCATGGAATTCGGCATATAAGGACTCCCTGCGACCATAAAAAGCTCTTCTTTCTTTTCCACCATTTTGGACTTGATTTTAGCTGAGTTTGGACCTCTTTCATCATCTTCTTCCTCCATTGGTGACCTTGGAGCTGCTAAGAGCATTGACACCTTGGCTTCTTCTTCTTCCTCTGGGCTCTAGGAGTGGAGTTTGGACTTGAAGCTCTTTGAGGAGCTTAACCACTGAGAGAACTTAAAGTTTAGAGCTTGTAAAAGGTCTTCCTTCAAGCTAAGATCAGGTATTTCAAGTTTTCTTGGAGCTTTTGCTTGCATGCTAAGATTTTTGGACATGTTGAGATTTTTATGAGATTTCTTTAGCTTTTTCTCATGGATCTGATATTTGAAGTGCATGGGAATGTTCTTGACTCCATTGTGAACAAGTGACCCTTTTTCAGAGATTTTGAAGGTATGTTGTAGATGATAATTGGTTTCTTCTTGACTCAACAAACCAAAAACCCGCGTGCAAGATTTTTGGTGTTCTTGAGCACTTAGTCACCTATTGATGCAATTTCGTAGCATTTATTGAGTTTTTATGGTAGATTAGGGGCTTGCATGTGTTCTCAAAGGTGTGGTGAGCATTTTTATTTTTGATTTCACCTTGAGATTATCTTGGATTTGAGCTCTACATCATGGAGAACCCTGCATGCTAAATTTATTGCAATTACTGGATAGCATTGAGGTATTTGGCTTATTCCTTTGATTTTGGAATTGGGGGTTGTGATCCAGAGGTTCTTGGGTGTTCCTAGATTGGAGAGGAATCTAGCAATTAATTTTGAGCCATCTATTTGAGGTATGTATAGCAGATTCTCCATCTTCCCCTTCATATGTTACTTGCTGAAATTTCTGGGCTGAAGTTGTTAGATTTGCATTTATGTTCGATCCGACAGGAATCTCTGGGACTTTAAGAATTTGTTTGAACGGTAAGATCCAGAGGCACGTGCACACCAAGTTTCAGCTCCATCGGATTCCAGATCGTCGCATTTCAGGCGGGATTTGTTGTGTTCATCGACACTTGTATTGCACGCTGAGTTTGCCAATTCCAGCATGAGATGTATTTGTTTCTCTTGTTATTAAACCTTGTTTAATCATATGCTTAAATATGTTGATTAACATCAAAACTAAACCTATCTTACTTGGGACCTTTGCATGAGTTGTATAGCGATCTAGATAGATTATTGCTTTTATTTACGCTATCTTGTTAGAATTGAACCTAGGAGAAAATCTTTTTCTTTCTCGCATGTGGTTCATACTTTTGCTCGGAGTTTGGAGCATGGATTAGAGATAGTATGGTTGTTCTAGAGTCACCGAATTGGTGGACTCTTGAGATGTTCGGTAGCTGCGGATTTTGGACAGTTAGACCGAGTAGTTGTTATGCATCACTTTGGGTCAGGATTACATCTTAGTGGTTAAGGTCATCCACTTTGGTCATGAGTTTGACTTTTAGCTTGCTACATTCCCGACTTGGTTACTCTCCACGAACGGGTCGCTCCCCTCAAGTGCCATTCCAGAGTTAGGCGGGCTTGATTCACTTTGGGTATTGTTCCACGTCAACGATCCACGGGTTGTTAGTGTGATTAGATGTGACGTCAGTGCGGTCGAGACTAGGCCTCGTGCCGGTCGGTTGATTGGGTTACTCTCGGCAGTTTTACAGTTGATGCATACATTCCTTTTATACTGTTCATTCACAGTATTAGAGCATAGTAGTGGTGGATGTATATTTTAGCAGTTTACTTTCCTTATTCTTACTGCTCTCCTATTTTTACCTCTGATAGACTTAGTGGGTAAGTCGGAGTTCTCGATGACGTGCCCACTGAGGACTATTGACTTTTAGTAGTTCTCATGCCCCTTATTGACTCTCTTTTTGAATAGTGCTCTGCGGCTGTTGCAGCGCCGGCGGATCGAGGTAAAGGGATCGCGGGATAGATAGATCTCCTTCTATTTATAAAGGAATCGCAAGACAGATAGATCTCCTTCCATTTATATTTTGAGTTGGACTGTAGCTGTGGACCCTTTATTTTATTTGTTTTTCAGACTAATGTACTTATGGGACTGACTTTTTGCCAGCTAGTTGTATCATTTATTATTTTACTCCTGGGAGATGTACTTGTATTTTCAGAGTTTTGGGGTACAATTTTTAGTCTGATGTTTACTTTAGTTCAGCTCTGTTTTGCTCTTTTGCATGATTCTTTATGCTTGAGTAGGTTATTGGCGCTTCGTGTGCGCGGGACTTCCCGCGTATACGGCGGATCTGTTGGCGAGCTCGGATTCTGGTTAACCCTCGGGGTGTGACAGATTAATGGCTCACCACACCCTCTAAAAACACATGCAAGCTCCTAATCCATTACAAAAACTCAATAAATGCCACGAAATTGCATTAATAGATGACTAAGTGCTCAAGAACACCAAAAATCTTTAATTGCCGGGAAGCATAAGCAATTACCCTACTCTCCTGCATCAGTACGCAACCAAGACCACTGTGCGACGCATCACTAAAAATCACATATCCTTTTTCCATAATAGGGAGGGAAAAAATAGGAGCTAACATCAATCTGCTCTTTAATTCCTCGAAAGCACCTTACCGAATGACACCAGCAAAACTGCGAGAGTTGAAGGCGCAACTTCAGGATTTGTTGAAGAGCTTTTTTCACCCTAGTGTGTCGCCTTGGGGAGCGCAAGTGCTATTCGTAAAGAAGAATGATGGTTCACTTAAACTTTGTATTGATTACTGGGAATTGAATAAAGTAACCATCAAGAACAAGTACCCTTTTTCAGCGCATTGATGACCTTTTAGATCAACTGCAAGGGTCATGTGCCTTCTCCAAGATTACTCTGCAATCAGGTTACCACCAGTTGAAGGTAAAGGCCGAGGATGTCTCTAGGACAGCGTTCAGGGCTCGGTACGGACATTATGAGTTTACCGTCATGCCTTTTGGATTAACTAATGCCCCTATCGCATTCATGGACTTGATGAACAGAATGCTTCAGCCGTATTTGGATAGATTTGTTATAATATTCATCGATGATATCTTGATCTACTCCCGGAGTGATGTCGAGCACGAGAAGCACTTGAGGATTGCTTAGGCAGCATTGCCTGCTTAGGGGTTGCCTAAGCACTGGTTGATAAGCCTAGCACCTAGGCACCTAGGCGCTTTTTCATACTGTCCTTACTAATACCCACTTGTGGGTAGGCAAGTTCATAAGCGAGTTACCCACAAGGTACTCTTTTTTAAATTTTTTTTCTAGACATCACGGACACAGACACGGGACACGGGACACGGGGCATGACACGAATCGGACACAGCGACTCAACAACTTTAAAAAAATTAATTTTTTTTCTAGGCATCACAAACACAGACACGGACACAGGACACGGGACATGAGGCATGACACGACTCGAACACAGTAACTCAGCAACTTACAAAAAATTAGGACACGGCATGGGCATAGCTAATAAGATATAGTATTATTAATATAATAAAATATATTTTTATTGTATATAAAATGTTAATTTAGCTAAAATACTATTATATTTCTCATACGAATGAACGTTAATAAAATTTTTATTGTAGTTCATATATTTCAAGGAAAGAAATATCACATCATACACAATTTATTTGTGTCGTCCAAAAAAAACCTTATATGTATTCATTAAAACGCCAAAATATTTATTATCTTATATTATATATGCATAAAAAAATTTTATTTATATATATATATATATATATATATATATATATATATATATATATATATATATTTGTAAGAGGATGTGCTATAGACCCGTGTCGGACCTGCATTCATAGTGTGTCAGCGTCGAATAAGAGTCCGACATGGACACGTGTGTGTCCGATATCGACACGCGACATTTATATAAGTGTCCGTGATATATAGTTTTTCTTTTTTTTTTTGTTCTTATAATTTCCAAACACATAATGTATATATTTATAACTCTATGAAAGTAGAGTTTCTATCCGAGTTGGCACCACCACGTTAATTTGAGGAGAAGGGGGGTGGAGCCCACTTTTTTTTACTCTTCTTTTGAGCTTGGGTAGGGACCGTCATTCTATCTCTGGAGTGTACTCGCCGTTTTCTCCATCCCGACAATCTCCATATTAAACTGCTATAATTCATGTAGGCCTTGGAAAGGCATGATTCTCCTATTTTTATTGTCCACACTGGCAATATTAATTTGATCTTGAAGTTTCATAGGGTAATTCTGCTCTTTTCCTTATTGATGTTGTTTCATATCTTATCGATCCTGTATTATTTTAATTTTTAATTTATAAATTTTTTTTCTCCTGATTAACTATGAAAATTGCTATTTGAGCTTAATACACTATTATTTTTCATTCCATTTTTTTGGACCTTCAACGTACTGCTCGAGTTTCACTTGGATCGCTAGGTACTTTTCTTCAATATCATATACATTCATTTGCTTCTACAGAATCAACCCGACGTAAGGCACGAGAACCTTCACTAGTTCTTTTAAAAATATCAAAACATAACATATTGTTTGCAAGGTAGTAAATAGCAGATAACGGACACATAGCATTTGGAGAGTCTCATAGCCGCCGCTATTTAAAACATTGGTTGTCCGAAACATCACAACATACAACAAGTAATAAAAAGAAAATGACACTAGGAGAAATTAGTGTTAGGGTTCTAGGGACGGATAAAATAAAAGAAGTAATCACTTTATTTATTTTTTTATTTTTAAAAAAATTATATATGCAAGTACCCGTGGGTATATGTGGGTTGCCCATAATTTAACAGATACCCGCCCATCTTACCCATAATATTTTGAGTAAGAAAAACTAGTACCCATACCCGCAAATTTGCGGGTAACCCGCAGGTATCCGTAGGTATGGGTTGAGATTGCCAAGTCTAGGTCAATCCTTGATTTCATTAAACTGAAACATGCCAATTGTCAATTAATTCAAGGTAGCTGATAGTTGGAATTGGGAATAAAATACTAAGAAAAACAAAGAGGGACAAAAAAATAAACATTGAACAAGAACAAAAAGAAGTTCATTACATAGTTTAGTAGTTACAATGATGATTTCTAGTGAAAGAAAAAGTGAACTATATGAAATTCCAAGTAGATAAGAACCCAATGTTTTAAAAAGTGCGCAGGCGGTCCACCCACCTCATACCGTATAAGCAGTATGCTGGTGCTCTTACGTGCGCATATGCGGTTTAGCGGTTAAAAACAGTAAAAAAATGTGTACAATTGCACCAAAAAAAAGGTATAATTGTCTCCAAAAGTTAGAAATAAATAAATGCACTAAAAATCAGCTAAAAACGCATGATGAATAATAATTTTTTACTCAAGTGATCATTCAGAATACCTAGTTAAACAAAAAAATCAACATAATTAAATATCTATGTAAATAACATATACCAATTATGAAAGTATATGCTATCATTTACATGTATAATCACCATATATTAATGACTAAGGTTCCTTCTTTGTTTCCCCCTTCAATGGCTTAGGTTTGATCTCAAATGGGTATAGGATCTGAATATGGCTAAAACCCAACCCAATATTCTAAAAAAAAAAATTGAAATGGTTAAAAGATAGATTACTACGTACAAGCTATCCCTTCATACCGAAGAATGAATAGATAATGTGGAAAATGAATTGAATGCTAATTGAGGAATGATAAATGTCAACTAGCTACGGCCACCATAAGTATGAACCCATTTTTCTCTCAAAACCGAACAAGTGCATATATTATTAAGTTATTCACTTAATAATAGATAATTATCACTACCAAGCTTAAGGGAGTGCAAAGGAAAAGAGACTTCGTAAGATTAATCAAATAAATGATCAGGTTGAGAAACAAGAACATACAGGAAATGATAAAAGAATGAAATTACAAAGGATAATTGAGGGGTAATATCAACATATTTTATAAAGCCTGCTTAGTTGGGAAATTAGGAAGTAATAAGGCGCCTTATCCCTCTTGGTCTCCCAAATGGCCTTTGGAACTACTGCTTTGTCTTAACAGGTTATCTTGGGATAACCCATTAAGAGCAATATTTCCACACTACCACTTGTAACTACTGTTCTTTACGCTTTTCTTCCTCTAAAACTACTAATTAAATTATAAATTACTATAAACCATTCTTACTTAATGTGTTATATATTAACCTATTTAACTTCTTAAATTATTATCTATTTAGGGCCTGTTAGGCCGCGCGGCGCACGGCTTTTTGAGAAAGCTTCCCTCGCAGACCTTTCTCGAATAGAAGGTTTTGTGCGGTCGCGCGACACGAACGCGGGCGCAACAGCACAGCCAAACACCCCATTAATCAACTAATCTTGTAATCAGGGGTGTTATCCATAATTAATTATCATAGTAACTAATTAACTTATTTAACTAGATAATTTACTAATTAACATATTATTTTATTGTTCATAGTCAATTAACTAATTAACTAATTTATTTGTTTCTCTTTTAAATAGTGTTTTACACATTCATACTTCATTAATTAACTTTTTAAACTATCATTTAAAATTAATAATTTGGTACTATTTAATTAGACAAAATACCATTGTTTTAAAATTATAAGTGCCTACTACTCCCAATATTCCAACCCACATAATAAAATTGGTCTGGTTAAACAACTCAATTCTTTATCCCCATAAACAGCCCAATTCTCAGCCAAATGTAAAATTGGTCCCATTCCGCTTATTCTAATAATTATCGGAAGAATAAGGAATAATAGCTTATTCTCAAACCACACGGTGCCAAGGAAAACATATTGGGACTTCCAACACATTAAGGACAATAGCGACCTGAATGACCACTATAAATATTAGAAGATTGTAAGACCGATAATACAGAAGATAGTCCATGGATGTGAGTTAAAAAAACATGACACCACAATTTATAGCGAAGATTTTAGCACCATAATATACACTAATCATTCACCAACCTGGATCTATTGAGTTTTATTTTAGTGTAGTTGAATATGCTCTAACAGTTTTCATTCTAATACCGGATCTATGAGTGGAGATGTTGAATACGCTCTAACAGTTCTTCACTCAAATATTGTCAACATATTCCTAATCCAATTTACAAAAGAAGTTTTAAAAATGAAGCTTTTATTTTTAGGCTATGTTTGCTATGGGAATAAACAGAGGACAACACAATATATCTTCTGCCAAACGCCCAAAAAAAATGACCAGAACAACTATTCTGGTTAAATCAAGTTATTCTAGGTAATCCTAGAATACTTAGGCCCCGTTTCGCAACGGGGATAAGGGGGGGATAAGGGGGTTATCCCCCACCTTATCCCCAAACGAAAATTAATAGGGGTGAGAACAGCTGTTCCCACCGCTAACGGGGATAACCCGTTAGGGGTGGGAATAGCCTATTCCCACCCCCAGGTGGAACAACTCCTGCCAGCTTTTTTTTTTTTTTTTTTTTTAATGATAAGATGTTTAATAAATTTATAAAATTCAAAATTTATTTTTATATTTTATAAATTTTAAAATTTTTAACTTACTTTATAATAAATCTAAAAATATAATTTTTTCTAAATTTTTTAAAAATTTATTAATTTTTAAATTTTTAAATTTATGCAAATTTTTTAATAAATTTTTTAAAATTTATACTAATTTTAAAAATAAAATTTTTGCTTCTACTTTTGTAATTTTTTAAGATAATTAAAATTAAAATTTTTGACATTTATAAATTTTTAAATTTTAAATTTTAAATTTTATAGCTTTTAAAATTTTTAACTTTAATTTTTAATAAATTCATCATATAATTTTAATAAATTATATGATAAATTTTTTTAATAAATTTTTTTATATATAAGTAAAATATAAATTTTAAAAAAAAATTTAATAAATATTTTAAATTAAATATTTAAAATCATATCAGTAAAATTTTAATCATAAATTAAAATTTTAGTCCTCTTTATTCTTCTTATTCTTCTTTAACTTACCAAACACAATTTTCTTTATACCCGGTATAACTCTTATACCCACCCAAGCATAAATTAACATTAGTTCCTGCTAATACCATAACTTATACCTATCCCCGGTATAACCAAATTTTTCTTATACCCGAACCAAACGCAGCCTTAGGGAATAATTATTCCACCTTTTCAGCGGAACAAGACTATTCTCTTGTTTGTATTTAGCTAATTAAAAACAATTAACATAAAAGAAAAGTATAATCATGCTTGTACTTAGCTAAATAAAAATAAATATAAATATAAAAATAAATAATAATTTTTATTTTTAATAATAATAATAATAGTTGTTGTTGTTGTTGTTGTTGTTGTTGTTGTTGTGTTGTTGTTGTTGTTGTTGTTATTATTATTATTAGTACTACTACTACTACTATTATTATTATAAATTATAATTATAAATAAAATAGCATGTATTATAATATATAATAATATCTTAAAATATATTATCTTCTATTTTTAGATATAATTTTTTTAGGGTTAATTGCATACAGGTCCTTGAAAATGTATCGAATAGCAAATATATCCCTACAAAATTCAACTTTTCATATTTATCCCTTAAAAAATTCAACGTTATTCATATATATCCCTACCGTCCATCTCTGTTAGAAAAATCTAGCTAATCATAGGTTAAATGCTTAGGTTAGGTAATAAAGAAAATTTACTTACTTTTTTACCCTTTTTATATTATAACCATGGCTTTTAGAGGAATATATTTGTAAGGGCAAAATAGATATTTTACCTATATTCTGTTAAAATATAAACGGTAATAAACCAGAGGGATATATAAGAATGACTTAGAATTTTTGAAGGGATAAATATGAAAAGTTGAATTTTGTAGGGATATATTTGCTATTCAATATGTTTTCAGGGACCCGTAAACAATTAACCCATTTTTTTTATTATTCTGTACTATCCTTGAGATAACTACCAAACAAATTTTTAGTTATTCTTAGGAATAAAAGAATCTTTAACCAACCACAATTTTAGACTCATTGACTTATTGTATATCCCAGAATAATAGGTTATCCCAAGAGTATTCCTAAGAATGTTAACCTACAACCAACCGTAACCTTTAGGGTCTAAAAGCCCATTTCAGCTTCTCATTCCTAGAAATTTTCGCAAGCTAAATGCTTGGCTTGTGCTTCTTGAGTTGAGAAAATGTTGGAAGCAAGGCCAAACAGGTAAACAGGTGGTTAGGCACTAAACCGATTGGAGATAACTTCGGAGTTAAAAATATAAATTACGCCCTCATTCCTACAAATGCAGCAACAGCTTAGGATATATGTTCTGGTTAAATCAGTTGATTATTCTAGAATAACCAAAAACAATTTTTCAGCCAACTCCATAAACTGTACAACCCCACACTCTATCCCTAGCTCCTCCATATATTCGATGAAGAAGATGATTTGTTACCACAGTTCTTAAGCAAAATCATCTAACAAAATGTAACCGATCATCACGAAGGCCTTCTGTCTAAACTCTAAACCAACCAGACAACTATTGTTCTCAACAAACTAATTAACTTATATTGATGACAAATTGACAGAATAGTTAGAAAACCAAACATCTAAAATTCCATTTCAGCTTTAGCAACAAAATACGAAGATTGCAAACATAACTGAGATAGTAAAGTTAAAGAACCACACTTTCTGCAGATCATCTTGTCCTGGTTGTACTTCCTAGCAAGAGCCATCAAAGAGGGCTCAATGATACCACCCCTCAGCCTCAGCACCAAGTGCAATGTTGACTCTGCAAAATTTTACATACTAATTAATCAAAACTAAAGATTTCAAACGAGAACATAGAATAAATAAAAGCCGGTAAAAACTTACAAGACGTAAACTATAGCTCATTTTTATATAGGCACCTGAATTTTAGAAGTTTTGACTTTACTACTAACCATGGATGGTTCTTGATATGGGTATCTGAACTTTAAAATTTCTGATTTTACTACCTAACCTCAATATCTGTAACACTTTTGTCAAAATTTTCTATAATCCAATGGAACACACAGCTAATTCCATAAACTCAAACATTTAGGTAAAAATAAAAAAAAATGTGCCCATGATCGAGGTTCCATAAAATTTCTACCAAATTTCAAAAGTTAAAGTATCTATTTCAAAATTTTAACTCTGAAACTTTGCAAAGTTTACGTACCTATTTGAAAAAATGCTCAAAAACTCTGGTAAATTTTAAACATCTATCACTCAAAATAGTAATTGATTGAGGCTAGAGATTTGAACTCACCCTTCTGGATGTTGTAATCGGCGAGGGTCCTCCCATCCTCGAGCTGCTTCCCGGCGAAAATAAGCCGCTGCTGATCCGGCGGAATCCCTGTTTTAAACACACACATCACATTGAGATCACAGATCCTTCTAGGGTTTCCTATAACCTTCTCTCCGAATCGAAATCGAAATCGATCAAAATTCTAGGGTTTGTATTGCCGCACCTTCCTTGTCCTGAATCTTGGCCTTGACGTTGTCGATGGTGTCGCTGCTCTCCACCTCAAGGGTGATCGTCTTCCCCGTTAGGGTTTTCACGAAGATCTGCATCGTGGCTTCTTTCTCGCTCGTTCTCACGTTTCGCCGTCGCTAAACCCTAACCCTAACCCTAATCGCATTCGCACGCCTCTTGTATCGCTGTTTTCTATACAAAATGACTGAAATACCCTCGACCGGTCCCGGTTTGGACCATAGCCCGTTAATTCACAGATTATTTATCAACTAATTATAATGGGCCCTTTGGATTCGGTATAGAACCGGAAATAGAAGGGATATTCCTTTTATTTTTTTAAATGCATCAGAAATTAATTGGTATAGCTTGTTTCGGCATAACTAGAATAAGTGAGAATTACTATTCTCACTCTTCCCAACCACCCTCTTATATTTTTCTTAAATATTCTCCCACGTCTACCGAGGCACCATCTCTCACCTCATTATTACATAATAAAGTTTGAGGGCAAAAAAGTAATTTACCCTAATTAAAACTCTTTATTTCTCTTATTCCTCATTCTCATACCAAACACAAAATCTCTTATCCCGGAACCATCCCAAACGCTTTTTTACACTAGTTCCGTACTTTATACTTATCCCTGTAATAGCTAGTTCTGTCTTATCCCATTTCCAAACGGACTTATGAATTAGGTGTGTGGGGGTTGCTTTTCACTTACTTGTGGTTCCTCAGAGATTTACAGTTCATTTGAATGCATAGTAAAATAATTTATAGAATTTAAATATTATTATTTTACTTTAGATAAAATTTAATATTTTATAACTTTAAAAAATTTTACGAATTTATTTTAAACATTGTTTGAATATATATTATATAATTGTACAAATTCTCATATATATTTAAAAAATTAGCTATTAAGGAATTCAAATTAAAAAAATTAACTATTAAATGGCTTTATATTTAAGAATTAAAATATTAAAAATATTTTAAATATAAATAGTAATTTGTAATTCAAAAATTAGGGCATTAAATTATTAATAAATTTATTTAAATTTGAAAAACTATTCGTTGGAAAGTTTTAATATTCAAAGCTAGTCGTTAAAGATTTAAAAAAATAAAAAAACTAGCCACTGGTGAGCTCAATAATAAAAAAAAAAAAAAGGGGGCAATTTTCTATATACTCCTAAAAATTTTCCTGTTTTCAGATTTACCCCTCTTAGAAGGCTAATATTAAAACTACCCTTCTTACGTTCCAACTTCTTTCCAAAATACCCCTGAAGTTAAACTCTGTTAGTGTACCGTTTGGAACTGCCGTTATCTGTGTGAAATTATCATTTTGCCCTTTCAAATATACCCTAAACCCTAAACCCTAAAACCCTAAACCCTAAACCCTAAACCCTAAAACCCTAAAAAACCCTAAACCCTAAACCCTAAACCCTAAATCCTAAAACCCTAAAAAACCCTAAACCCTAAACCCTAAAACCCTAAACCCTAAACCCTAAATCCGGGCAAAATAGGTATATCTGATAGTTTTCAACTCCGATTATTATTTAACTCTAGTTTAACCCTAGTTAACTTAACAAAGGGAAACGGTAGGGGTATTTTTAATAACGGTAAAACGTATGAGGGATATATTAGAAAGGAAAAAATAAGAAGGGTAAATCAGATATTTCTTCAGATTTCAGGGGTACACAGGCAATTATTCCAAAAAAAAACTAGCCTTTGAAGAGCTCAAAAGTAAAAAAATTAGCCGTTGGAGAGCTCCGAAATAGAACTAGTCGTTGAAGCGAAGTATTTATACTTCTAACACTATTCAAAGTCTATTTAAAGGAATCAATTTCTTATAATTACATAACTAGCAATTCTTATATTCTCTTCTCTATATCTTAATTTACAACTGCAAAGTATGGATAACAACAGTCTTGCACTTCTTCTTTTGAAAAGAAAGGAAGAAGATGAATTTGAGTTCATGAATTTTGTTAATTCAATGACAAATAGTGATGGAATATCATAGAGGAGACGCATTCACGCATTTCTTCTTACTAGCGTAATGTATATTCAAGAAGTTCTTGAAGGTCACGATGAACGATGCAAGAGAGAGTTTCGAATGGTAACTCATGTCTTTAGTCTTCAAAGCACTGGCCAAATGCTTGAAGGATAAAGAGCTTTTTTCATATACGAAATATGTTAGCATAGACAAACAGACAGCTATATTTTTATATATCTTATGACACTCCAATAATTCCACATCGGATGGAAATAGAGTTGTGATTGAATATATAAAAGACATGGATATTAGTAATAATAAGTAGGTTTAAGCATTTTGGGCTGTGATTTAGGTCCAATGAGTTATTATTGTTAGTGGGTACATAGCGATGAAATATTAAAAGATGTGTAAGACTCGTGAAATTTAAATGCAAAAGAAACCTAAGTGGTTGTGTACCGGTGTGCAAATTGCACAGTTTTTGAGACACGGTTTCCCGACTTACAGATCCGAGTCTGATCTCGATAATCTGAAATCACCAGCGCGACCGTCTCGTCGAACTGATCGAAAATGGTATTGATTAAATTTCGATCCAACGGTCGGATCGTCCAGAAATCAGTGGGGAAGCGGGCGGGACCCGCGACTTAAGTGAATAGTAGATGTGAACAGTGGATGAATAGTAACCCCTATTTCTAAATCTCCTTGGTGCCAACGTTAGCCAATTCACTATCTGGACTCCGATCATAGCGATCCAGGTAGCCATTTTGATCGGTTTCATTGATCTGCGTTCAATGGCGCTGACGGAATTTTAGTTTAACGACCCTAGAGTCTCGAAAAGCGTGAAAACTGTATAATGGGACAGTAATTATGGACCGAGAATTTATCCGGGCATTTTGTCGAAAAACAAAAATCGCTACCTGATAGTTTTCTTCGAGCCGGACATCGTGGCGAAGTCCGTTTTTCGATTTGACGACTAAAATGCCTCAAAAAATAGCGGAAAATGCAGTATTTTACGCAATAACCCCTATATTTTATGCTCCGATTTGCGTGCTGCTTTGTGGAGAAGGACCTATGTGTGAAATAGAGCTACAGTGAGGGACCTAGTCTAAATATCCAGAGTTGAGGGGGCAAAATGCATTTGTAGCAATATGCATATATATACATGCATTAGGGTTCTCCTTGAAACCCTAGCAATCCAGAAACCCTAGCCCTAGCCGTCTAGCACCAGACCTCTCATCTCCCTCTGCTCTCTCCACGGACGTTACGCAGCCAGCCGCCACCGCCCCTCGCCGGAGAAGGCCAAAAAGGCAAGAAACGAGATCTTCTTCTCGAGTTGTTGGCGTGGGAGGCATCAAGGAGGAGTTATGTAGTGACCCGGATTTCTGCAGAGGCTTTTGCAGCTTTAGCAGTGACTACATGAAGCTTACACGGTGTAATGGAGCTAGTAGTGTCGAAATCGGACCTCGAAAATGGACCCGGCGTGAAAATCGGATTAAGTTGGCTTTTCGGGGACTTTCGGCAAAATTTCGGATGAGAATTTGGCAAAACGGACAGCGGATTTGGACTCAGCGCGCGAAAACGATCAAAATGGGCTATTTACTTGAATTTTTTTGCCAAATATTACTGTTCACGCCGGAACAGTAACTCCGGCATGGCAGCGGCGACCGGCGAGCGGCGGAGCACGGCGGCGCAGCGGCGGAGCGCGGCGCGGGCAGGCGCGCAGACGGGTTGGTCCACCGGCAAGGCGTGCATCGGGAGCACGGAAGGTTGAGCTTGCCACGTGGTAGCTCCTGATTGGTTGGACGGTGTCAAAGGAGGCGGCGGCGGCTGTGACACGTGGCATGCTGTGATTGGCCAACACATTCCGGAAGACCCGACGTGTACACCGGAGGCATGGACCACGTGAACCGCGTGTGGGACACGTGGCACCCCCTGGTTGGCGGGCTCAAGCCGCCCACGTGCGCGAGGCACGCGAAACACGTGGGCGGCGCGGACACGTGGCGCTTCCTAAAGGCCCTTGCACGGCTGTTTCATGTTTTGGCACACGCGGCGCGCCCTGAATGGTCGGTTTTGCTGTTTCCTGTTTTGGCCCGGATTTGGTGTGGAGCTCGATTTGGCCCATTTCAAATGCCTATATAAGCCACTTCTCTCTCTCTCTTTGCCATTTTCGAATTCTAGAGAGAGAAAGTGAGCTTGTGGCCTCAAGGAGAGTTGTTCCCCTCTCTGTCCTCTACCTCTTTGGTAAGTTTCAGAATTTTTGGAGTTGCCGACAGCGAGTTCTCTGCGACGCGGCGCGCTTCGACGATTTCCATTTTCAGGCCCGTTTCCGTCACAGTTCAGTCAGAAATTTCCCAAGCGCAAACCAGGAGGAATTTTTAGGCGATTTCTTTGACAGTGTGTTCCTAAGAGGTAAAGCTTCGTTTTTCGTGTTGATCACTTTGCTCCGTTTCACACTTTTGGCATGGTTCCCGAGGCACCTTTGACCCCTATTTTTCTGTGATGGATTTTCTGGACAGCTCGGGCTTGTTGATTTTCTATCTTGGGCTACGAGCATTGGATCAAGGCGTATAAATAGTTGTTTTCGGCCTACTCTTCGCGAGGAACGCAATCGTGAATTTTCTGGATTTTTCGGAGCACTGTACAGAGGTGAAAATCCCTCTTTTTTCGAGCTGTTTGGAAAAACAGCAAAGGCTGTATTTTTGGGATTTGTATTTACACCGGGTGCGTTGTTCTGTACAGTTGTGCACTGTTTTCGGCTGGTTGCGGAGTTAGAGGGATGTGGACAGTGAGGAGGCTATTTGGGTGTGGATTTGCGTGCCAGGTGAGTGGTTATTGCTTACCTCTTACTGCGATTTACTCACTAGGACTATTAGAGAGACCCCTAATTTATTTGGCACCACATTGGAAATCATGCTTAAACAAATTATCCTGATTAATCGTTGGCCTATTCTTGTGGGATTAATATACTATGTTGGTGATATGTTAGCATGCCATGATTAGTAATTAAACTTGTATGAAAGTTGATTAAATGGAACGGGATGTCATACTTATATGCGGATACTTCTTGGATGATTTAGTAGGGATCAAGGATTATAGACATGTGTAATTGGTTGGTGATTTTGGCATGATGGTTATATCTATGCGGAGCTATTATTTGATACACATATGGAGCTACTATTTGATACACGTTCTTTTATCTTTCATGAGGACATTTGTATGCTTATATGGACATCTAGATAGGCCACTATTTATTGCTACACTATCATATTAGGACTTGACTTAGGAGAAACCATGATTGTTTCCTTTCTCCTTTTCATTTAGACTTTTGATTCATGTTGCTCGGGTTCGAGCAGGGGATTGGGATAGTGTAGTTTGGACTTTGGAGTCTGGGACAGGTGGTACTTGATTGTGGATTGGTGGGGGGATTGCGGCAAGTAGGCAGTTGACCAGATATTGATTATTTTACCAGATGGTGGATTGTGGGGCATTGCGGTAACCGCGGATATTAGGCGGTTGACCAGATGTTGGTTATTTTATCAGATTTGGACTTATGGGGTATTGCGGCAACCGCGGACATTGGGCGGTCGACCGGATGTTTATCTTTGCATCAGATTGGGGGATCGGGGTTTCATTAGCGGAAGGATTTGTTCCACTTGATCATAGTCATGATCCAGTCCTGCTTTTATGATACTTATGACATTGTTACTTCCCTCGTGTGGGTAGCTCCTCTCGAGTGCCACTCCGGAGCGTGCAGGGTACCAAATAGGTACTGGACGGCTTTGACTCATTGCTATCACTTTGGCGCGGATTGCACGATGATGATAGCGGCAGCAGGCGGTACCAGTTTTTACTGGTGGCTAGATTGGGTTTATTTGGACAGATGCGGTTACTGATGCATACATACAGTCATACTTTTCGGGACTGTATTTAGAGGCATAGTAGTGGTAGTTTCCTTTTTCAACAGTCTTATTGCTTACCACTTTACCTTTCCCTTTGCCTCTGGTAGACTTAGTGGGTACGTCGAAGTTTGAGGCTTTACCCACAGGGGGAGGCTACTGGTTTACTAGTGGTTCTCACCCCCATTGTTGTTTCTTCTTCTTCTTCCCTTTGTGTCTTCTGCGGGAGCTGCTGGACCATCGGCAGCTGATCGAGGTAAGGGGATCGCTTAGTAGATAGATCTTCTATGAGGCTGAGAGCTGCTGTTAGACAGATATTGCACCCATTTTACTCAGACTGCAGTAGTTTACTTTATTTTGGGTCTGCTTGGCCAGCTGGGTGTATTATTTTGGAGAGCTGGGAGTTTATTATATTTATTACAGCTTTATCTTATTTTCAGTCTGGGATATTATGTAGTTTTTGTTAGTTCAGCTCTGTATTATGCTTTTTTATTGGATATCTTATCTGAGCAGGTTACCGACGCTTCGTGTACATGAAAAATTCTGTGTGCACGGCGGATCTGTTGACAAGCCCGGGTTCTGGTTTACACTCGGGGCGTGACAAGTTACGTTGATCCAAACATCAACTGGGTGTCCCTCTGTGTGCGTGACGTCGAGCCAGGGTGAACCCGACGCCGAGCTCCGACGTGCGCCGCTGCGAGGTCATCTTCTTCCTTTGGTTTTTCCGGCAAGGTAAGATCTTGGAAGCTTTTCATTTTAATTGGCCCTTGGACCCCATCAAAGCTTTTCTGACGTCAAGGAGACCTTACCTGTGAAGTTTGAGCCGTCGCCGTCGTCTCGTTTGCCGGCGGGAGCGACTTCTTGCCGGAAGTCCATTTTTGGCCGATCTTGGGCGCCGTCTTCAGCCGACCGGCTGATTCAAGATCAAGACCGTTGGATTTGATTTTCTTGGCGACTGCAAGATCCTCTCCAAGTTTGAGGACGATCGATTGAGGATCCGCGACGCTCGGGCGTGCCATAGAACCGGGCAAAATGTGTCTTCTCCATGTACCCCATCCTCCCTTCATCCATGCACACCTCCTGTGTCTTTATTTATCTATTTATTATTTTATCATAGTACTAAATTAGAAAAATTTTGAAAAAAAAGAGAGTGTACGTGAGCAATAATTTGTATTTTAATTAATAAGAAAAATAGTGCAGCAGCATCTAGAGTCGCTGACGAGGAACTTACATAAAAACTTGAAGGATCAAAACAAAAAAATTACATAGACTGAGAAACTAGTGAAACAATTATTATATTTTAAAATTTTAAATCATTTAAGTATTTTTATATTTTTGAAATTAATTTTATGTCTGAGTTCAAAACAATCTTTTAAATGTAAATTTAAAATTAAATAAAAAATAATAAAAAATAATAATACATGTATTAATTACCTCAGGCCGATCGGGGGGGAGGCGATGGTGCGGCCAGGGGGGAGGAGCTATGCCATGGCCGGGGGGGAGGTGATGCCGTGGCCGGGGTGGGGGGGAGGCGATGGTGCAGCCAGGGGGCTGGGCGATGCAGCGGCCAATGGGGAGGCGATGCCGTGGCCGGGGGGGTGGCGATGCCGCAGGCCTGTGGGGGCGATGGTGCACGCCGGAATTAGGTTTCCCGTGAGTTGAACGAGTATTGTTGGCAACATTTGGACACCGAAAATTTACGGTTTTGCCCCTGTCTGCCCAAACACTGAGGTAATGATGTTTAGAGTCAGTAGGTGTGAATTGGCAGTGTTTGGACGTATATAGACTGTTGGCGGGTATGTTTCGATGTTTCGGTAATTTTCCGGAAATTTCGGTAAAAGCCTGTTTCGGCTAAGTTTTCCCGTGTTAGCGATAGAATGTTATAGTATTGTCGGGATGGGTGTGTTTGAGTTGTTCCCTGATCATAATCTTGATTCAGGTTGGCAGAGTCTTCAAGCGTTCAGTTGGAGTCGAAAGTTCGCCTGCAAACGACAGGTGGGTTTATCTTCGGTCCGGGCTTTATCATTTCGGCCCTCTGGGTACAGTATTAGCTGGACCCCTGTTTTTGTAGCTTAATTATTGCTTTGAGCCTGCCTTCCTTTCGATTCAGTTTCATACTGCTTTATGCCTGATTTATGACCTACATTAGTTATCTGATTGATCTTAGTTGATTTCAGTGTTTATATCATTATTCTGGACATTGCCATGCCTGGTTGGTCACTAAATGTTGAGCCTGCTTTCTTGTTGATCTCCTGTTATGCTGCTAAACACATGATTTTATTCAATAAATATCTTTACCGAGTATCGTAGGGTCGCCTGAGTCTGTTCTTGTTTAATAGGACGAAGGCAATGCTCTTCGATGTTTGGACCTAAAACCTGTTTTCAAAATGTTTTTCTCAAAAACATGTGTTTAGTCTTGCATGGTTGTTTAGTTTGCATGATTGATATTAGTTGCTTCCAGTGGTTATGGTGTTATTCTGGACATTGCCATGCCTGTTTGGTCATTAGATGTTTGAGCCTGCTTTCTTATTGATCAAAGGTTATGCTGCTATACACATGATTTTATTAAATAAATATTTTTACCGAGCTTCGTAGGGTCGCCTGAGTCTGTTCTTGTTTGATAGGACAAAGGCAACGCTCTTCGAGGTTTGGACCTAAAATCTATTTTCAAAATAGTTTTCTCAAAAACATGTGTTTAGTCTGCATGATTGGTTAGTCTGCATGATTGGTATTCAGTTGCTTCCAGATCCTATGATTTGATTCCTGGATATTTACTATACCTGATTTTCAGCACTTCTGATTATTTTGATCCATGATTCATAGTTGCTGTTGATTGATCCTGCATTTGAGTTGAGATTTGTTGTTGATCTTGCATTGAGTTGAGATGTTGTTATCATATCACTGTTGCATCCCAGAGGGGATTGATTCTGGCTTGTTGCCGATTACCCGGTCTGTGAACCGTGAGCTTGAGCATTCGCATTGATCGCCCGCACCGCTGTACGTCACGAACATATCCGGGGTCGCACCCCGTGCGCTTTGTTCTTTACCGGTAAAGTGGTTTGTTGAAAGACCCGTGACCCCCAAGGGGGGAATGTCAGCCAGGTTGGTGCTAGGTTGGGCAGTTTCCCCGAGGTCTTGTAGACCAATATGGTGGCTTCTGATTGGGTAACTTGTTATTTCAGTTTTTGATGCATATGTTGCCTGGTTATCCTGTTTTTATCATTACCTATTTGATTGGTTATCCGTTTCTTCAGTATACTCTTGATTAAACTGTTACCTGCTTACATATTGATGGATTATTCGCTTCTTCAAAATACTCCTATTGAGATCTATATATGCTTTATGGATTGATTAATCATTCGCTTCATAATCATATGCTTACCTAATATGTTGATCTTCTACTATCCTCTAGTATTGTATGCCAGTAGGTACGATCTGCTATTTCTCGGCTCGTCGTGCCCACTGGGATACATGTACAGTGTATCTCACACCCCCTTGGTGACCATTTTTCAGGTCGAGCGGGTGCTGGGATGTCGGGACGTGTTGGTGAGGTTTCGAGTTAGATGTTGACCCTGGACAGCCGGAAGATTATGATTGAAAGATTTTGTAATTCAGTTGTAAATGATTGTAAAGTTAAATTATAATAACTGTTTATGGTTGTACGTAGTTAGTACTCTGATGTTGTTGCCAAGCTAGCCGTGCATATATAGAAAAGGCTCAATCCCAAAGGGGGTTGGGACTCTTCTATATATGTGGCGGTCTGTTGCGCCTTGCCTGATTTTTAAAACTCTAATTTGAAAAGGAAAAAAAAAAAAAAAATTTAGACGCTGATTTTTGAACTCGGGGCGTGACAATTATAGTTATGAAGCCGGGAAGCTGGGTCGTCTTAAGTAATTAGTGACATCCCAGAAAAAGGTAAGGGCATGAAGTTAATTTTTCGTAAGTTTGTTTGCTTTCATCAAAACATACCAGATTATTTTATTATTTGTCTTTCTCTCTTCTCTCTTTAATTTTTTGTGGAGATCTTTATATACCATAACAAGTATATAGAAGATATTTATTGAAGGCCCATAGTGGTAACAATATAACTCTATTAATACCAGTTCTATATTCATGCCCCTCATATTTATAACTTTACATGTTGACAAATACTCAAATATAATCTATATTTAAGTATACATTGTTATAACTTTTTGAGGTGTATGCATGAAATATTTGAACACAACTGTTTATAAAGGTATATTACAAATTAATTAAAAATTTTAAAAAATATACATACTTATATATTTACAATTTGAATGGTATATATGCATGCAAAAAAACTCCTCTATATATGTATTGTTCAAAATTTCTAAATTACAACACATAAAATATCACTAAAATAAAGCTAAAAATCTAATAAAACAAGCTAAATTACATAAAGCTGCTTTGCAAATATGTATATATATATATATAATTGAACTCATATATTTTTAAAAGTTTAAGTAATTGGTGCTTGTAAGTAAGTTTTTGACCATTGGATGAAAAGATGTGCGGTTAGGATGATAGTAAGCCCAATTAGGTTTAGTAGGTGGTTAGTGAAATAATATGATCTAAGGGATGAAATTAGTTAAAGGGATATATCTAACGGTAGAAAACTTACAAGCACCAAATGCATAGTGCTTTTACAAGCATAATAGCCGGACTATGTATAAATATAAACCTATAAGCACCAATAACTTAATACTTTTAAAAGCACAGAAGCTTAATTCTACAAGCACCAATGTCATCATTTTTCTAACAGTTGATAATTTTAGGACTAGTCAACTTTTTCTTCTTTCTCTAGTTTTGAATGGCTATTATTGGAAATCTTTAAGCAAGATGAAATCTCATCACTAATTTCTTTTAAATGAATCAAAACTGCTTCTCTAAACTTTGCTTCTTGAATAGTTGTATCACTATTCTTTATCATTTTCTTCAAAAGGAAGTGTCAAAGATATCAAATATGATCAAAACAGGATGAGACAATTTAGATTACACATTTTTCTTTAACATTTGTTGCTTTAATGTGCACTATTTTATAAGAGTTTCAACTGCTTCCCAATTATAGAAACTAACAAGGATTACACATTTTTCTTTAATATTTATTGCTTTAATATGTACTATTTTAATATTTGTTGCTTTAATATGTATTATTTTATAAGAGTTTCAAATGCTTCCCAATTATAGGAACTAACGAGTGAAGTTCAAATTTGGCTCGGTTTGCAACAAAACTAAAATTTGATCTAACTCGGAATTACTTTTCTTTCCTTTTCCTTTTATATTTCTTATTTTTAGCATATTCTGATTATGCTCGTTGTTTTGTATCTTCATCTTCATTGTGACGCCCCCAATAGTCCCACATCGGATGTGGATGAAATTGTGATTGGGTTTATATGAGACATGGACACTAGCAATAATAACTGGGCTTAAGCATTTTGGGCTGTGCTTTGGGCCCAACGAGTTATTATTGCTAGTGGGCTAAGTCGTTACATTTGGTATCGGAGCCAATAACCAGCCGAAAGTGTGCGGCGTGTCTCGGCTGAGCTTGTGTCTAGATGACAGGGCTAGCGAGACAAAGTCTCACATCGCCTGGTGATCTTGGGCTGACGAGGACGTCAGGCCTAAACGGGGGGAGTCTGTGACGCCCCCAATAGTCCCACATCGGATGTGGATGGAATTGTGATTGGGTTTATATGAGACATGGACACTAGCAATAATAACTTGGCTTAAGCATTTTGGGCTATGGTGTGGGCCCAACGAGTTATTATTGCTAGTGGGCCGGGTCGTTACATCCATATCAACTAGGTTCAATTATATATGATGTATCACATTGATATATTTTTATTTCACTTCAATAATTAGGTTATTTAATTAGGTAGGCTTATCTCATGTGTTACTTTTTTGTCTATGCATAATTTAGCTTTTATTTTTTGTTTAATTGGTGGTTTATTATAAAGTTTCATGTGTTTTTGTATCTTATTATATTGATTGTTATATTGTTTGAATAAAAATCTAGTTGTTATGTAAAGTATTAGTTAATATTCTTTTCCTATTATTATGTGGAATGCAGTATTCAACAATAGATAACAGTTGGATTGATATTGAAAATAGACAATGTTCAGAATACGTAAATGAAATTAATCAAAATCTACAGTTTGCATTTGCACGTACTACATGAGCAGATAAAACTCGATACCCTTGCTATAAGTGTTGCAATACTATTTTTCAAATTCGTGAGACTATGTATACTTACCTTATTATATATAGAATTTTAAAAGATTACAAATTATTGTTCTGTTATGGAGAAGAAATTATAACTAAAAATAGTGAAAGCACAGATGGAAGTAACGAAGAGGAAGCAGACGAAGAAAAGAGTCATGATCATGATGATGATGATGGCATTGCTCCATTATTAAATCGTGATGATATTAATGAAATTGTTATTGACAAAAATCATCCATCATATAAAAAGAGTAATAAAAGATATGATGATAATTTTATCAATGATAATTGTAGTAACCATGATTTTTGAAATCTAAAATCTAAGTTTAAATAATTTTCTGGATTATTTAAATGGCAAAAATGGATTATTAGTAGTGCAATTGTGGCCCGAAAATATCGACTTTTGATCGGAGTCTGATCTCAAAAATTCGAGATCACTTTTGCGACCGTCTCGTCGAAACAAGAAAGATTGATATTCATATGTTCTCGATCTGACGGTCGGATCGTCCAGAAATCAGCAAAGAAGCGAGCGGGGCCCACAACTTAAGTTGTGAATAGTAACCCCTTATTTAATTCCCCTCTCGACCAACGTCGGCCATTTCGCCGTCTGGACCCCAAGTATAGTAGTATTAGTAGTCGTTTCTAGCTATTTTTGACATTCTGAGCGCAATGGCGCTGACGAAATTTTCGTTTGACAATCCTAGAGTCTCGAGAAATGTGCCATACTATATAATTGTACAGTATTTATGGACCGAGAGTTTATTCGGGCATTTTGTCGAAAAACAAAAATCGCTATCTGATAGTTTTCGCCGAGTCGGACATCATGGCGAAGTCCGTTTTTCGTTTTGACGACTAGAATGCCGCGAAAAATATGAAAAACAGCGAAAAATGCTGTATTTTGCACGCGAACCCCTATATTTTATGCTCTGAAAAGCATGCAAATTCTTGGAGAGGGAGTTTAATGTGGAATAAATATTCTGTGAAGGACCCAGCACGAAATACCTTGAGTGGAGGGGGTTTTTAGCATTTTGTTACATGAGTATATATAGTGTATAAGAGCCCTCTTAGAAACCCTAGTAATCTAGAACCCTAGACCTAGCCGTTCCACACCAGAGACTTCTCCTCTTCCTCTGCGTCCCTTCCTGGCATTGCGCCGCCGGCCGCCGTCATCCCACGCCGGAGAAGAAGAAGAAGAATAAGCAAAGAACACTTGATCTTGGGTTCTGTTGGTGAGGAAGCAACCAGAGGAGAATGGATTGCACCAAACCTCTTCTGAAGGTGTTTCCGTGCGTTTGAAACCCGAGCCGAGACCCAGCTCCGACGGGCGCCGCCGCGGGGTCATTTTCTTCCTCGTTTTCCGGCGAGGTGAGTTTGTTGGAATTTTTTGTAATATAATGGCCCAAGGACCCTAACATTGACTTCCTGACATTGAGGTGATCATCCTCATGTAGTCCGAGCCGCCGCCGTGCCTTGGGTTGCCGGCGGAAGCAACCTATCGCCGGAAAACCGAGCTTCGGTTGCGGAATTTTTCTGACCATTGAAACCGTGATCGGAACCGTTGGATCTCGTCTCCTCGGTGACTGCAAGGCCCTCCCGAAGTTTCATGTTGATCGGGTGAAGATCCGCGACGAGCGGGCCAACCCTAGTTTCGGGCAAAAGTGCACCTTGGCCCAACCTCGCCGTCCGGCGCCGCCGCTCACCTGCGCCGCCGCCCATCACCTTGGGAAGCTCAACGGTGTCAAGCTAAGTGATTTGGTCCAAGTTGTTGGACCTCTCAAGCCTTGGGTGGAAATCCGCCATTAATGGCCACCCACCTCCACCGAGCTTGGCCGGGGTTCGTCGCCGCTGCTCCCAGCCGCCATCAGAGCACTCAGGTGAGTCCTCTGAGTTGATAGTAGACTTCTTATGCACTTGCATGGAAGTTTGTACGTAAAAACACTTACCTTCCATTGTTGCACCCAAGGTTGCCCGAGCTCCACCGAGCTTCGTCGCCGGCGATCGTCGCCGCTTTGCGCCGCCGGCAAGTGACCCAGGTAAGCTTTAAACCTTATATGCTTGTTTTCCATACAAGTTAGAAGTCCCCAGGTTGCGTCTCTGCAGTGAACAAGCTCGGGCAAAAAGCTTGGTTGCTTGTTAATGATTTGTGCCCATGTACAAGGTGTTTGATGAAATGTCTCAATGAAGGTTAGTGTAAATCTAGGCTACGAGAAAAATATGAAAGTTTCTCCAAACATTCCCCTGAGCTTGATGCTCACTTCAGATCCAAGTTTTGGGCTGTGTGGATTTGTGTGGAGCATTATTGCAAAGTAGAGAGCATGGGGATTGGGATCTCTTGATCCAGGAGTTTCTGGGCTGCACAATGGCAACCCTTGAGTCCCTGAGATGCCCTGAGCAAGATGCTCAAGTCAGTTTGTTGATGGCACAAACAGGTTTAAGTTTTGCAAGTCGGAGCTGTAGGTTTAGTTAAATGGCTATGGGGCTGTGTTGGGCATATTGTGACTTCGCGACAGTAAGCTTCTGACTATTTTGGGGTCACTGGACGTGATGCTCACCTTAGATTTGGATTTGGTCGAGCCGAAGAATTAAAAATGCACTTAAGCCTATGTTAGCAAGAATTTCATGGCCCGGAGGTTTCCTCGGGTTCCGTGCTGCTACAAATTGGTGAGCACGGTGTTCAGCGAGTCGAGGGTCATCTACTGGAGGTGCCGGTTCGTAAAAATAAAGTCCCGATTCAGAGAACGAGTCGAAACGGTGTTAAAACAATATTGTTTTGCAAATTAGAAAATATTGTGGACTAAATTATAATTTTGACATGCTGGCTGTCTTTGGACAGTGTGTACGCACCCTCTAAGCTTTTCGTTAGAGGATCGTAGGCTTTCGTTGAACGGAAAACGGATATCGAATCATAAATCGGCAAAATCGTCGATTTAACGGCTTTCGGCGCGAGTCTCGCGTACCTTGCTGTAATAGAATGATAAGTGGACTTTGTTACTTGTCTCTGGTTATTTCCGACGCTGCCCTAGTTGGTCGAGTGGCTCTCATTTCAAGTCGGTGGCTTCCGGTGCCAAATCGGCCTTTCCGGAAGTGTTAAAGTAATTATGGTTCCGATCGAGCATTGATTTTAGCAAAGTAGCTTAATTAGTGAGTCTGTGGTTTTGGGAATGTGTGAGTCCATCCCTGATCAGTATTTCATTATTCAGGTCCTTGCAGTCTGACTCCGGCCCACGAGCCTTCTGTTGGAGTCGTTGGACCACCTACACACAGGTGGGTTATCTTCGGTCCGGGCTTTATCTTTTCGGCCCTCTGGTTGTTTTAGTCCAGTCGGACACCTGTTCTTGATTTAGCCTTGATGATTATGCCTATATGTTTCATGTCCCTAGATGATAGATATTATTTGGACTATTCTGGTTCATCTGCTCATCAGTACAGTAGATTTTCATGGTCTGATCATGCCTGCTGATTGCTTTTATATCCGTCATTTATTATACTACATCTATATCCAGAGATACTTGCTTTTACATTCCAGATATACATGATAGACCTATGATTGATATACAGACATTTGCATCCCTGTGGGGATTTTCGGCATGTTGCCGATTACCCGGTCTGTGGACCGTGAGCTTGAGCATTCGCAGTGTGATGGTTGTGCACCTACTGTTCACTCGCGTATGCTGTGGGATTGATCACCCACATTGCGTTCTTTACCGGTAAAGGGTCTGGTTGACCCGTGAGCTATCCCCTCTTGCTGTATCACTGGGTACGGGGAGCCCCTTGGCTGTACCGATATGAGGAAACTCTCAGCTGTACCTTTAGGTACGAGGATCCTCTTGGCTATATCAATGGTACGGGGTTGCTGTTCAGCTCGGCTAGGTGGAATCCAGTATGATTGTGGTTGGCTCGGCATAGATATCTTTGCCTGAGGTCCCCGTGACCAATAGTGGCATATGATTGGGTAGTTGCTGTTCTTTGATTGATGCATAGTTTATATACTTCCATGTACTAGCATGCCTTATTTCAGTACTATATCTGCTCAGTTATCTCGTGATTTATTGATTATTCAGCTTTACCTATCGATCTATTTACTATCCGCAGATTATTGTATCAAGTAGGTACGATTAGCTATTTCTCGGCTCGTCGTGCCCACTGGGATATACTGTCGATGTATCTCACACCCCCTGAATGACTATTTTTCAGGTCGTTCGGGTGTTGGGATGTCGGGACGTGTCGGTGAGGTTCCGTGTTAGCAATCGACCCATGGCAGTCGCTACTTTTATTTATTCCGCAAATTATGTAAAAGAGTTGTAATCACAACCTGTTGTAATTTAAATTGTTTAGTTATACGTAGTTTAGTTACTCTGATATTGTTGCAAAAGCTTAGCCGTGCATGTATAGAAAAAGCTCAATTTTCAAGGAAGGAATTGAGAATTTTCTATATATGTGGCGGTCTGTCGTGCCGTGGCTATTTTCAAACTCTGATTGAAAGAAAAAAAAAAAAAAAAAAAATTAAGAGGCTGTTTTTCGAACTCGGGGCGTGACAATAATGAGGAAGAAGAAGTTGAAGAAGATGACTTGTAGAAACAATAGGTATGACATATTGCATTTTAGATTGTATTTTGTAAATACTTTGTTTGTCAATATTTATAACTATGGCATATTGCACCATCACCTTAGCTAGCATATATCTTGATAGGATAATATTTTATGTATGACATTGTTGCATATATTTAAGTTCATGCACTTTATTGAAGTTCATGCACCTTATTTTGTTAATTACTGCAGGTGTAATGGTCGAAAAATTCAATAGTGGAGGTAGTAAGAATAGATTTGGCGATCAAACAATGTATAAAGAACATGAGGTTCGGTCACAACATATAAATATTAGGGGGCCGGAGAGAATCAACTCCGAACCAAGCATAATAAATTCTCTAACAGAGCAAACATCAATAGATGCCCATAAGGGATCAAATAGTAGTAGTGCACGTATAGAACTTTAATTATAGTTTATATTCATTTTTTGCATACTTTTTTAATATAGATTGCTTTTTTCTATAAAAATTTATTAATAAAGTTTATTCTCATATCACTAATTTGCATTATTTTGATTGTTTTAATGCTACCTTTATGTTTTGTGAGAAAGATGACACGATGCAAAACTATTGGGCTAAAGTGGGTGAAAAGGAGAAAAGAAGAAAAGAAAAAATCTGTAATTGACATACCAAAAGACCTACGACGAGTAGTGGGTACAAATGCCCAACAATTCATTACTGAGACAGTTCAAATTGTTAGACAGAATGCTTCTTTGGATGTTGAAAAATGGTCCAAAATGCCTTCACATGTCATTGATAGGATGGTGAAAATTATTAATGTAAATAAGTATCTTTACTCGTGATCTCTCTTATACTTTTTTATTTTTTTTAACTTAGAAACATACTAGTGAGTAAGTAGGGGGCTTAAAGGCGTTTCTATATGCATTTGAGGTAATATAGGGTTTAACCCTATGTAGAGGACAAGAGTAAACCAAGTGTAAATATTGTATGTGTGTGAAACATGTTTCAAGATTTAGCCCAAAGTAAAGAAAAAAGAACATCATATTATTCTCACTTGCATTTTGCATAAATAGTTAAAGTTCATGTAGAAACATAGAAGTTGAAATTCTATTAATTGAATTAAAATTTGATATTCCGGATAAGTGAATAGTAACTTTAGAAAAATTCAGGAGTATCATATCTAAGTGCCTAATCTAACCTAATGAGATTCGAATCTGACGAAGTAAATACATGATTTGAACGGTCTCGTCGAATTAAGAGACCTGGCGTCGTCCGTTTTCATGTTTGATGAGCCGAAGTCATCGAAAAATGTGCTAGGTTGTAGTTGTCACTGAATAGATGTCCAAATTGACCTGACAAAGCTCAATCTTGATCAACCAAAATCATTACTTGAACGGTCTCGACGAGTCGAACGTCGTGGTATCGTCCGTTTTTACATTTGACAATCCTAAAGCCTCGAAAAGCGTGAAAATAGCAAAATTCAGTGTAATTTTTCTAGAGTGCCAATATTTTATAGATGGAATTGGAAGAGACTTCTTGGGGAGGGGCTTCTTGGTATATTTGATTTACAGTGAATGACCTAGGTCAGAATTCCTGCTGTTCAGGGACCTAATTGCAACTTGTTGCAACACTATTTAGGGAGCTCTAGGGTTTCCTCTTGGAAACCCTAGCCACACACCTTCTTTGCAACTGAAGCAGCCCTCACGACTCCCTCTCTTCCTCTGCCATTCCCCTGAGCGTCGCCACTCCCTACTGACGCCGGAGATAGCCGAAAAAGTGAGAGAAAGTTTCTTTACACTTTGAGATCTTGGGTTTGGCGGTGAAGTTGGGCATCAGATCTCACCAACTTATTACACACAGACCTTTCTAAGACTTCCCTTGTTGGATTATGTAAAATCATGTTTCGAGTCCATATGGATTTGATCCAATCTTGTTCCTAAAGATTAGGGATGATTTAGGAATATCTTAAAGATAATTTTTAAGAGAATATGGACGACGACTAGAAGTGATTTAAAATCTCGGATGGACGGTGGAGATCGTTTCCTATTAGAATTAGGTTTTTAGAGTTATATTAACTCTTGCGATTCATCTTTTATTTTTTAGGGCTTCATTGAAAAATCCTAATTGAGAGGAAAAACGTGGAGAACCTCCGTGAGAGAGTTTCTTGTAATCCAATTTTACTCCTTGTACTTTTGTGCCGTGGATTAATCGAATAACGCATTGAGGTGGTCTTGCCCGTGAACGTAGGTTGACGCATTGTTGGCCGAACCACGTAATTCTCGTGTCCTTGCATTCCCTTATTTGTTTTATTTCTTTAGTTATTCTCGTGCTTATTTTCTACAATCGTTTTCGCCTACTTTCATCTACGAAAGATTCTGTTTCCGCTGCGCTCGTGTGCTGTGTGGGTTGAGGTGTGCTCGGTAACCCCACGGCCGGTCCCCCTTCAATTGGTATCGGAGCGTTTGGTTATTCGTAGTTCGTTGACGGTGAAACGATGGCGGGGAAAGTTTCAGTGACAAAGTATGAGATTTCTCGATTTGATGGAGCGAATTTTGCGTTGTGGAAACTGAAGATGCAAGCAGTTTTGATTAAAGATGCTTGTGAGATCGCCCTGCAAGGAATAGAAAATAAGCCGGAAGGGATGACGGATAAACAATTTCAAGAGAAGGACAAGATGGCTTTGGCAAACCTATATTTGGCACTGGATGATTCGGTGTTATTCAATGTGGAGACCGAGACTACCGCAAAAGGGATTTGGGATAAATTAAAAAATCTCTATGAAGGAAAGTCATTGGTGAACAAAATTTTCTTAAGGCGACAATTGTACAATCTAAAGATGAAGGATGGGGCACCGGTACAAGAACATCTAAGTACATTCAACTCTATCGTGAGCAAACTCGCTGCCCTAGACGTGAGAATTGATGAAGAAGAAAAGGCAAGTATTTTACTTTGCTCGATGCCGGAAACTTGGGATAATTTGATTATGAACTTGAGCCATGTTGAAACCCTTAAGATGGAGTCGGTTGTTGCATCATTACTTACCGAGGAGATGAGGCGGAAGTCTAGCCAAGGAAGTTCTTCGGGGGAGGCTATGATAGCACGGGGAAGACCTTTCGAGAGGGAGTATGGTGATCGAGGAAAGTCGAGATCAAAATCCAAGGGCAAAAAGAAAGTAAAGTGCTGGAATTGTGGAAAGTTGGGGCACGTGAAGAAAGATTGTCGGGTTAAAAGAGTTGATGGTAAATCCGATTCAAATAATTTTCAAGGTAATATAGCCGAAGCGGATGCTAAGTCGGCTAGTTCAGAAGACGGAGATGCGTTAGTCGCATTGGATAGATCCGAGCTTATTTATCATTGGATCTTGGATTCGGGGGCGTCATTCCACATGACTCCCTATAGGGAGTGGTTTCATTCTTATAAGTCACGGGATTGTGGAGTTATCTATTTGGGTGACAACACGGCATGTCCGGTGGTTGGAGTGGGAGACGTTCGGATCAAGATGTTTGATGGTGTTATTCGGACGGTTTCTAATGTTCGACATGTTCCTGCACTTCGAAAAAGTCTTCTATCACTTGGAAAATTTTGCAAACAAGGGTTTAAATTCATCGGCGAGAAAGATCACTTGAAGGTATGTCAAGGTTGTTTGGTGTTGATGAAAGGAGAGCAAGTAGGTGGCCTTTATAGATTAGTGGGCGAGACTCAAGTGGGAGAAGCGGTTGTTGCAAGCGCAAAGGTGGAGTCTTCAACGGTGTGGCATCGCCGTTTAGGACACATGAGTGAGCGCGGATTGCAGGTATTATCCAACCGTGAACTTCTTTCAGGTTACAAGTCCGCGCCATTAGATTTTTGTGAAGATTGCATCTACGGGAAGCAACGAAGGTTGTCTTTTTCTCTATCACATCAAAGAAGTAAGAAGCATCTCGAGTTGATTCATTCGGATACTTGGGAGTCGCCCGATACTTCGTTGGGCGGATGTTCTTACTTTGTTTCATTTATTGATGATTACTCTCGGAAGGCTTGGGTGTATATTCTAAAGCGAAAGTCCGATGTGTTTGAGACTTTTAAGAAGTTCAAAACTCTTGTAGAGAATGAAAAGGATTTAAAAATTAAGTGCCTACGTTCTGATAACGGAGGGGAGTATTGTTCAAGAGAATTTGATGAGTTTTGTATTGAGCATGGAATTAAGCGGCATCTCACGGTACCCGGTACACCGCAACAAAACGGTGTAGCGGAGAGGTTAAATAGAACACTCATGGAGAGGGCCCGTAGCATGTTGAGTACTTCAAAACTCGACAAGAGATTTTGGGCGGAAGCCGTGAGCACGGCTTGTTATTTGATTAATCGAGCGCCGACAAAATCACTTGGTTTGGAAATTCCTGAAGAAGTCTGGAGCGGCAAGTCCGTTGATTACTCCTATCTTCGTGTCTTTGGATGTGATGCTTATGCGTGGATACCGAAGGAGAAAAGGTCAAAATTGGATAAGAACTCTCGGAGGTGTATATTTCTTGGCTATGCGAAAGGTGTTAAGGGGTATCGATTGTGGGACCCTACTAACCACAAAATAGTCATAAGTCGTGACGTTATCTTCAATGAAGGGTCCTTTCAAGGCACCAAGGAAAAGCAAGATGATGATGCTATGATTCCAATTGAGCTCTTTGAAGCGCGCGATGAGGTGCAAGTTGAGCAAGCACAACAGGATGATGAAGTGGTTGATGATGAACCTGACTTGGAATCTCCGCAATCATCCGAAGATACAAATTCACCGGTAGAGTCGCCAGCGGATTCCGGGCGTCCTAGTAGAGTTATTAGACCTCCTGCGAGGTATAATGACTATATTACTTCATTTATTCCTTCTGCAAACCATGTTAGTGCATATGTTGCTTTAGCGGAAGAAGATGAGCCGACTTCGTATAAGGAGGCTTGTGAGTCGACTGACGCTGGGAAGTGGCAATGCGCGATGGAGGAGGAGATGGAGTCAATTCGGAAGAACAAGACTTGGGAACTTGTTGATTTGCCGAAGGGAAGGAACGCGATTGGATGTCGGTGGGTGTTTAAGGTGAAAAAGGATACAGATGGGAATGTGGAGAGGTTCAAGGCAAGATTGGTGGTGAAGGGATATGCTCAGAAGCCGGGAATCGATTTCGATGAGATCTTCTCACCGGTGGTTCGTCTTACCACTATTCGGGTTGTTTTGGCGATCGCAGCGGTCATGGATTTGGAGCTCGAGCAGATGGATGTAAAAACAGCATTCTTGCATGGTGACCTGGAGGAGGAGATATATATGTCGCAACCGGAAGGCTTTGTCGAAAAAGGCAAGGAGTATTTGGTTTGTCGGTTGAACAAATCGTTGTACGGCTTGAAACAGGCGCCAAGGTGTTGGTACAAGCGATTTGATTCCTTCATTATAAGTTTGGGTTTTGATAGGCTTGAAGCGGATCATTGTGCATATTTCTGCGATTATAATGACGGGAGCTTCTGTATTTTGTTATTATATGTCGACGACATGGTGGTCGCCGGAAATAACAAGGGCAAGATATCTATCTTGAAGACTCAGTTAGCCGGTGAGTTCGATATGAAGGACTTAGGAACTGTGAATCAAATACTCGGGATGAAGGTACTACGGGAGAGAAAGAATAGGAAAGTTTGGCTTTCACAGAAGAGTTATGTGGAGAAGGTTCTGCGGCGCTTCAACTTGCAGAACGCAAAGCCAGTTTCTACCCCGTTTCCTATTCATTTAAAATTGTCGGCCGAGCAATCACCGGGTACGGAAGCAGAAAAGGCCGACATGGCTCGGGTACCATATTCATCGGCAGTAGGGAGCCTTATGTTTGCCATGGTGTGCACGAGACCCGACATTGCTCAAGCAGTGGGAGCAGTGAGTCGGTATATGGCGAATCCAGGTTGTGAACATTGGAATGCAGTGAAGTGGATTCTCAGATATTTGAGAGGTACTGCGGATTTCTCACTCTGTTATGGTTCTGCGGGTTTGGAGTGCGTCGGATATGTGGATGCAGATTTCGCAGGAGATAAAGACAGAAGAAAGTCTACCACGGGTTATGTTTTCTCCATGGGCGGTGGTGCTATTAGCTGGGAGTCGAAGCTTCAGTCGGTAGTCGCTTTGTCGACGACGGAGGCGGAGTACATAGCAATGACACATGCTTGTAAGGAGGCTATCTGGCTAAAAAGACTTTTAGGAGAATTAAAAGTGAAGCAAGATGTGGTGGGAGTGAATTGTGATAGTCAAAGTGCAATACACTTGGCGAAGAATCCGGCGTTTCACTCTCGGACGAAACACATTGATATTCGTTATCACTTCGTGAGAGATGTGGTGGATGAGGGTTTTATCTCATTGTTGAAAATTCACACAGATGCGAATCCAGCGGATATTTTAACGAAACCGGTGACTCGAGAGAAGTTCAATTGGAGTATGACTTCTCTCGGTCTTGGAGCTACATGAGGAGAGTGGGAATTTGGCAAGATCTTCAATTTTGTGTTTTATGAAATTCGGCACATGTTTTTAAGTGGGAGAATTGTTGGATTATGTAAAATCATGTTTCGAGTCCATATGGATTTGATCCAATCTTGTTCCTAAAGATTAGGGATGATTTAGGAATATCTTAAAGATAATTCTTAAGAGAATATGGACGACGACTAGAAGTGATTTAAAATCTCGGATGGACGGTGGAGATCGTTTCCTATTAGAATTAGGTTTTTAGAGTTATATTAACTCTTGCGATTCATCTTTTATTTTTTAGGGCTTCATTGAAAAATCCTAATTGAGAGGAAAAACGTGGAGAACCTCCGTGAGAGAGTTTCTTGTAATCCAATTTTACTCCTTGTACTTTTGTGCCGTGGATTAATCGAATAACGCATTGAGGTGGTCTTGCCCGTGGACGTAGGTTGACGCATTGTTGGCCGAACCACGTAATTCTCGTGTCCTTGCATTCCCTTATTTGTTTTATTTCTTTAGTTATTCTCGTGCTTGTTTTCTACAATCGTTTTCGCCTACTTTCATCTACGAAAGATTCTGTTTCCGCTGCGCTCGTGTGCTGTGTGGGTTGAGGTGTGCTCGGTAACCCCACGGCCGGTCCCCCTTCATCCCTCACCTCTAGCAAGTGGATCCCAGGGAGCCTGGTTGCCGGGCTCCTCCATAAGTCATTAAAAAATGAAGATCCATCATCTTCTTATTCTCTTCGGGACAGAGGTGACCCCCAACCTATTCTATTGGTTTTTCTTGCTCGTGTAGGCCCTTTCTTCGCTTCCTCACCCCTTAGGATCATCCCTGCATAGCCCTCATCGCCAAAAAACCATCGGGTTGCCAACAAAAGCAACTGCCACGCCAGAACCCTAGTTTGGCCGGTTTTCGTCGCGCGCTGCATTCGACCCTCAAGACTTAGATCAAAGGCGTCAAGAACCTTCTGCTGGACCTAAGGATCACAACCACGATGTTTTATTCTTTTTGGTGTAGCCATTGAGTGCGAAAGTGGAATCCTAACTTTTGGGTTTTTAGCTCCTGGCCAAGGTTGGTTGCCGCCGCCGCTCCCTACCGCCGGCCAACCACGTAGTTAGCTCCTTCTCGTTGAGTGCAAGCTACGAATACCCGCGCATGGGTCTCTGAGCAACCAAAACTCCCTCTTCTTCAACCTTGTTCTTGTCATGACCAAGTTTGGATTTTCCGGCCAACCGCCGTCGGAGCCAGACTTGGTGAGGTCCCTATCACCCAATTAGACCTCCTTCAACTGCTGCTTACCCTAACTTTGCCACAGGACCAGAGGAGTGGTGAGCTCGGCCAACTTGCACTTTAGAGACTTAGCTCTTGGCACCTTACTCCAGTTACTGTTCCGGCAACTGTGCAACCCTCAGAAGGTGAGCCTCTGACCTCCTCGATTCCCTGATTTTGATGCTCATCTCTGATTGCACGGAAAATGATTAGTTGGGTGGTTGTTGCAACTTGAGCCAATATTGATTAATAATAGTTGACCCCTAGATTTTTTTCGGGCCTTGTGCCTTTCCTAAATAGTGAGCACGAGTTTTAGTGCGTCGAGGCTCACCTACTAGTGCTCTCAGTTTGATCCAAAAGTCTTCGGATTTGCGTAAAAAGCTTTAAAACCTAAATAATACATGTAATTATGTGAATATTAGAAACACTAGGGACTTAATTACAAATGTAACCTCATAGGCTACTTAGGGGCAGCGTATACGTGATCTCCGAACTTTTCGTTCGATGTTCGATGGCTTTTGTCAAGTAGAAAGCGAGTCTCGAACCGTAAATCGGCAAAAATCGTCAATTTATCGGCGTTCCGGCGCAAATCGCGCAATTCGATGAACTTATATGATTAGTTGCCACTGCCAAGTGTCCCTGGCTGTTCCTGATGCTATCTTGGCTAGCCTAATGACTTCAGTTTAGCATTAGCGACTTTCAGAGCCGAAGTCGGGTGTCCGAAAGTGGATTTCAGTATTTATGGCACCGATTGAGTATGGAGTTGCACCCAGTGGATTGTAACTGCCCGAACGTCTTAAGTTAATCGTTTTGGGGAAGCTCGTCAAGTTTCATTAAATTTGAAAACCCGTAGTTACTAATCGGACCATAGTTGGTCGGTTGGCGGATTATCGAAAATTTCGACGGATCCCAAGACTTCAGTGAAGTTCTCGTTTAGTTTATCTGTATATAGCGAGTCAGCGGGTTGGGTATGTATAAGTCTTTTATTGACATATAGTTTTGTTTTAGGCCCCAGCAGTCAGAAGCCAGCACGTGAGATATCCAACGGATTTCAATACCGCCTACACTGAGGTGGGTACTTCGGCCCGGGCTTTAGCATCTTGTCACCTGATTGGGTACCGTATTCGGTCGGACCCTTGTGATTCATGCTAGCCCTGGTCCTATCTTTCAGATATATCTCCTTGTTCAGTTATCTACCAGCTTGTTTACTATCATGACATAAACCATAGTTGATTGGCCATTAGTTAGTTGCTTTACAGTTTCACTTATTCCAGTGTCCCTACTGCTTTGTATTGCATGATAGAGTAGGGACTTGTACAGTTGTATAACATGATTAATTATACGGTTACCAGCATCCCGTTGGGGAGTTTTCGGCTTATTGCCGATTATCCGGTCTTTAGACCGCGAGGTTTAGCATCAGCATTATGATCGCCATAGAGCTAGCTTACAGTCACGTACACTCGCGGATTAGCTACCACAGAGGTATTCTTTACCGGTAGAGTGGTCGCATCGACCCATGAGTCCAAGAGTTCACAGTGTGTGTGCAGAGTTATGTCAGCAGATTGGTGTACAGGTAACATTTAGCCTGAGGTCCTCATGATCGAGAGTGGTATGTGATTGGGTATTCTATTTCTAACATTGATGTATAGACTTATTGTTACTGCCTCTTCAATTTTATTGATTTCAATTCAGCATACTCTATTATTGTATACAGTACCTTTTCTATTTCAACACTATTTTACCTTATCAGCTGTTCACATATTTCATACTTGCCTATTACTGTTATCCGTTGATTATTGTATTCAGTAGGTATGACTTGCTGTTCCTCGGCTCGTTGTACCTACTGGTATATATTTAGTTGTATCTCACACCCTTTGGTGACCCATTTTTATAGGTCAGTAGGGTGTTGGGATGTCGGGATGATGTTGAGGGCGATTGCGATAGAGCCGTCTCCTGTTGTCAGCTTCGACTGACCATACTTTTATATTTCAGTTTTAGAGTGAACTTGATTATGTTTAATTGCTTCAGAGTTGAGAGTATTTGTGGATTTTATATTGTCATCTCAGTAGTTGTGGATTTTATGGGATTGTTATTGTTAGTCGTTTATTGCTTAGTAGTATGTTGTGCTTATTGTACTTGTCTAGTCGTGCATGTATAGGGGAGACTCTGTCCGAGTGGACGGAAAATTTTTTATGCATGTGACAATCTGATCACGTCATTAGATTAAAGTTTAAAATTTATTTTTTTTAAAAAAAATTTAGACCGCTCTTCAGAATCCATGGCGTGACAGTTCAAAGTATCTCACTTTTTGCCAATAATTTTTATAATACTAGTTGTATTCATTTTTCTTTGTCACTTCTACTTTGCCTATGTGCGACCAACTTCTCTTTTGAAAATTTCGTTCATGTTTTGATCATTCGTCCATAAATTTTGATTTTATATTAAATTTTTATTTTTTTTGGAGGAGCAATATTTTTAACTCGAAAAGTAGGGTTTGAATAATGACATTGCATATGATAACTAAGATATTGAATAAAATAACAACCAAGATATTTGCATTAAGAAAATTGTTTGAATGTTGATCTTATTTTTCTATTATAAGGATTCACTGAATAGCCTACATATTTTTATTTCAACCTAAAAATAAATAAAAATAAAATAATAAATCTTTATTTAAAAAAATAAAAAAAAACAAAGTAATATCTAAGAAAAAGAAAAAAAAAATAAAGTCGCTTTGTCTAATTTCCTACATACTTTTGCTAAAAATAAAATAAAAAGAAAACTAAAAAGGAAAAACATAAGAAAATAAAATAAAATCGATTTGTAAATCCTTCAACTAGAAAGGGAAAAAGGCAAAATGAAAATAGCAAGGAAAAAGAAAAATAAATATTGCCTGAGTGCTGATTGATTTTTTTTTTTTTTTTTTGGTGATTCATCTAATTACCTACATGCTTTAACTAAAAAAATAAATAAAATTAAAAGAAAAAAAATAAAAGGAAAAAAGGAAAAAATAAAATAAAATCAATTTGTTTTGCTTCAACTAAAAAAGGGAAAAATGAAAAAAAAAAAAAAAAATGTTTGTTTCAAAAAAAAAAAAGGGGGTAAAAAAATGAAACTCCAAAAATTATTAAAAATACAAAATCAATTTGTTTTGCTTCAACCAAAAATAAGAAAAGAAGAAAAAAGCAAAATGGTTGCCTCAACCTAAAAAAATTATGTAAAAAAAATAAAATCTTTTTTTTTCTTCAATCAAAGATGTAAAAAAAAAAAAAAAAAAAAAGAAAAAAAGTAAAATGTTTGCTTCAAATTAAAAGGGAAAATTTTGCTTCAAATTAAAAGGGAAAATGAATTAGAAAAAAAAAATAGAAAAAAAAGTAATTTTGACAGCTGTGGGATTTGAACCCACGCCCTTCCGGACCAGAGCCTAAATCTGGCGCCTTAGACCACTCGGCCAAACTGTCAATTTTGAAAAAATTATAAAACAACTTTTATTTATTATATTTAAATATCTTTCGATTTTACATTTATTCTACTATATAATAAGGATATATTTTGCAAACTATATTACAGTAAAATACAAATTATAGAATGATAAAGTGTTATATAGGATCGCCCTGTAATTTGTAAAAGATATTATGGTGCTCTATTTTTTACAGAGTAGATAATGCTGAGTTCGAATTTTACCGATCTCTTAATTTTATTAAATTTTAATTATTTAATTCAAATTGAAATATTAGATTAATCAAAAAAATTCAAATCGAAACGGGCGCGGAATATATTGAATGGATATGAATCTAGGCACGAGCATTAAATGCATATGAATTTTAGTCCAATCATAAGGCCTTAAGTTCAGACACAGGATGAGAATGGAGTACACAATAATAAATAATATTAAATCGCTAGAGGCCACACAATCTATCACAGTAAAGTTGTTGTGTGTCGAGTTAGAGGGTCGTAATGATTAAATTACTTCAATCTTAGTCCTGGCCTTTTAGCTGCGTTTGGTTTGGTTCTGGTTCGGATATAAAAAAAAAATTAATTATTTCTGAAATAGCTATATAAATTCAGATACAAATAGAAATTAAAATAATTTTATATTTGGTTGAATATAAAAATAGCATCGGAAATAAGAAAAATTATATTTGATAAATTAAAAAAAATAAAAAAAAAATTAGAGGAGATTAAAAATTATATAAAAAAATTAAATTTTATAAATTTAAATATCTTATATTTAAAAAATTTTAATTAAAAAAAAAAATAAGCAACTTTTATACCGAATAATTTAATATGGAGAGGAACAACTATTCCCCTCCATCCAAAACCAAAAAGAAATAAGCAACTTTTATACCCCTTATACCTATTGCCAAACGGAGCCTAAAAGAAACGAATTGTAAATTTTACAATAGGATTAATTTTGTACAGCTTCATGTAAATATATCAAAATAGGAGATATACTCCTACAAAATTTAACTTTTTATATTTATTTCTTTAAAAATTTTAAATTATTTATATATATTATTCTGATTTATTACCGTTAGTTTACTATTTATTTTTTAACATAATATAAATAAAATATTAATTTTGTTCTTACAAATATATTTTTTCAAAAGTTTCAACTATTAATAAAAAGGGGCAATTTCCTATATACCCCTAAAAATTTTTCTGTTTTCAGATTTACCTCTCTTAGAAGGCTAATATTAAAACTACCCTTCTTACGTTCCAATTTCTTTCCAAAATACCCCTGAAGTTAAACTCTATTAGTGTACCGTTTAGAACTGCCGTTATCTGTGTGTAATTACTATTTTGCCCTTTCAAATATACCCTAAACCCTAAACCTTAAAACCCTAAAACCCTAAACCCTAAACCCTAAAATCCTAAAAAATCCTAAACCCAAAACCCTAAACCCTAAACCCTAGAACCCTAAAAAACTCTAAACCCTAAACCCTAAAACCCTAAACCCTAAACCCTAAAATCCTAAAAAATTCTAAACCCTAAACCCTAAATCCGGGCAAAATAGGTATACCTGATAGTTTTCAACTCCGATTATTATTTAACTCTAGTTTAACCCTAGTTAACTTAACAAAGGAAAACGGTAGGGGTATTTTTAATAACGGTGGAACGTATGAAGGGTATATTGGAAAGAAAAAAATAAAAGGGTAAATTAGATATTTCTTCAGATTTCAGGATTACACAGACAATTATTCCTAATAAAAAATATATCTATGATTATAATTAAGTATGATATCTAAAATGATAAAAATATAAATTTACCTTACTCACTAACCGATGTTAAATATTTAACATGTGATTAACTATATTTTTGAACAGATATTAATAATAGGGACATATATAAATAATTTAAATTTTTTTTAAAAATAAATATGAAAAATTGAACTTTACAAAAATATATCTACTATTGAATATATTGAATATATTTACAAAAAGCTGTATAAAATTAACCGTTTATAATATTGCACACTAGTACTAGTCACTGCTCATAAGAACCCTAACATGCTAGATACCCAATAATACAATAAATTAAAGTTTAATGACCGCAGTAAAACACAATACTTAGTTGATCCAATTTCTATATACCATTTATACTTCGAGAAATTATATACAAAATTAAATTCTAATCGGATAGATGTAATCTACAACTCCCAAAAGTTCATTTACTAATATTAAATATTTCAATAAAAAAAAAAAAGAAAGTTGATAATTTGTAATACGTGACAGGTAGACTTTTTGAATGCCATAGATCACACCTAATAAGAAAGGCTATAATTTCAAGATCACTACAATTAAGACACTGGAGTTGTGTGAATAAGATGAACTGAAAAACCCTGCGCAATGAATTGTAATGAAAGAAAACAGTTTTCTAATACAGTGCACAAATTTTTTATATCCAAAATAGAATTTCACAGCACAATTATGTATTCCCTAAGAACTTTGCTTAGATGTAAAACACAAGTTCAATCCAGCTATATTATACAAAGAAGAATGCAAGTAAAAAGGCTCAGTAAGGTAATATTGCATAGAGTATTTTTTTTTTTTTTTTTTTTTAAAAAAAAAAAAAATAGCAAGAAGAGGGGAAAAACATATCACAGAAAAAGCTGGTAGTTCTTTACACTAGCCATGACAAGTAGATTTCTAAAGCATCACAAATCCAACCGCGCCCGGCGACAAAGCAAATGCATTGGTTGTTCAATGTATGTGCTTGCTCAGTAGTTCATAGGTTGAAATTAGTATTATGTAACTACCAAGTAATATAGAGATAGAATGCCACTATCATAAGCATCACAGAGTGTGTTAATGGGTTAATAAATTACTTCATCAACTCAATCCATTTATCTATCGAGAAAAATTACCATGTAAAAAGCTGTACACACCATTAAATAGGTCTACAAGTGTCAAATTTTACTCATTTTTTTCGCCTTGATTTTCCGTTTTAAAAGTTAGTAAACTAGGGGGAAACCCTTTACCAATCTTCGTCGAGGCTAGCTCGGTGGAAGCAAAGCACTGTGCAAACCAGTATGAAAAAGGATGTGAACTCTATGAACATGGCTCCGGTTTCAATCAAGTCAGCATGCCTAAGAATTGCCGGAATAGCAATGCTCCCCACAGCCGATGCACCAGTCAGGAATTTCGCAGCATTTATCCAGCTGAGACAACAACAACAACAACAAAAAAAAAAAAAAAAAAAAAAAAGCAGCAGCAAGAAATCTCTAGTAAAATAATTTCCTCTTGTACATTATTTTATTTTTGAGAAAAAATTTCCTCTTATGCATTATTAAAGCAAAGCTAGCTATGCAAAAAGAATGTTACTAGTGTGATAGAAATGATATGGTATATAATCATGTGAGGGATACCAAATAGAACATGTTCGAACAATTATCCTTTGGTAGCATTCTGGTACGGCGATTTTCTTTTGATTGTGATTGCAAAAAGGGGCTTAGTTTTGTCGATTTCAACGTCTTTGTAATCAAGATACTCCAGGACAATGCATTCTACTCCAAAGACGATTTGCCATCCCACAAAAGTGGCTTGTAGGTTGCATGAACTATGCAGTTGCAGACACCCTCTCATACTCTACACTAATCAAGTAACACGTGCCTTGAGTAAACAAAAAGAATCCAAATATCTGCTAACAGAATACATAAGCTTAAGCAAAACAAACAAGCTGGCATGGAAGAGAGTTTGTAAATTTAGGTTGTTTAAATATAGGAAATCCAATTTCACCTAGGGTGTGTTTGGTTCCTCGTAAAAGCTACCCAAAAACTCTTTTCGAACCTCAAAATAATTTTCCTAATGTTTGGTTTGCACTAAAACAATTTCTGCGGAAAAGTATTTTACAGATTTTGGGGAAAATATAGGTTTTCGCTTTCTACCTCTTTTACGCAGAAAACAAAAACTCGCTCGCTAGCAAATCGCAGCTCACGTGATACTTGCGTCGTGGCCCACGAGAGAGGGTCAGGTCTCATGGACCTCATGGGAGGTACCACTGAAAACAATTTTTAACAGTTTTATGTGGAAACAAATGGCCCCAAGCTATTACAATTGTCTGGTTGGGTTGAGTTGGGTAGGATTGAACTTCATTATTTACCGCTATCCTAACCTGAATCAAACCATATCAGTTAGGAGAGTCCAAGATACTGGTGAGGTTGCAAAATAAATTTGGACAGATAAATGTCATCCACAAACAAAAAAAAATCCAAATTATGACACTAAAAGCAAGTAGTACATAGAGATGTCAACGAGTCGGATTCGGGGCGGATTTTCAAAAACCCGAACCCGAACCCGAACCCGAACCCGACTACCAAACCCGAACCCGAACCCGAATCCGACGAATTTTAAAAATCCATATCCAAATCCGAACCCGACCAAAAATCCAAAATCCGAACCCGAACTCGAAAATCCAAACCCGAAATAAATTTTTTTCATTTTTTTTATAATATTTCAAAATATATTATATTAAATTTAAATTTTTAAAATATAAATTTAAATATAATATCAAATATTTTTATACACATATATTATATAACGTAAAATTAATTCGGGTTCGGATCGGATTCGGGTTCGGGTCGGGTATAATCAAAATTTATATCCAAATCCAAATCCGTCGGGTTTTCATTTTTTATATCCATATCCGAATCCATATCCGTTTAACATCGAGTAAATCCATCCCGTTCGGATTCGGGTTCGGATAAAATTTCGGGTATCCGTACCCATTGACATCCCTAGTAGTACATCGCCCACATGCACGTAATTTGGGGCAACAGTAGGAATATAAATGCATAATATTGAGCTTTGAGTAGTTTCAGTATGAGTTAGCAGTAGCTTAGTGCAAATCAAGCTATCTATACACATGAAAGTTCGTTCCGAAATTAGTAATGTGCTTTATCCATCCTTCACTGATGATTTTTGATAACTCTGGGATTTCAGATAGAAGAGAATCACATATAAGCTGCACACAAAATCGAAATGTAGTTTTGCTATTTTCTATGTTCTGATAACAAGTCTGTATGGTATATTGATGAAAAGTGAGAAGATGAGTCGACCTATCTTCGTACTAGGTAAAAGAAAACAATGTGAAAGTACTGACATTTTGTTACAATGGTTTTAGATAGAATATCTTTGCAAAATTTTGAAACATAAAATAGAATAAGATATTAAAAAAAGAGGAGTAATAAATGTATCAAACTCACCCGCCACCCTCCCTGCTAGTCAAGAATTGCGTGGATCCACCACCAAAAAAGAGGCAGGGCATAGGTACAACGACGTACATTAGAGCTGAGGAAATGACAACTATATTAGTAGCGATGCCAATAATGAGCTCACTAACTCGATTAAGCTCACAAAGCAGTTTATCAGTCACCTGATAACATAGGCCACCAATTGTTGTATAGAGCACAGGCCTGCGCCAGAAGAACAACATTACAAAAACTGTGTTTCTTTTCATGAGTATCAAAAAGAATAGGCTCACTGAACATTAACAACAACTAATATTACTGTTGGACACATGGCTGCATATGTAATTTTGGTCCACACAATAGAAAATGTTTTGACCACAGGAAGAAAAATAGTTAAACATTATGCTCATCAATTTGGATTCAAATTATAACTGACAGCGATATTTGAGCGATTACCTCAAAGGCCAAATAATTTATGTTAATTTAATCTTGAAGTTAGGGGATTTGAATCCACTCAAGTCTACATTTAATTTCAATTGAGACAAATTTAACCAGTTAGTGAGTTTTGTCTCATAACATGTATGGGTGGTTGAGATACTATAAGTACCTTTTGAATGAAAATGAGTCAAAATATGGTTCAATTTGTGTCTGGGATCATACTTAAATCAATTGGATCTAGTTACTTAGGCCATCAGGTGGCCTTTGCGTCAACTATGCTGGCTTAGATGTAAATCTTTGAAAAGCTATGCTTGATCACATGCTTATTAGGATCTTCTGTGGTGATTAGTGGAACATTAGGCTTTTGAGTGATTTTCTTTTGAATGCAATCCTTTTAAAACTAATAGACACAATGTAAGGGGGTCTTTGAAGGGGAAAAAGAAAATAAAGGAAAGAGTCCGGTTTAAAATTTTGAACTGGATGATAGTGTGGGTGGCCTAAATTATTGTATATGACAGAATTAAAAATGAAATAAGAGAATCCTGCCAGTTGACAGAACATCCGTGTGGTTCATATTTCAGACCAATAAAGAAAAGAGGTCACAAGCACTCATTTATCCTTTTTCACTCCTTTTTTCCTCCAAATATCTCTAATCTCTCCAATTCCCTTTTCAATGTCACCCTAACTGCCTCTCCTCTGCTGTGAAACTAAATTTACAACAATTCAATTCAGAAATTCAGTTTTATATTAACAACAAATTGGTTTTGATTATTTTTTCTGCCTCCAATATCTGGACTGACAAGAGAAAAAAGTTGCTGCTTAATAAAATTTGCTATGCAGAATTTTCCTCAGCTCTGATTAATAAGATCCATATTTGTTCCAATTGAAGCCCTCTAATTTTATCTAAGTGAATCAGCATTGTCAAATCTAAATTCATCAAAATAAGTTCCTATCCCCACAAGCTATGTATAGACAGAAGAGCAAAGAAGATAATGATTTTTGCAAGTTGCAATAGATGAGTTCTACTAAATAAGACCAATGAAGGCTGCAAGAAGATATAGAATATCAAAAGATCCAAAGGACGACACTTGCCCCATCAAGCTATTCGAATACGGGAAAATTGCATAGCAATATCTTTGTCATAGTTACAAAAATGCATTCTTCTCACAAACATAGCTACTGAAGTCAATAGGCATAAATGTCAATGAAGATCTAAACCATTAGGTATCAACTATATGTATCCTTTTCCGCCATTCAGTTTTACTGTAAGTTCAGTTCACCATCAAACAAATTAATCAGCTATGCAGGAAAAAAAATAGTTTGTATTGGTAGATAGCTTTTTGTAGCTTAATTTTTAAGAAAGGGTTCAGTTATATATAATAGAAAGATGCACGCAGATTGAAAATGCAAGTTAATTAATAAACTTGGGCCGTGAAAGTGTGAAACACAATAAAAACACGGTAACATAATAAACTGAAAATAGAAGCAACAGCTATGAGCATGTATTTACAGTCTCCAAGAGAGTAAAAAACATGAAATGATTATGCAACGAAGTAGTAAAGTTTATGCCACCTAGATAGAGATAAAGTTCACCAAGAATCACTTATAGGCACAATACTAAGCAATCCAGTAAACAAGCTTCAGAAATATACGCTTATGTGTCACTAAAAAATAACCTTTCCCCAAACGAGAAGCTATGAAACAAGTAAAGGTGCCATACCAGGATTTGCAGAAGAATGCTAGCTGAGAACATAAAAGCTAGTCCAGCGAGCCTTCATGGAAGCAAGAACAAAGCAATGAAAATTCTCTCTAATATGCAATAGATACAAAATAGGCAATTGGGAATTGGGACTTACACTGTAAAAGATGATCGATGTATAACAGTACAATAAACCGCCGAGTCATCATCAAATGCAAATATGTACAAGCAAAGATTACAATCAGATCATTACACCAACATGTAGTGGAGTATGATGGATAGAGTTACAAGCCACGAAGAAGTTAGAGTCAAGAAAAAAATAATACAAGTAGAAGCATAAAATGAACCAAAATATTTTCAATGTTATGATTTAAAAAGCTATGTACGTTATCAAGTTATTGCAATAACAGAGATCGTATCCAAGTACTTCTCAAGGCCGTCTTTGAAACAATGTAGCGGCTTAATCATCATCAGAATTGCCTGGGTACTTTGCAACATATCTAGGCTAGTGCGTGCACGCAATTAAATTATTATTGTCGACCGTCCACTTCAAACTTTACCTACATAACTTCAACAATTAGTAACATCTTAAACCAAGATTCCACAATTCCCAATTCTCAAGAACATTGATCACATGCTGTACGCTTCCCACTGAAGCCTTCTTATAGAAAAACCACTCGTTGCAAATAGTAACCCTAATTTGCAAATGGTCCCGTCGTTCTTAGGCATAAACCAAGCCATAACAGCGATTAATCCAACTAAACCCTAATTTTTACCCAAACCCCAAATTTTATCCTTGCTCTCCAAATTAAACGATTCCCATAATTAGCACCAACATAATCGGATGTCTAATCAGCATAATTCGTAAGAAAGGAAATTGTAATCACTAGATCGACAGGGTACCAAATCCTTCTCGAAAACCCTAAATTTCGGAGGAGAGGGAATGGTCCATGGATTCGACCATCGAAAAAATTGTCGTAAACCCTAGAATCGGATTAGAGACGAAATGGATACACACGATGACATATTGGTTGATAATCGCTATAAATTGAACGAGGAATAGAAGAGATCATTCACCTTCCACGGTCATCGCCATGGTCGAAGCTCTGAAGCAAGGGAAGAGGAGGGGTGGAGCTTCGTGCGAAATGGTTTTACACTTACATTTGTGAGAGAGAGGTAGCCACGTGGATTTCGGGCCGGTTCGGGTTGGATCGGATTTCGGAGGCCGAGTTAACCAAACCCGACCCGAATACGAGTTGGGATTTTATTTAGATAAAAATAGAAAAAGTAAGATTTCCTAATAATGTCAATCGATTCATGGGAAATTTTCAAAAATTCAAACTTGAATCCGTCTACGTACCTGAAATTCGAATTCGAATATGATAAATTTTAAAATTTTATATTTAAATATGAATCCGACCAAAAATTTAATATTCGAATCCGAATCCGAATCCGAACCCAAAATAATTATTTCTTTTTTTCTCTTTACAATAGTTTAAAATATATTAAATTAAATTTAAAATTTTAAAATATAAATTTAAATATAATATTAAATATATATATATATATATATAGAGAGAGAGAGAGAGAGAGAGAGTCCGGCTACTATACTCTTATGAGTAAAATTCTTTTATACTTATAAATTTTCATCTTTTGGATGAAGAAATGTGCGGTTAGGATTATAATAGTCCCTAGGATTTATATTATTTTTCCAACAATCTAGTAAATCCTAGGGGGACCAGTATCATCATAATTGCACATTTTTTCATCTAAGGGCGAAAAAGTTATGAGTACAAAGAGGCTTATACTCATAATTGCACATTCTAGGGGGACCAGTATCATCATAATTGCACATTCTTTCATCCAAGGGCGAAAAAGTTATGAGTACAAAGAGGTTTATACTCATAAGAGTATAGTAGCCCTACTATATATATAGAGTTGTGCTGGAATGCTATTGATAGCACCAGCCCAATTTTACTACCCATTTTGTAGCCCTTGGATTGCATTGAGATTCGTGCAAGCTCTTTAATTAAAAAGAAAAACTTTTTAACCTTTTCTTTTTCTTTTTACTTTTTCTTTTCTTTTTTTTCATTAAAGAGCCTCCACGAATCTCAATGGGATCAAAGGGCTACAAAATGGGTGGCAAAGTTGGGCTGGTGCTATCAATAGCATTCCAGTTCAACTATATATATATATATATATATATATATATATATATATATATATATATATATATATATATATATCCTTCTAGGGTTTACTAGGTTGTTGAAAAAATAATATAAATTCTAGAAATTATTATAATTCTAACCGCACATTGTTTCATCCAAGAGATAAAAATTTATGAGTACGAAAGGATTTTACTCATAAGAGTATAATAGCCGAACTCTATATATATATAAGGGGCAATTGCCTATATACCCCTATTAAGTTCCCAACTTTCATATCTACCCCTCAAAAAATCTGCTCTCTAATATACCCTTCTAAAAACCCAAATTCTTTCTGATATACCCTCAAAATAGGGGTATATCAGAAAAAAAGTGGAACGTATTAGGGGTATATTTGAAAGAAAAAAATAAAAAGGGTAAATCAGATATTTCATCATATTACAGGGGTACACAGGCAATTACCCCTATATATAATGTAAAATTAATTCGGATTCAGATTCAGATAAGGTCAAAATTTATATCTGAATCTAAAACCATCGAATTTTTATTTTTTATATCCGTATTCGAATTCATATTTATTTAATATCATAATAATTCATTCCGTTCGAATTCAGATTCGAATAAAATATTCGTAGCATTAACATCCCTATTCATAGTACCCCTGAATTTGTTTTTTGTTTTTTTTTTTTTAATGCATTGGCCAGCTGCCTGGTGCCTAGTAGATAATAATAGAATTCAATCCAATTCTATTCATTCCAAACAATAGATGAAAAGAATTCAATCACTCTTATTCAATTTATAAGATTAGAAATCAATTCAATTTTATTGTGACTTATAGATTAAATAGCGATGTATCGAGTATATTTATCGCACGGTGTAGGCAATAACTATTTTAGTATTATTTATAAGATTAGATATTAATTTAATTTTATTATGACTTATTAAGTGGTGGTGTTCGAGCATATTTATAAGCACAATGTAGGCAATAATTATTTCAGTATCTATACAATATATAATTTGGCGGTTCCTTCTCCTAAAGTGTCGTGCTACGGTTTATTTGGCTGATGTGGCATGTTGTTGTGGTTCGTGTATTCCTAACCTAGCACCGAACCTGCCCCCCGTCTCTCTCTCCCGCTCCCCGAAGTGACCCTCTCTCTCTCTCTCTCTCTCTCTCTCTCCTCTCTCTTCCGCTCCCCGAAGTGACCCCCTTCTCTCTCTTCCGCTCCCCACCCCGTTTCTCTCTCGCGTTCCCCGAAGCGCCTCCACTTCTCTCCACTCCGTCTCTCTCCGCACGCCCCCCCTACTCCTCGGTCGCTTCGGTTTCCCCCTACTCTCCCCCCTCCCCCCCGCCGCTCGCTCGCTTCGGTTGCCCCCCCTCCCGGCCCGAACGGTGCGCTTCGGTTTCTCTCCGCCCCCCCTGCTCCTCGGTCACTTCTCTCTCTTCCGCTCCCCACTCCTGACCCTCTCTCTCTCTTCTCTCTCTCTCTCTCTCTCTCTCTCTCTCTCACTCTCTCCCCGAGAGCTTCATCCGCCGCGTCTCCTCCGCCGCCCGCTCGCCGGAGCTCGGCGGAGGCGGAGGCGGAGGCGGCCTGGTGCGGCTGATGAACGTGGGGAAGACGCCGCGCTGGTCGGTGATGATCGCCTCCGGGGTGGTTTCGAGGAGGTCCTGGACGGCCCTGATCGACACCACGTCATCGTCGTCCCCACGACCTAAAATTGATATTGGTGTTTTTGATGCACTGAAGAGAAAATAAACGAAAATTTTTTGTTCTTGGTTTCAATTTTTTTTTAACTTTTTTAAAATTTTTCATTTCATATATATACTACGTACGTACCTTGAGATATGCGGTCAAATTGGAAACCATGTATCCTGGAGAACAGAGGAGGGCATCTTATCTTTTCCCAGAAAAGGTATGGAGGGTTCGAGATAGTTCAAAATATCATTAGATCCTGATGCTATGGAGAACACTGCTTTTCTTAAGAATTCGGCTGTATAATTTTCTCCCATTTTTTCCACCATGTGGTTTCTGGTGTCCTCAAAATAGTTGATCTGCTGCCCCAGTGGTATTCTTTCAAGCTATGAAATACTGCTGTGTATGTGCTTGATGAATTTACATTTGGAGCTAACGTTTTTTTTTTCTTTTTTTGAATGCATTCAAGGATAATAGATATAAGTTCAAGAAAGACTGTTAAAGTTTAAATGAGGATCAAATTCTTCTAAATCATCGTAAGTTAAGGGATTGTTCATTTATTTTGTCCACAATAATTGTATCCATATTTGTATTGAGATAAATATGTGGACATGATTTATCTGGACCACATTCAGTATTATGTCATCCCTGGTTCATGTGTTCTTCACTACTTACATTACAGGTCATTGTCTGTTTTGGATTTATATATGCTGATGATATTCTATCAGCTTGGTTGTGTTGGCTTTTGTCTCTTTCAGGACTTTTAGCCTTATTCCATGCTACTGATGCTGAAAATTTTCTGTTTTCACATGACTTTTCTTATGCGTATCTAACAAATTCAGGTAACAGTGAACTTTGATGCTTTACCTCTCACAGAAGGATACATTGAAATATGATGGCATTCTGCTTTTTATCTGTACTTGAGCATCATTTCAGAATCTTCTTATTCTTATTTTTTTTTTCAGCCAGTATTGAAATGTTTTTTTTGCTGTTCATAATTGCTGTGTTAGCATCAGTTAGAAAGCTTGAAAATGCACTGAAATACCGTAGTTAAAAATCAGCATATCTTTTCCTGGTTTCATACAACCACTTGAGGTAATTCCTTTTTATGACTTTTCAGTGCAGGAGATACCAAAGAATATGCAACAATATTACATTCATTCTCTGCCAGTTAGTTTCTCATAACAAATACGTATCTTTCAATTTTTGCGTGTTTTTTAATTTCAATGGAGCGTGTGAGTTCTTTTGGTGATGGATATTGAGTTTGAATATCATTAGATCCTGATGCTATGGAAAACACTACTTTTCTTAAGAATTCGGCTGTATAATTCTCTCCCTTTTTTTTAGCATTTGTTGTGCTTTTGGTGCTATTTTTTTTATTGCCCTATTGATGAGCTACTTCCTCAAGTATGCCATTTGTGCTTCCCTCTGTTGTAAATATTGTTGATTTGATAGCTGCAATTTGTTGATTAAGTAGGCATTATTCAATTTGGAAATGTGTTAGTGTTAATCTTTGTGTTTGATTGGGGAATGAGAATGCAGCTTTAGAATTTTAAGACTTTATAGCTGCAATTTGCTAATTTAGGTGCATTATTCGATTTGGGAATGTGTGAATTCGTAATTAGCTTATAGTGTTAGTATTTGAGTTTGATTGGGAATGAGGATGGAACACTAGATTGTAAGACTTGGTAGCTGCAATTTACTAATTTAGTTGTGTTGTTCCATTTAGAGATGTGTGAATTGCTGATTTGTTTGCAGTTCGGTTTGGAAATGTGTAAATTGCTGATTTGTTTGCAGTTCAATTTGGAAATGTGTGAATTGCTGATTAATTCGCAGTGGTTGAATGCAGAAAGTTGAGTTGTAATGATGTTCGCCTACTCAAGGACAAGTACCCTGACATTGTGAGCCATGTGGTGCTCTTTGCGTATGGTTCTCGACTCCAAAATATAATTTCCTAACTAAAATTTTCTGCTATCATAGGCTATTTACACTGATGTTGCATTGGACCCCTATTCCTCCGATGGGCATGATGGTATTGTAAGAGAAGATGGAGAGTAATTTTTAAGCTTGAGATTTTCACTTTTTTGTTTGAAATGGGGTTTGAAATGTCTATTCTCATGTTATCATTAATCTTTCGAATTTCTCTTCTTATTTTTTTCGCGTGAGATATTTTACTCTTTTCATTCATTCTGCACTTACTTGCTCCAAGCGGTGTAATGGAAACCAGTGGTTTTAATCATAGTCGTCAGAGTGCTGAAAAGTGCTGAAAGATTTGAGGACCTGTGGTGCCATTTAATCTCAAAAGATGTCTACATTAGTTTACACACTCGGAATTCTAACTGAATGTGATGTTTATAAGCAGAGAAAGTTGGTATTATTTTTCTTCGGTCGTATCATCATTTATTTATTCAAAGTGGAGTTTGCCACATCTTAGTCTCTCCCTGTAAGTATTTATGCTGTTTTCTTGCATATATGCTTTTGTTGAAACCACTCAATACTGAGGTAATGAATTTGGTGGCCTTTAGATGGTCCTTCACTTTACAGAAATGTATTGTAGCAGCAATATCTTTTTCTTAGAATGCATTAGAGTGGAATTATTATTATTTTTTAAGATTGTGAAATGTTGCTATGCAAGCTTTAACCCAAATATGTTTTTGTCATGAGACAAAATTAGTGCTTCTTTTCCTGCAGTTAGTTTTCAGGGATTAATTTCCGCTTTCTTTTTATCTCTTTTTGGGTGTATGTGCTTCAGAAATGAGTTGGTTGCAAAGTATGTTTAAGATTCATTGCTTAAATTCACAATCATTTATCGAGGAATCTGATTTCATTACAAACGAAGTATGCATAATCATTTAAGTTCAAATAAGTTTGAGATTGTACTGAGAAATGCATTTGCTTAGTATGTTTTTCATCTGATTTAGGAATTGAATCCTCTTTCAAGGCTCAATCTTATTAGGGAGTGTTAAAATGCTCTGGTTCAGCTTTTCCAGGTGTTATTTGCTTTCAAAGCACATGAGCCATTTCCCTTTGCAGTAGTAGCATGCATAATGCAGTAGGGCTTCTAATCTTTTCATTCAGTGAACATTAGATTCCAACCAATCTTACAAAATGGGGGTGGATTGAGAAGCATGATGATCATTACAATAGCAACTAAAGCATCAAATACTTGAATAGCCCCATACATAAATTTTAGATTTTAGAACTTGATAAATTAAGCAGGATGAAGTATGAAAAAGTACTGTCTGTCACAATATAGCCTTATGAGCTATTTTTCCACACCGACTAATTGGCAAAATTTTTTTAAAAAATGTCTGTACTACCAAATAGGCCCGTGCTGGTGCTGATGTTGTTAGTCCGAGTGACATGATGGACGGTCGTGTGGGAGCGATTCGTGCGGCCCTTGATGCTGAAGGTTTCCATGATGTCTCCATTATGTCTTATACTGCAAAGTAGGTACCGTATTCTTTCTTCATTTTCATATTCCTGCAATCAGTGTATATTTTCTCAATTATAAATTTTACTAATTCTACCACTCCCTTTTCGAGAAGCTCTTGATTCAAATCCACGATTTGGGGACAAGAAAACGTACACGACCGTTATTATTGATGTTATGAATTTGATTATATCAAGTGACGTACTTGGCCAACACTAAATGTTTATCTTGCTTCTTCGATTAAAGTTACCAGATGGACCCAGCCAACTACAGAGAAGCCCTTATAGAAGCTGAAGCAGATGAGGCTGAAGGCGCAGATATTCTTCAGGTGAATTTACTTTCAATATAAACCATCTTTTTCCTTTTTAAATTAAGGGGCCTCTTTCCTGCGGCTTTTGGTTTACAAGCAATGTGCTGCTGTGTGATAGGTGAAGCCAGCATTGTCGTACTTGGATGCCGTGCATCTTCTTCGAGACAATTCTGCTCTACCGATTGCGGCGTATCAGGTAAATTCTTTCGCTTATAAATTCGACTTTTCTTCCTTCTGGTTGCAGTTCACATAGAACTTTTCATCTGTAAGTAGCTATACAAATGTTTAACGAACACAAATTTCACAACATTTATTCGATTCTTTTGTTGGTTGTCAGTTCTACCAAAAGGATCAGCCTGAAATTGAAGAACAATTAGTTTTGACTTCTTCTGTACATACTCAAAATGACATATTTGGAGAGGTATCTCTGTCGGGAATAACACATTCTAGGTATAGCTAAATTTTTTATTCTCCCTACGTGATATTGCATGTATGAAATACTATGTTTTAGTTGCTAATGTATTGCATTGGCTTTTATCAGATTGTCTACAGATGTTGCTAAATTACCTTCAGCTATTGAAGAACCACGCAGAAAACGTTTTAGGTAATTTTGTTGTATGAACATCTTTTTGACCAAGCTTTTCATAAAAAAAATTTTCATTTTTTCTTAACTTTTCATCTGTTGGCATTGCAGGCTCTCGGAAGATAAGGAGGCATCCACCAGCAACAAATAATTAGGCTTTTTCTATGAAGAACAATCAATTAGACTACTTTACGTTTTAATTATGCATATTTTTGGGGTTAAATTTGAGGTGATGCTATTTGTTAGTAAACAACTGTTATTTGTATTAATTGTACTTTTGTGCTTTTTTTTTTCCCCTGACTTATAAATTTAAAAACTTTATAATATATTAAATAATACTATCTTTATAGATAATTTATTATTCATTGCTTAATAATTATTAATTATTAATATTAATTTGCATCAATTAGTTCGGCCGCCGCGAAGCGTGGGTTCTTTAACTAGTTAGGTATTATATATGGGCCTAGCTTTGTTGAGAAGCAGCTCAATTAGATCTTATCAAAACATTGTGACATCCCAATAGCCCCACATTAGATGAGAACGTGGTTGTGATCGGATATATAAGAGACATGAAAAATTAGTAATAATAATTGGGCTTAAGTATTTTGGATTGTGCTATGGGCCCAACGAGTTATTATTGCTAGTGTATCGGATCGTTATATTTAGTATCAGAGCCAACCATCAGTCGGAAGTATGTAACGAGTCTCGGCTAAAGCAGGGTCTGAAAGACAAGGTCACCCAAAAGTGTATGATGAGTCTCGACTAAAACAAGGTCTGAAAGACAAGGTAATGAGCAATATCAGGGGTCTGAATGACGAGGTTAGTGAGACAAATCTTACATCGCCGGGTGATTTTGAGCTGTGTGTGGTTGGGCTGACGAGGACATCAGGCCTAAAGGGGAAATTGGGCTTAAGCATTTTGAGCTGTGTTTAGAATCCCACGAATTATTATTGCTAGTGGGTCGGATCGTTATAAACAGTTTTATAAATCGTATAATTGACTTTGCACTCAAATTAAAAAATATGCTTTAATTTAAGATTGTGTTTGAATGTATGAATATTTTATTTAGTATATTATCTTAATTTATTTAAATTTATTTTATGCATTTGGTCGATAAAAATTTAAAATAAAATATTCAAGTATTTTTTTTTAAATAAAATAAATTAATTTATAAATAAAATATACTAATTACCAAATTATAAAAGTGAAATCTTTCAAAAAAATAGAAATAAAACTTCCTACTCACTATTATGCTAAAAATATTTTAATATTAAATAAATTATTCTTAAGTAATTTATTTATGTATCTAAACAATATTTAATTGGTTGACAGAATTAAAAAAGCAATCATACTAAATAAATTATTTTTAAATAATTTATTCTTATATTTAAACAGTTTCTAATTGTATAAGATATAATCACTCGTTATATTAAGTAATTTTTTTTATTCATTTCATTAGTGGGATGCAACATGTACATTTTTTTTTTTTTTTTTTTTTTTTGAGCATACAAATAATATTTGCCTATCACTCTATCACATAACAAAACACTCATTCAAGATTTGTGTGTGTATTTTTTTTGGTTTAATTTTATATAGTTTTATATAAGAAATAATTGTCTGTGTAACCCTGAAATATGAAGAAATATCTGATTTACCCCTCTTATTTTTTTCTTTCCAATATACCCTTCATACGTTCCACCGTTATTAAAATACCCCTACCGTTTTTCTTTGTTAAGTTAACTAGAGTTAAACTAGAGTAAATAATAATCGGAGTTGAAAATTATCAGATATACCTATTTTGTCCGGATTTAGGGTTTAGGGTTTAGGATTTTTTAGGGTTTTAGGGTTTAGGGTTTAGGGTTTTTTAGGGTTCTAGGGTTTATGGTTTAGGGTTTTATGGTTTAGGGTTTAGGGTTTAGGGTTTTAGAGTTTAGGGTTTTAGGGTTTAGGGTTTAGGGTTTTAGGGTTTAGGGGTTTAGGGTTTTAGGGTTTAGGATTTAGGGTTTAGGGTATATTTGAAAGGACAAAATAGTAATTACACACAGATAACGGCAGTTTCAAACGGTACACTAACAGGTTTAACTTCAGGGTATTTTGAAAAAAGTTAATATAAGAACTCTAGTTTAACCCTAGCCTTCTAACAAGGGTAAATCGGAAGGGGAAATTTTAGGGGTATGTAGGAAATTGCCCCTTTATATAAATATATAGAATAATAGATATTTCTATAAAATTTAACTTTTTATATTAATTATTTTAAAAATTATAAATTATATATATATATTTTTCTGATTTATTACTGTTAATATTTTTTTTTAACAAAATATATATAAATTGCCAATTTAGTCTTTTTAAATATGGTTATAATTTTCTAGAGGATAAAAATATATATGAATAATTTAGAATTTTTAAAAATAAATATAAAAAATTAAATTTGATATATCTGATATTCAATATGATTTTTTTTAATTTTGTTTTTCTGTAATTTTATACGATCAATACGCTCGTCGCAGTACCGCACCGTAGGCCGTAGCCGTAGCCGTAGCCGTAGCCACCCTGTTTCGTACGACTAGGGTTTAGGTTTAGGGTTAGGGTTAGGGTTAGGGTTGGAGTTGGAGTTGGAGTTTAGGGTTTGAACCTTCCCCTCGCCAATACCATCTCCCTCCGACCCCGCTCTTCTCCGTCCCCCCTCGCTCGGAGCTCCGGCCATGGCGCGCCTCACCCTGGATCAAATCGCCCGAGAAACGAAGAGCAGCGGCGGCGGCGGCGCCACCTTCTCCGCCGCCACCGCCACCGCCGCCCTCGTCCTCTCCCACCGAGCCCTCTCCGACGTAAGCCGATCACGAACTCCTCCTCTTCCTTCTCTGCTCCTCCTCTTCCTCCTCCATGTAGTTGTACTCTCTACTGATGCTTCTCTGGATGTAGGTCTCGTGTTTGAGCGATTTCAAGAACTTGGAGCGGCTCGATCTCAGCTGCAATTGTCTCTCGACACTGGAGGCGATTTCTCTTTCGATTTCTTTTACAATGCATTTAGTTATATTTTGAGAGTTTTTGTTTTCATCATGAAATTTGCATGGTAAATTGCATCACTAATCCTTGAAGAACTTTTAGCCAATTTTTACGCTTGTCCGCAAGTGTGTAAGTAGCTTGTTAGGTCTGAATCACCGGCCGGAATTGTTCAATTTCAAATTACTTATAATAGTGCCCTGGTGATTAGAAACCCAAGTAATTTCGCATCTTTCCAATATACGAGTTTTTGGGATATGCCGATACTGCCAATTTGGTCGGTTTAGGCACGCGCATACACCTGCCGAACGAGTAAAACCTTTCTTACCCAAACGATGTGGAGAAATATTCCAAAATGTACAAACATATACGAAGAGATACATGTAATATCAGAGTACAACTACTAATTTTTTAAACAATCAACCATGAACCCATCAAATCTAAAGAAAGTTGATACATTAACTAGAATTGAAACTTTATTTACAATTACATCAATTGCTTCACAAAATATTACAAGTTTTCTTTGTAATTACAAAATTGGGTTCCATTAGACCTCGCTGGGTCCACTATTCCATGACGTGCTTGTTGCGGTCATGTTCCTCATCGACGATATCTGGATCCAAAAAGATGTAACCATAGAGGGTGAGAACTACGAATAGTTTTCAGTAGGTGCAATCATCGAGAATAATGTTCTACACTCATTTGGTTCAAAGAAAGCATTAGTAGCGTGATATAAATAACAACAATTATTTTTATACTAGTATGCAATTAACCAATTACACTACTAGACTCATATGCATCACTATGCCACTATGCTACTATACTACTATGCCACTAATCGTAGACCACATATCTACCCAATCGTTCTCGGTTTCCCCTAACCAACTTGTGGTTTGAGTTCTATACCGAACACACCTCATGGAGAGTCGATTGCTCGCCCACCTCTCCAATTGGTAGGTACATAGAGTTTGTTGCTCTCGACATACCATGTACCTCATAGAAGTCGATTGCTCGCACACCTCTCTTGGGAGTCGATTGCTCACACGACTCCGACATAACTTTCGACACTTGCGAAAGGTTCCTTTACATTTTCCCACACACACCCTAAGTTCATGACTCTAGGGTTATATAGCACATGTCGAATGAGCTCCAACTTGTTCTCTAGCTTACGTTTAACCTAGTGTTCATATATCTCTAAGTTTCATCTTAGATTTTATCTAAGTTAGATTCCACACATTTTAGCCTTTATCTAGCCTTTCATTTTCATTTCATGCATGTATTCCCTTTTTTCCCATTTTGCTACATATAGGTGACAACCCTAATTTCTACCTCACATGCAAGAAATCATCGTTAACCTCTTAATACCTACACTATGAATGCTTTTAATCCAAAGAGACAATGGAGTAAGAGAGATATCACCCTTTTCGGTGATATTCCCTACCTTAGCTAGCTTCTCCACCAAAGGTTGGTTTTGATCTCTTGAAACCCAAGGAGAAACCCAAAAAATGGTTCCAAATTTTCAATACCATTAGAAACCTAAAAATTTTCATTTGAACCCCTAAAAACCAAAACCCTAAAAATCCTAACTTACCTCTCTTGATGCAAGCCAAAACTTGGGAGAGGAGGGTCTTTCTTCCTCCTAGAGCTTCCTCTTGAAGCTCTGCACCAATTCCTAGCCTCCCAAGAGATCAAACCTCAAGATCTTCCAAGGCTAGGGATCTCTCTTTTGGGTTCTAGAGAGAGAAAGAGAAGAGAGGGAGTGAGAAATGAGGAGTGTGGGGTGTTTGGTTGTCGAGTTTGGGGTTATAGGGTTGTTTTAACCCTACCTTAACCCCCCATTTAACCATGGTTAGAAATTCCCAACAACTGCTGCCCGTAGCTTTGAGTACCTGTACTCGGGTTTTGATACCAGTATGCGGCCCTCAATTCCGACACTCTCCCGCTAGTTCCGCAGAACCTAAATGTTGGATTTCTCATTTTTCTACTAAGTGTCGATATCTGACAACATCAATACTGGTATGCACACTGTTCCAAATATCACTACCGGTACTGAGCCCCAGTTCCGCACAATTCGAAGGTTTGCTTATCCTCCGCGTAACTGAGTTTTGATACTCCCTTTTGGGTACCGGCACTCAATACAGAATATGCAATTTTTGCAGATTCGAACTTCCAAAGTTCGTTTTCACATCGAGTTTGCGCTGAAAATATTCGGTTAACTCCCGAACACCTTCAGAACTATTGGGATGGTTTCCAATCCATTACTCACTAGAACTTTGCAAATTTGCAAAAGTTCGGAGCATTACAGACATTTTCACTCTAATCCTTCATCCTTGTCATCACTTTTTCGGGAAACATGATGGCCTACAACGACTGCATTCGTACCTCTTTATTCTTTACACTGTGGATTCATTTGCTGTCAGTCTCATCGCATATTTCGATCCATGCCGCATCCCTTTACTTGCATAGTGGACAGTTACATTGGAAGTATGAGATGGATGGAGTGCCGATGCATAATGATGTACAAATGTCCAGATGCATTGAGTGGTAGGGATAAATTTTCTTCTAAGGCAAAGATTAAAGTGAAGCACTTCCAAAATGCTGGGGTTTTGGGTTACTTTATAGTTCATGGAACTAATTGGCTAAAAGTTCAGGTACAAGTTCGCAATTTACCCAAAATTAGTAGGAGGATAGGGTATTGCTAACTGACCTGTTATTAAATCGGTGATATACTTTTTTTTTTTTTATTGATGGATGATTGTGGCAGGGTTTGGCTTTGTGCGTTAATTTGAAGTGGCTTTCTGTCGTAGAGAACAAGCTCGAAAGCTTGAAAGGGATTGAAGGCCTGTCAAAGCTCACGGTAAGTTTCGGTTGTTCTTCATCATGATAAACTATGTTGGCCTGTTATAATGTAGAGGTTATCTTGTTTGCTCTTCTTCATTTACTTATTTTTCTTTCGTATTGAACTACTTTTAGGGAATGGAGAATATATTCAGTAGTACCTCGTTGAACTAAGCATTTGTTTAGGTTCGTAAAAGTGGTCACACGGAGCTGTGGACCATTAATCCCAAACAATATTTCTGAGATGAATTAATATTGTATTGTATACATCAACGCTTTATATGTTTAAGTAGACCATGCATTAGTAGGTTATAAGATGTGATGTTAGCTTTCTACTCCAGCATAACCTAGGTGGGTAAATAGAAATGAAAAATCTTGAGTGTTTAATGGATAATTTGTACTTTTGCTGTTTTTTGACAAACAAGAGTATTAGCAACACAACTCCATATTATTCTAATCAATTTGTTTTCTTTATGCATATATAGGTTTGAAGTGCCGCCCCGTGCCGTTCTTCATGGGGCGGCAAGTACCGTGGCCCTAATATAGGGGCACAGTGTAGGGGGTGTCTCTTAGGACCCTCCGGTGTCGGCGATACCCTATGGGTATCTCGCGAGACTTCGCGATACCCATAGGGTATTGCCGGCACTGCCGTGCCGACCAAATTTTTTTTTTCCTTTCCATACATATTATTACCTGTTATTGTTTTTTTTTTTTTTGCCCGTACCATTTTTTTTTTTCTCTTTCCACCCGTGATGATTGCATATGCACATTACGTACGACAATACAATGAGATATTACCTGTTATTACCTGTTATGATGACTGTTGTCGATCATATCCGCGATCTAATTGCATATGCACATTACGTACGACAATATAATGAGATATACCGGCAATATATGATTTTCTCACAGAACCACCAATAGCTATACCAACATTGTCAAATAAATTTGGTATCTACAAATCACAATATGCCATATGATCGACTGCGACAATCTATGTGGAATTAAGCAGTCATATCTCTGTAAATATGTAAATTTAAATAATAATTATATTCGTGAATTTTATTATTATATTGTAATTTCTATTCTTTATGAAGTATAGTTGTACTTTGTATATAAAAAAAGTCATCAATATATTAATTGGTGAGTATAGTAAGCTATATATAGCCAATATTTATAATTATTTGACTAAAATTTTCAAAATAATATTATAAGAGCTTATTGGGAACAAAATAACTAAAATAAAAACCGTGCCAGAGCGTGCCACTGGGAGATCATTCGTATCTATCGGTACGCAATTGTGCCACGTGTCGGCACGGAAGCGTGCCTGTGCCACACCGTGCCAGGCGAACATCGACACGCCCCCGTGCCACGGTACTTCAATCCTTGATGCATATATAATGTCGGAGAAAAAAAATGTTGCTGATTATAAAAATATTTCTTTTTAGCAGATGACATTGAGATTTAGAAGATAAAACACAATTTTGGTATGTATATATAGTTGCCGATGTGATTTGTTTGTAAGATTATACCTCTGATCTAAAATTTAAGTCTTCTATCATTATTTTATGAGATTTTTAATATTTGCTGTTCATTTTGAGACTATTTGTTCAATAAGCAAATGATGTCGAAAAATCATGAAATTTGGTTTTTAGATGGTTCCAATAGTGAAGATCGTGTTTAACGGAGCTTACCATCGATTCGGATGTCCAATCATCGAAAACAACCTTGAAGCACGGAGGCCACTGTGCTTCTAAAAGTATTCTAGCTATATATATATATAGAGATATAGAGAGAGAGATAGAGAGAGATATAGATAGAGATAGAGAGCTAGGCTAGAATACTATTAATAGTACCAAGTTATTGGTGCTATTAAGTTTTAAACCGTTAAATTAAAAGATGTGTGGTTGAGATGATAGTGGGCCCCTTGAGTTTAATGGGTGGTTGGGGAAATAGTAAAATCTAACGGATGAAAATAATTAAAGGGGTTGATCTAAGGGTAGAAACTTGATAGCACCAAATGCTTGGTACTATCGATAGTATAGTAGCCGGACTCTCTCTCTCTCTCTCTCTCTCTCTCTCTCTATATATATATATATATATAGAAAGTATTATAGTTAGACTTTCTCAATTGATGATTGGTGTTATCAAACGTTATCTAAATAGTATAAAGAATTTTTTATCAAAAGTTTAAGTGATTTGGAATGTTCTGCTTTGTTAAACAAGCAAACGACTCATATAGGCCCTAAAAAAATATCGATTTTGGGATCCTTGGTCGCTACATAAATAATTTTAAAAATTATAAAATTTGGTTTCTAAACACTTCAAATACTCTAGATAAACTTTAACGGTACGATCATCGATTTGGAATCCTTGTCATAAAAAATGACTTAGGATGAAGGCCTCCGTCCTCCTAAAAGAATAGTAGCTGGATTTTATACACACACACACTATTTTTCTTGAACTTCAGAATAGCTGCATATAATAACAACTATTTATCATTGTTCTTTTTTGTTGATTTAAGGTCACAAGACTATGGTTTTTCCATCCTTTTGGTATAGGTGTTAAATGCTGGCAAGAATAAACTTCGAACAATGGATGAGGTTAGATCTGCAACAAGCTTGCGAGCTATAATTGTTAATGGTAATTTCTGATAAATGCTCCAGGCTCCCTTATCTTTCTGTCGTCGGTATACTGGGAGTTGTATGTTGGTTGCATGGAGGAAAGTAAACTGGTAATAATATTTTTTTTGTACTGTGTATACTGCAGACAACAGTATATCTTCCATCTGCAAACTTGACGAGCTGAAGTATTTGAATACACTTGGTAAGCTTGGCATTTCATATGTCTGTCTAAAAGAATGAACTTGATTAGCTGTTATGGGATAATTGAGACATTGATTGTATTCTTGGAAAAGCAAAATGCTTCACATGAGAAACTGGCAGCCTTGTTGTGAAATAAGTGGTTTTGGACGGTATCATTCTCTTTCTAAAATTCAACATTGAGAAAATTAGCTGGGGGAAACCGCATAAGTTGGCCTTAGGAGTTTTGGCTCTCCACTTCTCAACCAATCCACAGAAATCTTCAATAGCATTTGTTACCAGGAAGAAAACGTAGGAATTTTGGCACTCCCGCCTTCTAAGCCAATCCACTTCAGATATTCAACAAAGTTTCACGTGGTGATGTAATTATTATGGAAATTGAAGTTCGATGCGCTAATTGAAACAAGTTGAAGTCTCGGTTGCCAAAATGAAAATTTACCTTAATTTCAGTGGCTATTAGTTTCATTTGCCGTTATATGTTGCTTATGTGGGGGTAGAATCAAATAAGTACTCATAATTTGTTTGAAAATGTATTCGTTACTGATGCACTGTGGTACAATCTGTTTCCAAATATTGTCGTGTTTGTATCTTTCAGATTGCATTAGATCATTCAAATGTCATTATTCAATAATTCCCTTTGATGTTCTTGTAGCAGTACTTCACTCTTTTTTTGGCACATTCTCAATTATGCTTTTGCAATACTATTATCCCATGTAGGAAGCAATTTTCTTATGTATTCTTCTTGTATATAGTTCTCTCCAGAAATCCTGTTCTTGATATTGGTGATTCACTGAGGATGGTGAAGACTATGACGAAAGTAAGAATTCAGCTATAAAAGTTATGATGGCTAAATAAACTCATCTTATAAATTACTAAGTGTATTCTTGGCATATACTTATTTTCAGCTGTCCCTTTCTCACTGTGAAATTCAAAATATCGGATCTTCTCTTGTGTCATGTGCGGATCTGAAGGAAGTCAGACTTGCTTACAATAAGATCACTGTATGTTTCATTCTAATTCTTTTAAACTTTTGCTCAAGTTTTTATTCATATTGTTACGTTAAATTGTTGTGATTCCATGCTTTCAGCAAACTCATGGCAGAGCTTAGATAATCTTCATGTGTGTAGTTCATTCCAATTGGTGCAAGCTATTACCGATGCTCTATTTTTCGGTCGGCGGGCTGCTAGTTGGATAGTTGGTTGGTTTGGACTGAAATAAATAAGTGCTCAAAGGTGAAATAATACAAAAAGGGTGGTTGCTGTCCACTTTGTCTCCTACACTAGTACATAAATATGATAGCTAAACTTCTTTCCAGACTTGCGTATATTTTTGAAAAGAATAATATAAATTGATCACTATAACACATTAGCGTAATATAAATCAGTATAATGGTACTAATGATTTTCTTAACAATGATCATATGTCGGAAGAAATCATTTATTCCAAGGACAATATATTATCCAAAGCTTACATTTTCATTTTTGGGAAACCTATATATGCCAAATGCTTGATGATAGCCATCATCATTTTAGTGTTTAAATCACAGGCATCTGCTTGATGGTAATAGGATTGTGATTGGATATATAAGAGATGTGGACACTAATAATAATAACTGGGCTTAAGCATTTTGGGCTTGTGGTTTAGGTCCAACGAGTTATTATTGGTTGTGGGTCAGGTCGTTACATTTGGTATCAGAGCCGGAAGTATGTAACGAGTCTCGGTTGAGGCAGGGTCTGAAAGACATGTTGACAGGCTATGTCTGGGGTTTGAATGGCAAGGCTAGCGAGACAAGTCTCACATCGCCTGGTGATCTTGGATTGTGTGTGTGTTTGGGTTGACGAGGACGTCAGATCTAAACAGGGGAGTCTGTGACATCCCTAATAGTCCCACATCAGATAGGAATAGAATTGTGATTGGGTATATAAGAGACATGGACACTAATAATAATAACTGGGGTTAAGCATTTTGGACCGGTGGTTTAGGTCCAACGAGTTATTATTGCTAGTGGGTTGGGTCGTTACACACATGCTTGAAAATGTTCAGCTACCTAATATTCTTCCCTCATCTTTAATTGTTTGAACCATTGCTTACCATGATTCCAAACTACTATTGTATTTCTTGCTTCTTTTGTTCTCGATCTTTCTTTGTTGTAATGCTGTTTTATTTTTGTCGCCTGATCTCTGGCTAGGTTTTGCTTGTTCATTAATCATTACCTTAATGAATGAAGCAGGTTGAGGCACTTCTCTTCATTGGAAAAAAAAACAAGACTGCTCTATACCTTTTATTAACCTTTTCTATGCTTTGATTTTTATAGTTCCCACCTTTTTGAGTTTCTTTTGCTATTGCCGATTTATTCCCATTTGTTGCTTTATCTGCAGACCATCCCGGCTGAGTTGGTCCGGAATGTCAAACTACGAAATTTGGATCTTGGGAACAACTTAATTGAGAACTGGTCAGATTTAAAGGTTAGTGATTTCCTTTTCAGGCTCCTTTTTAATACATTTTAGTATGTACCTACATTCAGTCAACCATATCTGAAGTTCCATTTTCCTGATAGGTCCTTTCTGCATTAAAGAATTTGAGGAACCTTAACCTACTGGGAAATCCTATTGCTGAGAAAGATTACTTAGCTAAAAAGGTGAAATTTACCCTCCATCTTTCATCATTTTTTTTTTTTTAGTTTTTATAATCTATTAGGAATAAAATCCCTAGTGCATTGCTTCGCACACTTATTCAGGTCAAAAATTTGGTGCCAAAATTGCGTATTTTCAATGCCAAGCCCATTGAAAAGAGCAGCGGGAGTGAGAAAATATCTGTAGAAAATAAAACTCCTCATGAAAAAGTGGATCCCTCACCGCTTAGTACTGCCAAAATTAATGTACCAAAAGAAGGAAGAAAGAAAGATTCCAAATTAGACACGAGGAGTTCTAAGAAGTTGGCAATAGAAAATGCAAGTGAGGAAGGTAATGAAATCCAAGCTGTTAGTGAGACAAAGGAAAAGAATCTGAAATCAAGTAAAGAGGCCAAAATAAAAGATTCAACACAAGTAGAGGAAATTAAGGACAAAAAAAGGAAAAATCCAGTGGATAAAGAACAGAGCAAATTCGAAGGTATCGACGATCCAGAAACACCTTTTGCGGACTTGATATTTTCCAATATTCGAGACTCGGACCCAAAGCAAAAGCACCAAGAAGCAGTTTCAAATGGAGAGTTGGTCGAATGGTTGGTGGTAGATCATGTAAAGAAGAAGAACAAGAAGGGAAAGGATAAAAGTGCAATCGTGGGCCCTCCGGCGCTCAATCTCTTGTCTACCGTCTCGGAAGTTGGAATCGGTGGGCCATCGACATGGGATTAGTTTAATGCCTTTCTTATAAACTTTTGCCTGCATGGGATTAGTTTGATGTGCTCAACATTGCATCGCATCGCATGCTTTCAATCTATTCATCAGAAAGAAAATAATTTCTAAAAATCAAGAAAAGGCTGCGACTCATTGGACAGCGGAAGTTGAGCAGTGAGTTGGGATTGTAGGGTGGGTATCATGGTTATGCATGGGTGGGCATTTGATTTCTTTGAAGCTGAGTACATTAACCTTGTGAGGTCTGTTATCTTCTTCACTTGCATGCATGTTGGCAAGGTTGAATTTCTCTGCACTCTCAAATGTGATAAATATTTAACATGTTGAACTGACAAGTTGTTGAATTGAGTCTATATTTTGATAGAGAAAGATGTCAATGAGATTCTGTACTTTTTTAAAAAATTAGGCCTTATTAGGCTTGGAGAAAGGGAAAGGGAAAGAGTCCCTGGTAAACAGTGTTCTTGTAACTACCAACAGCTATATTGTCTTGTAGAGATTTGCACTTTATTTTATGGCTTTCCTTTTTTTTTTTCTTTTTGAGTTAAAAATCATTTTTTTGTGGTTAAATTCATTTGTTAGCTGATTCATTGTGTTTTATTAGGCATACAGACACTTTTTTATTTATTTTCCCTTGGTATATGATGGATTTTAATTTTTTTTTAGATGTGTTCCACATCACAAGTTCCTATGTATAAAGTATAAACTGAACAAATCTTATTTTCTCATTTTCAGCTGCATTTTTCTTTTGGGGCTAGTATTTGGGGTGAGTTTTTAAAAGAGGAATGCTACATATACATCCCAAACAGGTGTACATTATATACCCTACAGGGTGATTTTAATGGTCACTTTAAGTGACCTTTTATCACACCCCCACTCATTGGATAAGGGTCACTTTAAGTGACCTCTTACCACACCTCCACTCATTAGATGAGTGGGGTATATGATGTACATATGTACATTTAGTATTTTGCTTTTAAAAATCTGCACTCAAATCTGACCGGCCGAATCCGAATTCTGTGGGTTTTAAAAATTGATATCTAAAACTTAATCCGATAAAAAAAATTCAAAATGTGAACATAAAAATTCGAACCCAAAATAATAATAATTTTTTATTATATTTCAAATTATATTATTTTAAAATTTAAAATTTAAAATTTAAAAATATAAATTTAAAAATACATTAGTGTAATATTTGAGAAATTTGAATTCAGAATCAATAAAGTAGTCAAGTTCAAAAAGGTTTCAAGGGCCTTGACGACTGTATAAATTGATACAGTTGAAATAGTGGATGACTTAAAGCGAATGATAACCTTATAGATTTATTGGATTTACGATCAACATTGGCCAATCGACCGTTCGGAATCCGATTCCGACGATCCAAGTAGTTGATTTGATCGGCCTCAACGATCTGAGCGCAATGGCGTAGTCGAAATTTACGTTCGACGGCCCTAGAACCTCGAAAAGCGTGCCAAACTATAAATATTGTTGTATAAGATGGATATACATTTTATCTGGACCTATATTCAACGAACCAAAATCGCTACTCGATAGGTCTCGTCGAGCTGGGCGTCGTGTCGAAGTCCGTTTTTTCGGTTGGCGACCTCGAAAAATGCAAAAAATAGCAAAAAATATAGTATTTTGCACATGAGACCCTATATTTTATGCACCGAAATACGTGCAACTTCATGGAGAGGGACCTTGATGTAAATTACTCATCCTGTGAGGGACCTAGCTCATAATATTATGTGTAGAGGGATCTTTTGGCATATTGTCGCAAAATCTATATATAGATGCATTAGGGTTTCTTTTTGGAACCCTAGACGAAACCCTTGCACCCAGCTGCCACCTTTGGTCTCTTCTTCTTCCTCTGTCTCTCTCCCAGACGTTACACCGCCGGCCGCCGCCGCCCTTCGCCGGAAAAGGAGAGGGAGAAAGGTATTGCCTTGATCTCGGTTTGGGTTGAGAAGAAAGCAACCAAAAGACTGGGGATTGCTCCAGACCACAACTGAGGACACCTTTGTTCTCTGGTGACCCAACCCGAGGAGAGCCAGAGTCGGGCTCCGCCGCACGCCGCTGGTGGAAGCACCTTCTCTTTTCTTCTTCTTTCTCAAACCGAGGTAACCCGAGTTCCTTTTTCTCGTATTCTATGGCACCAAGACCTTTCCCAATCTTTTTCTGACATCAAGAGGGTCTCCCCTATGAAGCCCCAAACGTTGGTGTGCCCCGGTTCGCCGGCGGGAGCATCAGGGCTGCCGGAACCCTAGATCTGGCCGGATCTGCGTGGGGGTTTCATCTAACCATTAGAAATTAGATCGGGCACGTTGGGAAGCCTCTGCTGATCTCCAGAAAAACCTCCACGAAGCTTGGGAAGCAACGGTCGAGAATCGAGCCCGTACGTGGATGCCCTAGCTTCGGGTCATCTTCTTCTTGGCCGAGCTCCACCGCCCGGCCCCGCCGCTGCCCTACACCACCGACCACACCCCTGGGAAGCTCCACCGTACCAAGATAAACCATCCTGTGCACTTGCATGGGCCTCGAAGCCCGTGGTTGAGGATCCGCCATTAGAGGCCTCGAGCTTGCCCGAGCTTCGTTACTAGTCACCGCCGCCGCCTCCAGCCGTCGGTTGACCACCCAGGTAACTTTCCCTCGTCGAGAGTAGTCCATCTATGCCTCTGCATGGATCAAATGTGCTCTGTTCACTGAACTTTCCATTGTTGCACTTAAGGTGGCCGTGAAGGACTTCTCCGGCCAACTGCCGCTCGTGGCTGCCGGGATTGGTCGGGGTGGTGACCCTACCACCTCTGGGAACCTCTCCTAACTACTGCTTGCCTCTGGTTAAGGCTTGAACCGCGCTGAGCCAATCTCGGCCAAATCGAGCTCTAGCAAGAAGGGTTCTTGATCGACTTGCCCTGGCGACTTCTCCGGCAGTCCTGCGACACTCCGAAGGTGAGCCCTCGACTCCTCTGAACTTACTGAGCATGATGCTCACTCTAGTTTACACAGAGAATAAGTGTCTTTGCTTGTAGGCAACTTGGTACTATCTAGACTTAGTAATTATGGACCTATTATTGTTTTCGAGCTTCGTGTAATCTCCAAACAGCGAGCACGGATTTGGTTACGTCGAGACCCATCTACTGGTGCCTTCGGTTCAACCTAAAACCCCTCGGATATTGTAAACGAGTCGAAACGTGTAATAATTGAAATTATTTATGCAAATTTAGGAAACTTTAGGGGCTTAAATGCAAATGTGACCTCATGGGCTGCTTCGAGCAACGTGTACATGATCTCTAAACTTTTCGTTAGGGATCCAATGGTCTTTGTTGAGCGGGAATTGGTTAACGAACTGTAAATTGACGAAATCCTCAATTTATCGGCTTTCGATGCAAGTTCGCGTATTTCGAAGTATTGGAATAGTTAATTATCATTGTTAGCTGTTCCTCGCTATTCCCAGTGCTGTTATGGCTGGTCTAGTGACCTTCTTTTCGCGTTGGTGGCTTCCGAAGCCAAAATTGATTTTTCCGGAAGCGTTGTAGTAGTTATGGCCCATATCGAACACAGATAATCACAAAATAGTCTTTGGCTGTCCGGACATCTTAAATGAGTCATTTCGGGTCAGCGTGTGAAGTTTCGTCACGTTTGGAAACTTGTAGACTCTATTCGGGTCTTAGTTGGTCGTTTAGCGGGTTTTTGAAAATTCCGATAAAATTCGAGACTTGGGGAAGTTCACTGTTTAGTTGTTCTGGCATTGTAATGTTGTCGGGTTGGGCATGTGTGAGTTTTGTTACTGATCTGATTTTATTGTTCACGCCTTAGCAGTCAGGAGCTAGCACGCGAGTAGTCCAGTTGACTTCGGGACCGCCTACATTGAGGTGGGTTTATCTTCGGTCCGGGCTTTATCATCTTGGCCCTCTGGGGTACCATAGTTGGTCGGACCCCTGTTTTTAATGCTAGCCCTGATCTTGTCTTTGAGCTTTACTTTCATTGATTGCTTATTACTCGCTTATACTTGGACATATATCATGCTTGATTGGTCATTAGATGGATGTCAGTGCAGTAGCTTATGCTTGGACATATATCATGCCTGCTTGGTCATTACGTAGATTTGCTTTTACTTAGAAATAGTTGTTCCTTGTATTCCAGATTGCATGAGATGACCTATGATTGATATACAGACATCTGCATCCCTGTTGGGATTTCCGGCTTGTTGCTAACTACCCGGTCTTTAGACCGTGAGCTTGAGCATTATCATTATGATTGCCACACACCGCTGTACTTCACGTACACTGATGGTTTGGCCATCGTCACGGTGTTCTTTACCGGTAAAGTGGTCGACAGGATGACCTGTGAACCCCCGATAGCACCTGTTGGTGCGGGGTTATGTCAGCCCGATAGGTGTCCGTAAGTGGCTTTAGCCTGAGGTCTTCGTGACCAACAGTGGCATCAATTGGGTACTTGCTTTTCTTCTTCGACGCATAGCTTACATTATCTTATTTCAGCATTGCTTTGTTATTATATTTCTTTACCCATATCTGCTTGGCATTATGATTTTGATTACCTACAGTCATTCTTTCGTATATCAGTTTTTACCTATTGATCTATTACTATCCGCAAATTATTGTATGCCAGTAGGTACGATTTGATATTTTTTGGCCCGTCGTGCCCACTGAGATACATTTATGTTGTATCTCACATCCCTAGGTGATCATTTTTTAGGTTCGTCGGGTGGAGGGATGTCGGGACAAGCGAGTGAGGCAGTTACGATAGAGATGTCCCCATGATGATTATTCCTGTTTACCTTTGATTATGATGTTATGTGTGATCGTGATTTAGTGGTGATGTTATATGATGTTAGTGGATTTTGTTGAGTACTTATCTGTTATTTAGTAGCATGTTTAGAACTATTGTAGAGGAGATTTCATATATCTTGTTTAACTTTATCTTGAGTTAGATAGTATTCTGATTGTGCTTAGTTTACTTGCTTAGCCGTGCAGTATAGAGGAGACTCTTTTCAAGTGGACAGAAGATTTTCTATACCTATGGCGATTTGTTCATGCCTTAATTTCCTTTTATACTCTGATATATATATATATATATATTTAATTTAGATCAATTTTCAAACTCGGGGCGTGACAATTAGATGTTCATCTATTGATAAAATTTAAAATATAAATTTAATACAACATTAGATGTTCATCTATTAACCTGATATGAATTCTCAATAATTTTGTCACTGTCAAGCTATCTTTCACCCTAAACCGTTTTTCTTTTGAATCGAATCGTCTTCTTTGAACTAAATCTCTTTTCTTTTTGAACCGAACTACTATCTCCTCTCCCTCACCCGTCCATTTTTTGAACCGCCCTTTAAACCGAACTGTCGCAAGCCGAACCGCCCCCTTTTTTTCTTTGGACGGAACCGCTCGTCTCCTCTAGCTCATCTTCCTTACCTAACTGGGCTACTTTTTTTTTTGAATCTGGTTTCTCTTTTTGTTGGACTGATTCCTTGATCGGTTTTTTTTTTGAACCGAATCGACTTAATTCTTTCCCTCTTTCTTTGCACTTTGCGTTGAACCTGATTTTTCTTTTTTAGACCATTTCCTTTTATTACTCCTTTGAACCGAACTAGTCACCTTGCCCTCTTTCTATTTCGTCGGTCAAAATCTTCTTCATCTTTCTTCAACCGTTTCAATCCCTTATCGAATTGAAGGATCTCTTTCCCTTCATCTAGCGAAATCCTCTGTCTTCCTTCAGTCTTTTCAATTTTTCATTGAATCGAAGTGTCTCTCATCACTATTTTTGTTACTATTGTTTTGTTTTCCTTTTTACTTTCCTCTTTATTTCTATATAAATATTTGTCATCTTTTTTTTTTCTTACATTTGTTATGCTAATTCTTTTTTGGTATAATGCTTATAGAATTTTATACTAATTACCTCTCTCTAACCTTCCTACGGAAGTTTTAATTTTTTAGCATGTGCAATTTTTTATTTCGATTAACAAATTATTTTTTTCTTAAAAAACTGTGATTCTACTTCCGTTTGCTGTTGTTGCTTAATTTTTGTAATCTTATAAGTTATAATATTCATGCAAAACCGAATAACATTTTTAAGGTACAAAAATTTAAAGAAAACTTTTAATATATATTTTTTGTATTATTAACTAATATTTTTTGCTATTTTTTATAGTTTTATTTATTTATTTAATTCATAAATTTTTATTATAATTTCTCCTATATATTATATATTATATATATTATATAGGAATAATTTTATGAATGCCGCCGCTCTTACGCATGCCCTCTTAAATGATCACAAATATCTCACAAAATATCTTTTTTATCATAATTCATTATATCATTAATGCACCTTAAATTTTCTATCTATTGATATTTAAAACTCATAAAAAATGCTATCTAATATTTTAACGATAATTTTCATCGCCATTCATACATCACATTAATAATTTAAATTTAAAATCAAATTCAATATCTGAATTTAAATTATAAATATGAAAGAGGGTATAATGGGGTGATAAATTGCATGCCATCCCTTAATATATAGTATTTGTTCAGTAACAAAAGAAAAAAACTTAGTAAGTAAATTTATTTTGTTTTTCTAATTTTTTTGGAGTGCTATTTCTTATATTACTAGGGTGCAAATCATGTTTAATATGTATTTTTAATGTGATTGCCTAATTATTACTAGTAGACACATATTATAATAAACCACTATATTCTGGTTAGCCCATTCATACGGGTGATCGCCCTGCCACTTAGATGGTGATTAAGTAGGATGAGACTAGATAATTATATTAAATTTGAATAGTTGTAATATAATTGCTTTGTTTATATATATATTATGAATAACATATTAATATAATTTTAAAATTGTTTTAATTAGTTTAAGATGAAACTATGAAAAGTTGGATAAGAGAATTCTTTTATAAAATTTCATATCGAGCCAATATAGCAGCAGAATCTAAGTACTTAGATTAAAGAGATGACATGAGTTGTTTAGTGGTTAGGTACCTTAGTGTTGTTTAGACCAAGATTCACATGGCGTTTTAGAGCATGACACGACTCATTAAATGGGAGCTCCACCGTAGCATACATATTATATTGTATGTGCTTGTCGTCCAGTTAGTAGAGTGACATATATTCCTCCCTCTATATCATTGTGTGATTACTAATCTCTTTATACCCTCGACTTATGACTAATCTATGAAATAGAGGTCCAATGTAACTAATTTAGCGTGTATCTCATGGTCATGAAAAAATACGATCTCGCGGAGCATGTCTAGTAAAGTGTTTAGACCGATACATATTAATGTGAGGGGTTGAAAAAGATATTTCTATAGCACACCATTAAGTCTTGTGACTTATTATTCGGGCGGTTATCTCAGTTTTGTTACTTGATATGATCATGAGTACAACAAATGATATTATGGTCTAGCCATGTGATTACAAGAGGAGGATTTGTGATACTTGATCCGATGTATGCTGAAACGTTTGGGGCATAGACGAATTTAGTCATTGATGTGTGATGTTAGTTTGGTGGTGACTTAATATAGCACTCATGCATTGCGTTTTTTCATTTGGTCGCACTCTTCATTACCTGTATGAAGAGTAGAATGTATGAGAGAAAATTTGCCAATATGGTCAAGTGAGAGATTGTTGCTATATGTTGTGTCCACATTGGCCTGTTCTAATTCAATCCAATCCATATAAGAGATGTGGATTGAGATTTATTCTAGTATGTTAGGATTAGAAGAGAGTTGGAGCTTTGAAGAGCGAAAATAAAAATTTTCAGACAAAACAATTTTGAGCCTTAAAGGGCTCAGAGACCGGACCTTGACTTGAAGGACTGGACCCTAAGACGAAGATCAGTTCTTTGCTGCGAAACCCTAAAAAATTGAGATTCGGGGATCGGTCCGTGAAAGTGAAGGCTGGTCCATCAGCGCGGGGTCCTCGAGCTGAAGGTTTGAGGACCAATCCGTAAAGGGAGGACCGGTCCGTCCGCAAGACAAATGCTCGGTAAGGAGCATTTATGTAATTTCAAGTGGTAGGGGCTTTTAGAAAGGGGACTCTCTCGCATTTTTCTCTGTGAACCCCACACGCGCACACACCCTCACGCATAGGGAGGAGAGAGAGAGGCTGTGATGATCCGGATTTTTTAATGAAAGGTTTTTGAGGCATTAACGGTGATTAGAAGAAGCCACTGAGTGTAATGGAGCTTGCAGCGTCGAAAACGGACTTCAGAAATGGATCCGGCGCGAAAAACGGATCAAGTGGGCCTTTCGGGAGCTTTCGCCAAAATTTCGGATGAGAATTTGCAGAAACGGATGGCGAATTCGGACTCAGCGCGCGAAAACGATCAAAATGGTATATATAACTTATTTTTTCGGCAAATTTTACTGTTCACCGGAACAGTAATTCCGGCGACACTGTTCCGGCGCCGGCGGCGGCCGGCGGGCGGCGGCGGGCAGCGGCACGCGGCGGCGCAGGGCGGCGCAAGGGCGGAGAAGGGCCGCGGGCAGGCGCGGGCAGGCGCAGGCGGGCGCGGGCAGGCCGCAGGCGCGGGGTCCACAGGCAAGGCTTGCACCGGGTGCACCGAATATTTGGAATGCCACGTGGCAGCTCCTGATTGGTCCGGCGGCGTCAAAGGAGGCGGCGTTGTCTGTGACACGTGGCATCACGTGATTCGTCGACAGGATCCGGAAGACCCGGCGCGTAGACCGGGCTCGTGCGCCCCGTGGACCACGTGGGACACGTGGCCACTGTTCATTGGCGGGCGCACGGCCGACCACGTGCACCGGGCGCGTGAAACACGTGGGCGGCTGGGACACGTGGCGCAATATCATTGGCTCCTGTTTGGCTGTTTCGTGTTCTGGAACACGCGGCGCAATCTGAGTGGCCGGATTCGGTGTCCCGTGTTCGGCCCGGATTCGGTGTGCAGCCCGAATAGGGATTTTGGCCCATTATAAATACCCTCTCTCTCTCTATGCCATTTGCGAATTCTAGAGAGAGAATTTGGCAGTGAGCCCTTAATGAAAGTTTTTCCTCTCTCTATCCTCTATCTACCCTATAAATTTCAGAATTTCGGGATTTTCCGACAGCGAGTTATCTGCAACACGGCGCACTGCGACGATTTCCAATTTCGGCCCATTTTCCGTCACAGTTCAGTCGGAAGTTCGCTGTGTGCTAACCAGGAGGAATTTTTGAACGATTTCTTCGACAGCGCGACCGTAAGAGGTAAGGCTTCGTTTTTCGTGTTAATCACTTTGCTCCGTTTCGCACTTTTGGCACGGTTCCCGAGGCACCTTTGACCCCCCTTTTTGCTGTGATATTTTCTGGACAGCCCGACTTCTCCGATTTATATCTTGGCCTAGGAACATCGGATCGAGACGTTTAAGTAGTCGATTTTGATCTACTCGTCGCAAGGAACGCAACCGTAATTTTTCTGGAATTCCTGGAGCACTGTACAGAGGTGAAAAATCCCTTCTTCTTCGTGCTGTTTGGAAAAACAACAAAGGCTGTATTTTTTTGGAGTTGTATTTACACCGAGTGCATTGTTTTGTACTGTAGTACACTGTTTTCAACAGATTACGCTGTTAGGAGACTGCGGACAGCAAGGAGACCTTTTTGGGTGTGGATCACGCTTTTCGAGGTGGGTGGTTGTTGCTTACCTCACTTCTGACTATCTCACTAGGAGTATTAGAGACTCCCGACTTTAAACTGATAATCGGTGTTTTAATCATGAAATTCATAAGTAAAAACCCCACAAATAATATGGCAGATCTTTTATGATAAACTGGGACGTTATTGTGGGACATATGCTGGAACCTATCATCGCATGCAACAAACTTATCACAAAATCATCTTTTTCTAAATAAATATCCGATATTTTCTTTCAGTTTTCAACAGTAAACCTTTGCATGCTTGTTTGGACATCTAGATAGGCCACTATTTATTGCTACACTATTTTTGGGACTTGACTTAGGAGAAACCATGTTTTACTATTCTCCTTCGCATCTGGATTCATGTTGCTCGGTTTGAGCAGGGTTTGGGATAGTGTAGCTGAGGCTTTGAGTCTGGGACAGGTTAGACTCTATTATGGGTTGTGGGGCATTATGGTAACCGCAGACATCAGGCGGTTGGCCAGAGGTTGACTATTTTATCAGTTTTGGTCTTATGGGTTATTACGGTAACCGCGGACAGTAGGCGGTTGACCGGATAATTATCTTTACATCAGATTGGGTATAGATTTCATTAGTGGACGGATTTTCCCACTTTGCTCATAGTCATGATCTAGTCCTGCTATACAGAGATACTGGTTACAGGGATACTTATTACAGAGGCATTTTACTCGTGTGGGTCGCTCCCCTCGAGTGCGACTCCGGAGTGCGCGCGGCAGACTATTCATGAGTCCGTGAGACTCCTTTTCGCATCGGTGTTATGTGTGGGCTGGCATACCCGATACGACCCGGCACGGCAGAGCAGGCAGTACCAGTTTTCACTGGTGACTAGATTGGGTCTATTCAGGCAGGCAGGATAGATACTGAGGCATACATATAGTCATTCCTTTTGGCATGACAGTAGAGGCATAGTAGTGATAGTTTCCCCTTTTCAGTAGTCTCTATAGCATACCACTGTCCTTCCCTTTTGCCTCTAGTAGTCCTAGTGGGTGCGTCAGTGTTTGAGGTTTTACCCACTAGGGGAGGCTACTGGTTTATCTAGTAGTTCTCACCCCCATTATTGTTCTCTGTTTCTTCTCCTTTATATTGCAGAGTCGTCTGCGGGAGCTGCTAGGCCGTCGGCAGCTGATCGAGGTAAGGGGATCGCTGAACAGATAGATCTCCTGTGAGCTGAGGGATTGTATTAGACAGATATTGTACCCAGACTATTGTGCTTTCCTTTTATTTTAGGTCTGGCTATAGCCAGCTGGATGTATCATTTTGGTGAGCTGGGAGATTATTGTATTGATACAGTTTTACTTGGATTTCAGTTACTATGTGGTTCTTCTATTTCAGCTCTGTATTATGCTCTTTTATTGTACATCTTATATCTGAGCAGGTTACCAGCGCTTCGTGTACGCGGAAAATTCCGTGTGCACGGCGGATCTGTAGACGGACCCGGGTTCTGGTTTACACCCGGGGCGTGACAGATTAAGTTGGTATCAGAGCTTAGGGATAGGTCAGTTGGGACATAGGAAACCCTAGGCTTTTGGCAGACCCTAGGATGATAGGTCGTGAGAGACGGGACTTTTTGCGAAAGTCGTTGATTTATTTGTTTGACTCTTCCAGTAGGAGAAGAGGGATCGACATATCCTATTTCTAGTGAACAGTTATGTTGGCTGCAGACAACATAAAGTCACAGAAATAGGGGGATGTCCTTGACTTTCGCTAGATTGGGTCGTGCGGGGTATGTTTCTGATTGGTGGTTCCTTGTGGCAGGATGCCTCCGCGACGCAGGATGTTGACGCGTTCTCAGCCCTCTTCCCCTGAGCCCGATCAGGAGGAGTCCGGGCAGGGTCAGCAGAATGAGGTGCAGGAGCTACAGGCTCAGATGGCTCAGATGTCGGAGGCTGTTCGGCGTCAGGAGGAGGCTATGAGTCGGCTGACGCAGATGTTAGAACAGAGAGCGCAGCCTGTTGTAGCACCCCCAGAGAGTTCTCCAGTACCATCATCCCCTGCTGTGGCTCCCCCAGTTGTACCGGTGACCCCAGCATCCCCTGTCGCTCGGGGTACTGGTAGACAGCCGTCTGGGTTGACGGGACCTCTGACCACGGCAGAGCAGCGGGAGATGGTCGACTTGTTGATGAGGTTTCGCCAGTTTGACCCACCCCATTTCTCGGGGCAGAGTACAGAGCCGTGGGAGGCAGAATCATGGATTACGGCGATGGAGCGACGTTTCGAGACATTGTTCATCGAGGAGCGATACCAGGTGTTATTGGCGACGAACTTTTTGGAACACAACGCCGAAGCATGGTGGCGGCGTGTTCGACCGGCGGGTCCGCCTGGGGCTCAGCTCTTGGCCTGGGCGGAGTTCCGCAATCTCCTTCTTGGGGCTTTCTTTCCGGAGAGCGTCCGACAGAGGTTGGAGGAACAGCTGAGAAACCTTCGACAGGGAGATCGGCCCGTGCACGAGTATATTGCAAATTTTAATCAGTTATTGGCGTGTGTACCGAACGTGGCCAGGGATGAAGCACATCGGATTTACATGTTCGAACGAGGGTTGCGCCGGGACCTTTTTCAACTGGTTCGCTCGCGCAGGTTACAGACCTTGGAAGCCTCGATGGAGCAAGCACTCTACGTTGAGTGCGGGGAGGTAGTGATGGAGGAAGTAGCTCCAGCTCCCGTAGTGATCCCGGGGGCGAAACGACCGGCATCAGAGGTTGGGGGACAGGCTAGTTCGTGGAGGCCGCCACGACCACCGCGGCCTCAGTTTTCCAGCCGTGGGCTTTCTGAACGGCGAGGGCCTGGTGGATCCCAGAGGCCCCAGCAACAGCAGCAAAGATCTCAGTCATCGCAGCGTGGACCTCAGCGGCAGCAACGGTCTCAGAGACAACAGCAGCAGTCGAGACCGACCCAGCCTACAGAGACGTGTGTTTTCTGCAAAGGCCAGCATCCATCAAACACGTGTGATTTGAGGATTGGCCGCTGTTATCGATGCGGACAGCCGGGTCATATACGAGCTACTTGCCCGGTGGCGACATCTGCAGCACCTTCTTCAACATCAGCTCCTTTTGCACTACAGCAACGACTGCCATCTCAGCAGCGACCTTATGCTCCGGCAAGCAGGCCATCTTCTTCCCATCCCACAGACTATCGCCCTCCAGCTCAGAGCGGGCGAGTGTATGCTGCGAAGGTAGAGGACTCTTCGGCAGCAGATCATGTGGTGGCAGGTATCACCTTACTTTCTGGCATTAGGACTCGTACTTTATTTGATACTGGAGCATCACATTCTTTTATTAGTAGATCTTTTGCATCATTACATGGGTTAGAGGTAGGACTTTTGCCACGTGCACTAGAGGTTCAGATTCCCGATCACACTTTGCACGTGGAGGAGTGTTGTTGGTCCTGCCCGATGCAAATTGAGTCCTGGATTATGCCAGCAGACCTATTGGTCTTGAAACAGCTGACGGACTTTGACGTGGTTCTCGGGATGGACTGGCTGGCTCGATATTTCGCGACTATTGATTGTGCCGCGAGGATTATCACATTTAGAGAGCCAGGCCAGGAGATGTTTGTATACCGGGGATGTCAGAGTGCTTTCTTTGCCTCTATGATTTCGACTTCCCGAGCGAGGCAGATGATCCATCGAGGATGTGTAGCCTTTTTGGCTAGTGTTGTTGAGGGGCCTACGGCGGCGGTGGGACTCGGGGATATCCCTATTGCCCGCGAGTTTCCGGATGTCTTTCCACCTGAGCTGACTAGTATGCCGCCAGATAGAGAAATTGAGTTTGTGATTGACGTAGTTCCAGGAACTGCGCCAATCTCTAAGGCTCCTTACCGGATGGCACCGGCCGAGCTGCGAGAGCTTAAGGCGCAACTCCAGGATTTGATGGATAAAGGTTTTATTAGACCAAGTGTGTCGCCTTGGGGAGCGCCGGTGCTATTCGTGAAGAAGAAGGATGGGTCACTACGATTATGTGTGGACTATAGGGAATTGAATAAAGTGACCATCAAGAACAAGTACCCTTTGCCGCGCATTGATGATCTCTTTGATCAGCTGCAAGGGTCTTGTGTCTTTTCCAAGATAGATCTGCAATCCGGTTACCACCAGTTGAAGGTGAAGGCCGAGGATGTCCCGAAGACAGCTTTCAGGACACGGTACGGGCATTATGAGTTTACAGTTATGCCTTTTGGGCTGACTAATGCCCCTGCCGCATTCATGGATTTAATGAACCGAATCTTCCGACCATATTTGGACCGATTCGTAGTAGTATTCATCGATGATATTCTTGTTTACTCCCGAAGTGATGCTGAGCATGAGGAACATCTGAGGATTGTGCTACAACTTCTACGAGAAAAGAAGTTGTATGCCAAACTGGCAAAGTGCGAGTTTTGGCTTCGGGAGGTAGCTTTCTTGGGCCATGTGATTTCCGCTGCAGGAGTGGCAGTGGACCCGGCGAAGATTGAGGCAGTCCGGGATTGGCCCCGACCGACGACTGTTTCAGAAGTACGCAGCTTCATGGGATTAGCTGGTTATTATCGTCGGTTTGTGGAGGGCTTTGCGAAGCTCTCCACACCCCTCACTCGCTTGACGCGTAAAGGAGTGAAGTTTAACTGGAGTGAGGACTGTCAGAGAAGCTTTGAAGAGCTGAAGAGTAGATTAATGACCGCTCCTATCCTTTCCCTCCCAGTTATGGGAAAAGGATATGTGATCTACAGTGACGCATCGCACAGTGGACTTGGTTGTGTGTTGATGCAGGAAGGGAGGGTAATTGCTTATGCATCGCGACAGCTCAAGGATTATGAGAAGAATTACCCTACCCATGACTTGGAGCTTGCTGCCGTAGTGTTTGCATTGAAGCTTTGGCGCCATTACCTGTATGGGGAGCACTGTGAGATCTACACCGACCACAAGAGCCTAAAGTATCTGTTCACACAGAAGGAGCTAAACCTAAGGCAACGCCGATGGTTGGAGCTGTTAAAGGATTATGACGTGGAAATCCTTTACCATCCGGTAAGGCCAATGTGGTTGCTGATGCTTTGAGCAGGAAAGCAGTGCAGAGTTTGTCCATGTTAATTACAAATCAGGCGCCACTATTAGAGGAGATGAGACGACTTGAGTTAGAGGTTGTGTCCCCTGGGGTCTCTGCTAGACTGACGTCTTTAGTCGTGCAGCCCACTCTGTTGGATAGGATCAGGGAGAAACAGAGTGAGGACCCCCACTTGACCAGGATTCGAGAGCAGATCCCAAGTGATCGGTCAGGGGACTTTATAGTGGATGCTTCGGGAATACTGAGGTACAGGAACCGAACATGTGTGCCAATAGATACGGAGATCAGAGAGCAGATATTGCGAGAGGCCCATTATACACCTTATACCCTACACCCTGGTGGGACTAAGATGTATAAAGACCTCAAGGCACACTTTTGGTGGAATGGCATGAAGAGGGATATCGGGAGATTTGTGGCTCAGTGTTTAACTTGCCAACAAGTAAAGGCTGAGCATCGAGTGCCAGCTGGCAAGTTACAAAGTCTCCCAATCCCTGAGTGGAAATGGGACCACATTACGATGGATTTTGTGGTCGGATTGCCGAGGGCACAGGGAGGTGCTGATGCTATCTGGGTAGTTGTAGATCGACTTACCAAGTCAGCACACTTTTTGCCTATACAAACTACTTGGTCACTCGAGCGACTAGCCCAGTTATATCTTGATGAGATTGTGATGATCCAGAACCTCCGCAACATTAATAATGACTGTAGAAGGCTTGTACTGAGCATCGGAGCTTGTAGAAACGAAATTGGATATTTTTAAGAGACTCTGCACGAAAATCGGAGCAAACGGGAATTTCCGGGAGCTTTCGGCAAAATTTCGGATGAGAATTTGGCGAAACGGACGTCGTATTTGGACTCAGCGCGCGAAAACGATCGAAACGGTATATTTACTTTATTTTTTCGGCTTTCGGGTACTGTTCACGCCGGAACAGTAACCGCCGGCCGGAATTACTGTTCCGGCAGGCGGCGGCCCCGGCGAGCGGGTCGGCGGCGGCGCGCACGGCGGCGGGCAGCGGCGCGCAGCGGAGCGGGCGGAGCAAGCAGAGGGCGCGGCCGGGCAGCGCGGGCAGGCGCGGGCAAGGGCGCTGGTGCGCGGTCCATGGCTGGCGTGCACCGGGTGCGCGGAATCCCTGTTCCGCCACAGTGGCAGCACCCATTGGTGGCCGGCTTCTAGAAGCGTCTAGATGGTTGACACGTGGCACGCTCCTATAGGCCGACATTTTTCCGGAAGAACCCGGAGCGCGGACCGATCACATGGACCACGTGGCCACGTGGCGAAATCTGGTTGGCCCTGCACAGGCTGTTTCCTGTTTGTTGACACGTGGCGTTCCTGGTTGGCTCGTTTCGGTGTTTCTTGTTGGATCAGGATTCCGAGGGAATATTCCCTTTTGGCCCAATTATATAGGGGGTCCCCCACCCCTCTCTTTGCACCTTGGATTCCGAGCCAAGAGAGAGAATCAGAGAAAACTCCCTCTACGAAAGTTCTTCCTCTCTCTCTTCTCTTTCTCTCTCTAGAATCTCAGGAATTTAGGAGTTACAGATAGTGAGATATCTGCGACGCGGCGCACTGCGACGATTTTTCTTTTAGGCCCATTTCCCGTCGCAGTTCCGTCGAAAATTCACTGCGGGCTAACCGGGTGGAATTTTTGGACGATTTTTGCGACAGCGCGACCGTAAGAGGTAGGGCTTCGATTTCCGTGTTGATTATTTTGCTCCGTTTCGTACTTTTGGCACAGTTTTCAAGTCCTCTTTGACCCCCCTTTTTACTGTGATGGTTTTTTTGACAGCACCGACTTCTCCGATTTTTATCTTGACGTAGGAGCGTCAGATCGAGGCGTTTAAAGAGTCGATTTTGATCTACTCTTCGCGAGGAACGCAACCGTGATTTTTCTGGGATTTTAGGAGCTCATTTTAGAGGTGAAAAATTCCTCTTTTCCCGTGCTGTCTGAAAAACAGCAAATATTGTGCTTTTTGGGTTTGTATTTATACCGGAGCATTGATTTGCAGGAATTGAGGACTGCGGACAACCAGGAGACTACCTGGGGTGTTGTTTGAGCTGTTCAGGTGGGCGGTTGTTGCTTACCTCATTTTTGACAAGCTCACTGGGATTACTAGAAATCCCCTAAATATGACAATTAACGAGAACAATTGGGACAATACATGGTTATTAATGAGAACCATTGGGACTACTAACAGGACTACTAACAGGACTACTAACAGGACTACTAACAGGACAACTAACAGGACAATTAATGAGAACCATTGGGACAAATTAATATGACAAATGACAAGGACCGCTGGGATAAACTCCCCTAAATTTAATATAACCCCACAAATAATATGACGACTTATATTGGGACACTGTGATTGAGACAAAGGCTATGATCTCGCATGCAAATGACTTTTATTCAGTAAATCAATTGTTTTAAACCTTTGACTCTATTTTACAACTTTAAAGACAGTTGCATGCATGCCCGGACATCAGGTAAGGCCACTATTCATTGCTACACTATCATATTGGGATTTGAACATGTTTCATTGTTGTCCTTTGCATTCATATGTTGTTGCTCAAGTGTGAGCAGGGGTTTGGGATAGTGTAGCCAAGGTGGTGCTAGATTGTGGACTTGTGGGGTATTGCGGTGACCGCGGACAGTAGGCGGTTGACCAGATGCTTATCCTTGCATCAGATTGGGGTTGAGTTTGGTTTATTTATTGCATCAGTTGGGGATTGGGTTTCTATAGGATGGAGTTTCCCACTTTGATCATAGTCATGATCCAGTCCTGCTATATGAGACATGTACTACAGAGATACTTGTGATACTGATGACAGAGATATTTTACTCGTGTGGGTCGCTCCCCTCGAGTGCCACTCCGGAGGTGTGCTTCTCGGACCCAGCCGTGTGTGCCGGTCTGATACTTATGTGGGATGCGGCCGTGTGAGCCGATCCCGCGGTTCGAGCCGTGTGGCAGATTCCCGATGTTGGGATGCGACCGTCGGGCCGATCGCGTTTCGAGCCGTGTGTGCAGATTCCGCTGAGCAGGCAGTACCAGTTTTACTGGTGACTAGATTGGTTTTTTGGTCAGATACTATTTCTGATGCATGCATACATTTTGACAGCATGATAGTGATAGTTTTCCTGTTTCAGCATCTTTGTATCTACCACTTCCTTCCTTTTTGCCTCTAGTAGTCCTAGTGGGTGCGTCAGAGTTGAGGTTTTACCCACTAGGGGAGGCTGCTGGTTTATCTGGTAGTTCTCACCCCCATTAGTTTTCTGTTTCTTTCTTCTCCTTTATTTGCAGAGTCATCTGCGGGAGCTGCTAGGCCATCGGCAGCTGATCGAGGTAAGGGGATCGCTGAATAGATCTCCTGGGAGACTGAGAGCTGTAGATAGACGTTGTACCCCCACTCAGACTGTGAGATTCCCCTTTTATTTTGGGTCTGGCTTCCGCCAGCTGGGTTGTATTATTTTAGTGAGCTGGGAGATTATTGTACATATTACAGTGGTACTTGTAGTTCCAGTCTGAGATACTATGTGGTTCTTCTATTTCAGCTCTGTATTATGCTCTTTTATTGCGCATTTATATCTGAGCAGGTTACCAGCGCTTCGTGTACGCGGGAAATCCCGTGTGCACGGCGGATCTGTAGACGGGCCCGGGTCCTGGTTTGCACCCGGGCGTGACAGAATAGTAGGCTACACAGAATACACCTCCATGAGCAGATAAGACCCAGGTTTGTTTCGCATTTCTGGAGGATTGGCAAACAGCCTTGGGGACTGAATGAGGTTTCAGTACGCTTTTCCATCCGCAGACTGATAGGGGCGTCGAGCGGACTATACAAATCCTGGAAACATGCTGAGGGCTCGTCTTAGATTTCGGCGGCGGAGGGTGGATTCGACACTTATCTTTAGCTGAGTTCGCGTACAACAACAGCTTTCAAGCGCTTAAGATGGCTCCGTTTGAAGCGTTGTATGGACGCAAGTGTCGATCACCACTTTATTGGAGTGACGTGGGCGAGAGGCGAACCTTGGTACGCAATGTTTTGTTAGAGCAGAAGAAGAAGTGTCCGAGTGATTCGGAAGCATCTTCAGACCGCCCAATAGCCGACAAATGAGTTATGCCGTGTTCGTCGGGGACGAGAGACTTAGAATTTCAAGTTGGAGATCACGTATTCCTGAAAGTTCTCGCCGTCCAAAGGAATCAGAGATTCGGCATTCGTGGGAAGCTAGTCCCCGCGTACATGGACCCTTTGAGTATTGGACGTATCGGGCCAGTTGCTTACCGACTTGCACTTCCCCCAAGACTTGCTGGTGTCCACAATGTATTCTGTTCTACTCTGAGGAAATATGTCTTCGACCCTCGCACGTCTCGACTTCACACCGCTCGAATCACGCGAGATTTGAAGTACGCGGAGCGTCCACTACGAATTCGGGATCGAGAGGATGAGAGAATTGCGCAGTCGAACTATTCCCTATGTTGAAGATCCTTGGAGCAATCATGACGAACGCGAGCGCGTGGGAGCTCGATCAGAAATGTTGAACCACCTACCCCTACCCTGTTTGAGGCTTTGGACTGAGGTATGATTTCGTTTCGAGACGAAACTCTTTTTAGTGGGGGAGGATGTGATGCTCCGGATTTTTTTATGACAGGTTTTTGGGCATTAACGGTGATTAAAGAAGCCACTGAGTGTAATGGAGCTTGCAGCGTTGAAAACGGACTTCAGAAATGGATCCGGCGCGAAAAACGGATCAAGTGGGCCTTTCGGGAGCTTTCGCCAAAATTTCGGATGAGAATTTGCAGAAACGGATGGCGAATTCGGACTCAGCGCGCGAAAACGATCAAAATGGTATATATAACTTATTTTTTCGGCAAATTTTACTGTTCACCGGAACAGTAATTCCGGCGACACTGTTCCGGCGCCGGCGGCGGCCGGCGGGCGGCGGCGGGCAGCGGCACGCGGCGGCGCAGGCGGCGCAAGGGCGGAGAAGGGCCGCGGGCAGGCACGGGCAAGCGCAGGCGGGCGCGGGCAGGCCGCAGGCGCGGGGTCCACAGGCAAGGCTTGCACCGGGTGCACCGAATATTTGGAATGCCACGTGGCAGCTCCTGATTGGTCCGGCGGCGTCAAAGGAGGCGGCGTTGTCTGTGACACGTGGCATCACGTGATTCGTCGACAGGATCCGGAAGACCCGGCGCGTAGACCGGGCTCGTGCGCCCCGTGGACCACGTGGGACACGTGGCCACTGTTCATTGGCGGGCGCACGGCCGACCACGTGCACCGGGCGCGTGAAACACGTGGGCGGCTGGGACACGTGGCGCAATATCATTGGCTCCTGTTTGGCTGTTTCGTGTTCTGGAACACGCGGCGCAATCTGAGTGGCCGGATTCGGTGTCCCGTGTTCGGCCCGGATTCGGTGTGCAGCCCGAATAGGGATTTTGGCCCATTATAAATACCCTCTCTCTCTCTATGCCATTTGCGAATTCTAGAGAGAGAATTTGGCAGTGAGCCCTTAATGAAAGTTTTTCCTCTCTCTATCCTCTATCTACCCTATAAATTTCAGAATTTCGGGATTTTCCGACAGCGAGTTATCTGCAACACGGCGCACTGCGACGATTTCCAATTTCGGCCCATTTTCCGTCACAGTTCAGTCGGAAGTTCGCTGTGTGCTAACCAGGAGGAATTTTTGAACGATTTCTTCGACAGCGCGACCGTAAGAGGTAACGCTTCGTTTTTCGTGTTAATCACTTTGCTCCGTTTCGCACTTTTGGCACGGTTCCCGAGGCACCTTTGACCCCCCTTTTTGCTGCGATATTTTCTGGACAGCCCTGACTTCTCCGATTTATATCTTGGCCTAGGAACATTGGATCGAGACGTTTAAGTAGTCGATTTTGATCTACTCGTCGCAAGGAACGTAACCGTAATTTTTCTGGAATTCCTGGAGCACTGTACAGAGGTGAAAAATCCCTTCTTCTTCGTGCTGTTTGGAAAAACAACAAAGGCTGTATTTTTTTGGAGTTGTATTTACACCGAGTGCATTGTTTTGTACTGTAGTACACTGTTTTCAACAGATTACGCTGTTAGGAGACTGCAGACAGCAAGGAGACCTTTTTGGGTGTGGATCACGCTTTTCGAGGTGGGTGGTTGTTGCTTACCTCACTTCTGACTATCTCACTAGGAGTATTAGAGACTCCCGACTTTAAACTGATAATCGGTGTTTTAATCATGAAATTCATAAGTAAAAACCCCACAAATAATATGGCAGATCTTTTATGATAAACTGGGACGTTATTGCGGGACATATGCTGGAACCTATCATCGCATGCAACAAACTTATCACAAAATCATCTTTTTCTAAATAAATATCCGATATTTTCTTTCAGTTTTCAACAGTAAACCTTTGCATGCTTGTTTGGACATCTAGATAGGCCACTGTTTATTGCTACACTATTTTTGGGACTTGACTTAGGAGAAACCATGTTTTACTATTCTCCTTCGCATCTGGATTCATGTTGCTCGGTTTGAGCAGGGTTTGGGATAGTGTAGCTGAGGCTTTGAGTCTGGGACAGGTTAGACTCTATTATGGTTTGTGGGGCATTATGGTAACCGCAGACATCAGGCGGTTGGCCAGAGGTTGACTATTTTATCAGTTTTGGTCTTATGGGTTATTACGGTAACCGCGGACAGTAGGCGGTTGACCGGATAATTATCTTTACATCAGATTGGGTATAGATTTCATTAGTGGACGGATTTTCCCACTTTGCTCATAGTCATGATCTAGTCCTGCTATACAGAGATACTGGTTACAGGGATACTTATTACAGAGGCATTTTACTCGTGTGGGTCGCTCCCCTCGAGTGCGACTCCGGAGTGCGCGCGACAGACTATTCATGAGTCCGTGAGACTCCTTTTCGCATCGGTGTTATGTGTGGGCTGGCATACCCGATACGACCCGGCACGGCAGAGCAGGCAGTACCAGTTTTCACTGGTGACTAGATTGGGTCTATTCAGGCAGGCAGGATAGATACTGAGGCATACATATAGTCATTCCTTTTGGCATGACAGTAGAGGCATAGTAGTGATAGTTTCCCCTTTTCAGTAGTCTCTATAGCATACCACTGTCCTTCCCTTTTGCCTCTAGTTTTCCTAGTGGGTGCGTCAGTGTTTGAGGTTTTACCCACTAGGGAGGCTACTGGTTATCTAGTAGTTCTCACCCCCATTATTGTTCTCTGTTTCTTCTCCTTTATATTGCAGAGTCGTCTGCGGAGCTGCTAGGCCGTCGGCAGCTGATCGAGGTAAGGGGATCGCTGAACAGATAGATCTCCTGTGAGCTGAGGGATTGTATTAGACAGATATTGTACCCAGACTATTGTGCTTTCCTTTTATTTTAGGTCTGGCTATAGCCAGCTGGATGTATCATTTTGGTGAGCTGGGAGATTATTGTATTGATACAGTTTTACTTGGATTTCAGTTACTATGTGGTTCTTCTATTTCAGCTCTGTATTATGCTCTTTTATTGTACATCTTATATCTGAGCAGGTTACCAGCGCTTCGTGTACGCGGTAAATTCCGTGTGCACGGCGGATCTGTAGACGGACCCGGGTTCTGGTTTACACCCGGGCGTGACAGAGGCCCTCTCTACCTCTCCCTCACCGCCTCTTTCTCTTTCTCTGGGAACTCCTCGAAGACGGTGAGCTCGCTCGGGAATCTCGGAAGAGTGAAGAATCGAGCGTTTGGACACATGGAGGCTTGGAGAGCTTCGCGACCAAGGTGAGGAAAATGTCATTTAATTACTTGATTAATTGGATAGTGTTGTAACATTTTATATTAAATGAATTAACATTTGCATATGTAATGCATTCATTCCTATAACCTACACAATGCTTAAGTTAATTGAGGTTACATCATTCTTGTTAACAAAACTTTGTTTTGAACTCGTAACCTATTGTGGTTTTGAAAGAAAAGTTTAAACTTATAACTTTCATACTTAATAAGGTTAATAAATAACTTGTAACCTATAGGCTTTACAAGCCTATATAAAGAGAGCTTGTCTACTCTCTTAAGATATACCTACTAAAGATCAAAAAAAGACTAAACAAATTATATACTACTTGAGAGAGAGACGTCAAAGAAAGGTGTTCTTTTGGTGGAGCTTTGGGCTCATCTACTTGTGCAGAGTTGGTGAAGCCACACGACGAGGGTCGAGCCGTTGTATCCTGGAGGGGACAAGTCAGTGTTCTGCTGCATCGGTTCGAAGGCTTTGCCTACCGCAGAGGGCTTGAATCTCCTTAAAGAGAGCGAGATATCCGTGCCTCGGCTTGATCGACTCGTTGATATTTTTCATATATTTTTTGTAGTCTAACCTCTATTTTGTGTATTTACACCAACAATTTTAAGGAGATTCAAAAGATGGAGGCTACACATGAAAAATCCAACGATACAACCGGGGATCTTAACAAGCCCTTCCGCTTCAAAGGAGCCCACTTCAAGAGGTGGAAAGGAAAAGTGCTATTTTACCTCAATCTACTTAAAGTGGCATATGTCCTTACGGAGAAAAATCCAAAGAAGACTAACACCGACAATATGACGGAGGATGATCTTTACGAACACTACGAAAAAACTGAAAAATACGAGAAAGATGAGTATAACTGTCGGTATTATCTTCTCAACTGCCTTTCAGACCAATTTTATGATTATTATGAAAATACATACTCCTCTGCAAAGAAGATTTGGAAGGCATTGCAGCTTAAGTATGATACAAACAAGCTGGTGCAAAGAAGTACGCTGCTAGTCGCTTCTTTCGCTACCAAATGGTCGAAGGAAAATCTGTGGTGGAACAAGTTCAAGATTTTTAGATGATCGCCCATGAAGTTCAATCCGAAGGAGTTAAGTTTGGAGACAATTGATCGTGCTAGGGATCATCGACAAATTACCACCATCATGGAGGGAATTCCAAAAGACCCTTCGACATAAACAAAAGGAAATGTCTCTCGAGACATTAATTGCACGCATTCGCGTGGAAGAGGAGGCAAGAGGCCAAGATGCACTTGAAGCAAAAGAAAATGATGCTAGCGACACTAAGGTAAACTTAGTATCATCTCATTCTTTACCTAATAACAATCATTCTAGAAATACATATTTGAAGCCTAAGAAGAAAATTGGAAAGAATAGTGGTAGACCTCAATTTAAGAAAACTTCAAATAACCAAGGACCTCCTTCTCAAGAGAAAAATTCTATAATTTGCTATGTCTGTGGCAAAAGTGGGCATATTGCTCGAATTTGCAAAATTCGAAAACGTAAAGCTTTACCTCAAGCTAACGTTACCGAGGAACCACTTGTGGCAATGATTACAGACATATGCCTGGTTGAAAATGCTGAAGGATGGTGGGCAGACTCTGGTGCCAATAGGCATGTCTGTCATGATAAGACTTGGTTTAAAGTTTATACTCCCTATGAACAATCAAGAAGTATCATGCTTGGTGATTCACATACTTCTGAAGTTTTAGGGAGTGGTGAGGTCGAGTTAAAATTTTCTTCTGGAAAGGTGCTCATCTTAAAAGATGTGTTGTATACACCTTTGATTAGGAAGAACTTGATGTCAAGTTTTCTTCTTAATAAAGCTGGCTTTAAACAGACCATTGAGTCTGATCAATATGTTATTTCCAAGAATGGAAAGTTTGTGGGTAAAGGTTATGCATGCGATGGAATGTTTAAATTAAACATTGAGAATAAAGCATCATCTACTTCTGCTTATATGCTTTCTTCTGTGAATTTTTGGCATGCTCGTTTGTGTCATATTAATAGCAGATATGTTAGCTTGATGAGTAGTTTAGGATTAATTCCCAGACTGAGTAGTGATTTTGACAAATGTGAAACATGTAGTAAGTCAAAAATCACTAAACGATCTCATAAGAGTGTTGATCGAAGTACCGAATTACTTGAGTTAATTCACAGTGATATTTGTGAATTTGAAGGTACTCTAACTCGTGGAGGAAATAGATATTTTATTACTTTTATAGATGATTTTTCTAAATATACTTATGTATATTTACTAAAAAATAAAAGTGATGCTTTTGATAGATTTAAAAATTTCCTCCATGAAGTAGAAAATCAATTCGGTAAAAAGATTAAAAGAATTAGAAGTGATCGAGGTCGTGAGTATGAATCTACGGGATTCAATTCTTTTGTTCAGTCTTTAGGAATTATCCATGAAACTACAGCTCCATATTCGCCTGCTTCTAATGGAGTGGCTGAGAGAAAAAATAGAACACTTATTGAGCTAACAAATGCTATGATAGTTGATACTGGTGTACCCTTAAATCTTTGGGGTGAAGCTATTTTAACTGCAAATTATGTCTTGAATCGCGTGCCACATAAGAAGTCTAAAATGACACCTTTTGAGTTGTGGAAAGGGTATACGCCAAATTTGGGATATCTTAAAGTGTGGGGCTGTCTAGCTTATGCGAGGCTATCAGACCCTAAAAGACCCAAATTGGGTGTTAGAGCTGCCACTTGTATATTTCTTGGATATGCCTTGAACAGTTCAGCCTATAGATTTTTAGACATTGAAAATAATGTGATTTTTGAATCAGGAGATGCTATTTTTCATGAAGATAAGTTTCCTTTAAAATTGAAAAATAGTGGGGGCCAAGAATTTAAAAGTGTTTCGATCAAACCAAACTCTTCAAACTCTCTTTCACAAAACCAAGAACAATATGTCTTTGAACCTAGAAAGAGTAAAAGAAATAGAATAGAAAAAGATTTTGACCCTGATTATGTTATTCTTAATATTGAAGAAAACTCATTTTCTTTACAAGAAGTTTTATCTTCAAATGACGCTATTTTTTGAAAAGAGGCTGTAACTGATGAGATGGAATCTCTAATTTCTAATAAAACTTGGAAATTAGTGAATTTACCTCCAGGCTGCACAACAATTGGTTGTAAATGGGTCCTCAGAAAGAAATTGAAACCGGATGGGAGTATAGACAAGTATAAAGCTAGACTTGTCGCAAAGGTTATAAACAAAAAGAAGATCTAGACTTCTTTGATACCTTTTCTCCGGTT